>CM045732.1:563269-603269 GCA_024760905.1 Plotosus lineatus
ATCGCTCCACTGAGAGCTGGAGCTCCCGACTTGATGAAGCCAAAAGGACAACATCATTCGCAAAAAGCAGAGACGAGATCCGATGGCCACCAAACCAGAACCCCTCAATGCCTCGACTGCGCCTAGAAATTCTGTCCATAAAAATTATGAACAGAATCGGTGACAAAAGACAGCCTTGGCGGACTCCGACTCCCACTGGAAACGAATTCGACTTGTTATTGCCAATACAGACCAAACTCTAGCTCCGATGATACAGTGACCGAATGGCCCATAGCAACGGGTCCGGAACGCCGTACTTTCAGAGCACGCCCCACAAGATTGTTCGAGGGACACGGTCGAAAGCCTTCTCCAAATCCACAAAGCACATGTGGACAGATTGGGCAAACTCCCATGCCCCCTCCAGAATCCTGTGAAGCGTAAACCACATAGTTTCCATTCATTAAAAAGTCTGTTGGTGGCGATATTCACATATGTCTAGAAGAGTCTGTCTGACATGTTGCTAAAAGAGTTGGAAATGACACTAAGAACACAAGAAAAAAAACAAAATTTTGGAGAATGCAGAGCAACAGTGACCATGCTCGACCGCGCCATCTTGGACATCATGTGGCTCTTGCCAAAGGTGCTACCCCAGGCTCTGGTTGAGGGTGTCCATCTCCCCATGGTAGACTAAGGCACCACTCTGTCCTACTACAGTGCGTTGTTGTTGTTGTTGTTGTTGTTGTTGTTGTAATGCAGTCGTGACGGGGGGCACAAGCCAGTGTTCACCCTCACACCGGTCCCAAGCCAGGATAAATGCAGAGGGCTGCGACAGGAAGGGCATTCGGCGTAAAATTTTTGCCAAAATTGTTATGCGAATGACCAAAACCAATTTCATACCAGATCGGTCAAGGCCTGGGTTAGCAATGACCGCCTCAGCAAAGAAAGAGAGGTGGGAGGCATGTCCGTAGGCGGAGAGAAAATAGGAAAGGCATGAGTCTAGGACTGAGAGTAGGGACTTTGAATGTTGGAATTATGAAAGGAAAAGGTTGAGAGCCGGCTGACATGATGCAGAGGAGGAAGTTGGACATACTGTGGGTCCAGGAGACCAGATGGAAAGGTAGCAAGGCTAGAAGCCTAAGAGCAGGGTTTAAGCTGTTTTTTTCATGGTGTGGATGGGAAGAGAAATGAAGGAGGAGTCATCTTGAAGGAGGGGTTTGTCAGGAATGTTCTAGAAGTGAAAAGGGTGTCAGACAGAGTGATGAGTCTCAAGTTAGAAATTGAAGGTGTGATGTTCAATGTTGTTAGTGCTTATGCCCCACAGGAAGGATGTGAGCTAGAAGAGAAGGAGAGATTCTGGAGTGAGTTAGATGAAGGGATGCAGAGTACCCAGAGGTGAAAGAGTGGTCATTGGTGCAGACTTCAATGGACATGTTGGTGCAGGAAACAGAGGGGACGAGGAAGTGATGGGCAGGTTTGGTATCCAGGACAGGAACACAGAAGGACAGATGTTGATTGATTTTGCAAAAAAGGATGGAAATAGCTGTGGTGAATACTTTTGTTCCAGAAGAGACGGGAGCATAGGGTGACTTATAGAAGCGGAGGTAGGAGCACACGTAGGTGAAGTAATTTGAAGGAAGTCACTGACTGCAAAGTAGTAGTGGGTGAGAATGTTGTCAAACAGCATAGGATGGTGGTGTGCAGGATGACGCTGATGGTGAGGAAGGTGAAGAAGGCAAAGGCAAAGCAGAAGACAAAGTGGTGGAAGCTCAAAAAGGAAGAGGGTCGTGTTGTCTTCAAGGAGGAGTTGAAACAGGATTTGGGTGGTCAGGAAGTGCTTCCAGATGACTGGAGAAATACAGCTAATGTGATCAGGAAGACAGGTAAGAGAGTACTTGGTGTGTCCTCTGGAAGGAAAGTAGACAAGGAGACTTGGTGGTTGAATCAGGAAGTGCAGGAGTGTGTACAAAGGAAGAGGTTAGCTAAGAAGAAGTGGGACATTGAGAGGACTGAAGAGAGTAAGCAGGAGTACAGGGAGACACAGCGTAAGGCAAAGGTAGCAGTGTCAAAGGATAAACAGAGGGTGCGTGACGAATTGTATGATAGGTTGGACAGTAAGGAGGGAGAAAATTATTTATACAGGTTGGCACAGCAGAGAAATAGAGATGGGAAGAGTTGGAGTGATTAAGGACAAAGAGGGAAATGTATTGACTCATGACAGAAGTGTGCTGGGAAGATGGAAAGAGTACTTTGAAGAGCTGATGAATGAGGAAAATGAGAGAGAGAGAAAAGAGTAGAAGAGTGACTGTTGAGCACCAGGAAGTAGTAAAGATTAGCAAGGGTGAAATGAAGAGGGCATTGAAGAGGATGAAGAGTGGAAAGGCAGTTGGTCCTGATGACATACCGGTGGAGGTATGGAAGTGTCTAGGGGAGGTAGCAGTAGATTTTCTGACAAGAACATTCAACAAGGTTTTAGAGAGTGAGAGGATGCCGGAGGAATGGAGGAGAAGTGTGCTTGTGCCCATTTTTAAAAACAAGGGAGACGTGCAGAGTTGTGGCAAATACAGAGGGATAAAGTTGATGAGCCATACGATGAAGTTATGGGAAAGAATAGTGGAAGCTAGACTAAGGAGAGAGGTCAGCATGTGTGAACAACAGTTTGGTTTCATGCCAAGAAAGAGCACCACAGATGCAATGTTTGCTTTGAGGATGTTAATAGAGAAGTACAGAGAAGGGAGCAGCCGAAAGGAAAAGAGGAAGACGAAAACGTTGTTGTTATTGTTTTATGGTGAATACAGGACAGAGACTCATGCATTATGAACCAGAAGAGCTACACATAGTTAATAGTAAATATAAACTTACAGTTGGCTTAACATTGACTCCATTATGGCATTTCCAGTTATGTAAAATTCGTGTGTGCGTTCATAAAGCTCACACCCATAATGAACTGTTCTTGCTGATGTGAGTGACGTCATTAAACTCCTGTTTGCTGTTTCTCTACGAGAATGTTTTGGGGAACTGTCAAAGCATCTGTCAGTCAATAGTACCTTTAAGCTTTGATTGGTTATTGCTCAAACTGTGTCAAGTAAAATTTCAGTTCACTTGACCTTTGTACCCTCCCACTTTACATGGCTTGAGAAAATTTTGCCTCTCTCTGCTCGCTGGCATTCAATGATTTTACACAGTCGCTTAGAGCTCATCATTTCCTGTCTGAATTCATCTTCGTCCCCTGGTGTTACTCATTACATCATCCTTCAGTTCTTAACTTTAATCGCTTCCAACACTGCAAGATTTCATATTTCACAATTTATACTTGATTAATTCACACACACACACACACAGACACACACACACACACACACACACACACACACACACACAAATACACAGGCTTTTGCCAAATAATTATGATTCAATATAAATAAAACAGAAATCTGATCGAATATCACTGTTATATACATGCATAAATATCTAGTACCTTCTGATTGAGCAGAGCCTGCACTACATGATTTGCAACCTGAAAAAGAAAACAACAAAAAAACCACAAGAATAAAGTTCCAATTTAACCTGGTCCAGCCTCACTCTGCCCTGGATCCCACCCCTCGGTTCGTTTATTTACTTGTACATGGTTTATTCGTAAATACTTCTTCATATTATTTAATTTAATTTCAGTTCTGAGTAAGTTGCAAAAGATTATCATTGAGGGGAATCTATTTCATAATTAATTTTATTACAGTCATGATCGTAAAATAATCATTTAAAATCTCACCTCATCTAAGCATCGCTCATACGCTTCTCTCTGACTCTCATTCGCCAGAGCCAGTGTCCTGTTCTCTGCCTAAAAACAAAATAAAGCATTAATTTACATCTCTTTTCATTCCAATACTTCATGAAGCTGGAAATAGAGAGAGCAAAAGAGAGAGGGCGAGCGAGAGAGAGAACAAAAGAGAAAGTTAACAAACCAGAGACCGAAGGAGAGAGAGAGAGAGAGAGAGCTGAAGAGAAAGAGTAAAGAGCGGTCGAGACACAGGGAGAGAACGAGAGAAAGAAATAGAAGGAGACACTGAGTGACAGCAAGTATCAGAGAGAGAGAGAGAAAGACTGAAGTGAGTGAGACAGAGAGGGTGAGAGTTAGAGAATCAGTGAGAGTGAGACAGTGAGTGAGTGAGAGTGAGAGATAATGTTAGAGAGAGTGAGAAAATGAGAGGGAGACTGATTGAGTGAGTGGGAGAGAGTTTTGTGTGTGTGTGTGTGTGTGTGTGTGTGTGTGTGTGTGTGTGTGTGTGTATATGAGAGAGAGAGAGAGGGAGAGAGAGAGAGAGAGAGAGAGAGAGAGAGAGAGAGAAATGTTAGAGAGTGTGAGAAAATGAGAGGGAGACTGATTGAGTGAGTGAGAGGTTTTATGTGTGTGTGTGTGTGTGTGTGTGTGCGCGTGTGTGTGTGTGTGTGAGAGAGAGAGAGAGAGAGAGAGAGAGAGACAGAGAAAATGAGAGGGAGACTGATTGAGAGGGTGAGAGAGAGTTTTGTGTGTGTGTGTGTGTGTGTGTGTGTGTGTGTGTGTGAGAGAGAGAGAGAGAATGTTAGAGAAAGTGAAAAAATGAGAGAGAGACTGATTGAGTGAGTGAGAGTTTTTGTGTGTGTGTGTGTGTGTGTGTGTGTGAGAGAGAGAGAGAGAAAGAGAGAGAGAGAGAGAGCGAGAGAGAGCGAGAGAGAGAGAGACCTTGTGCTCGGGTGTTTGGTATGAAGCCTAAAACGGTTGATGTTCCATTAAAAGCAAAAACAGACATGACTTCTATTTCTCAGAAGAAAATCTCTGCAGTTTGATGCAACCAAATGTTCAGCTCTGATTAAACCGCTTTTTTCACTGATTAGACCAAAGGGAAAGTGTTTGTGTGTAAATCAGGAATTTAAAACATCACAATTATGTTACATTTTTCAGAAAATCTCAACCACACAGTGTTTTGAATAAATAATGAGCTTTTATACACAAACCTTGACAATCTAAGATAAATAAATGTTTCTCTGATTGTAAAAGGTCATGAAGGTGACTGCTCTCAGAATTTCAACTGTTTTTATTTATTACGTAACAGGATTGTTAACTTGTCAAAATTATTTATTTATTTATTTTTACTTTACTCTTATAGTCAACATTTCCTCAACTGAGAATTAACAACGTCATTTGAATTAAATGGCAGGTCTTCTTCTTCTTTTCCTTTCGGCTTTTCCCTTCAGGGGTCGCCACAGCGAATCATCTGCCTCCATCTCACCCTATCCTTTGCATCTTCTTCTCTTACACCAACGACCTTCATGTCCTCCTTCACCACATCCATGAATCGTCTCTTTGGTCTTCCTCTAGGCCTTTTGCCTGGTAGTTCCAGCCTCAGCATCCTATTACCAATATACTCACTATCCCTCCTCTGTACATGTCCAAACCATCTCAATCTAGCCTCTCTGACTTTGTCTCCAAAACGTCTTACATGTGCTGTCCCTCTGATATGCTCATTCCTGATCCTATCCATCCTCATTACTCCCAAAGAAAACCTCAACATTTTCATCTCTGCTACCTCCAGCTCTGCCTCCTGTCTTTTCCCCAGGGCCACTGTTTCTAAACCATACAACATCGCTGGCCTCAACACCGTCTTGTACAATTTTCCCTTCATTCTTGCCGATACTCTCCTATCACACATCACACCGGACACTTTTCTCCAACCGTTCCAACCTGCCTGCACACGCTTCTTCATCTCTTTTCCACACTCTCCATTGCTCTGGATTGTTGAGTCTAAGTACTTAAAATCCTCCACCTTCCTTATCTCTGCTCCCTGTAATCTCACCGTTCCTCTTGGGTCCTTCTCATTCATGCACATGTATTCTGTCTTACTGAGGCTAATCTTCATTCCCCTCTTTTCCAGGGCATACCTCCACCTCTCTAGATTTTCCTCCACTTGTTCTCTGCTCTCACTGCAGATCACTATGTCATCTGCAAACATCATAGTCATCATGGAGAGGCTGGAGTCTATCTCAGCCAATTCTATGAAGACATGGTACACCATGAACAGCTCACCAGTCCATCACAAGGTAAACGCACATGGAACTATCCGTACTCACATTTGTACCTAGGAGAACAATTAGCCTTAGAGAAAACTGGAGTACCTGGAGGATATCCACACGATAACTTTAACAAAGAGAATCAATACACTGTAACAGAAGAGTGTTGCACTGTAACAGAAGAGTGTTGCACTGTAGAAGTGAATCATTTACACTGAAACAAAAAGAATCATTACACTGTAGCACAGAGTGAATTGTTGCACCGTCAGAGTGAAAAACTCCTCAGAACCCTAAATAGATTTCTTTAAAGTTGTTTTGTCAGAGTAGCTACATTTACAAGTGAGAACATGTGATCTGTGATTCTGAATATAAAATGCTTTAACATTTCACCTAAAAGTGATCAGCGAGATGTACTGTGGGTTTGTTTTCCAAAAAAAAAACCCAACAACAACCAGCCTGGAATTACTGCCATGTGAATAATCACACACAGTGTGATAGAACTGCAGATGCATTAACGGCTGTGCAGCCTTTTCAGTTGCTCAGGCCTTTACTGTACTTTTAATTCTTTCTTTTCTTACTTAGTTTCAAATTTTTTCTTGTACTTACTGTATTCTGTTACTGTTCATGAGTAACTGCCCTTTCAATGTGTGGGTTGACAGAGTTTTTGTACTTTTTATTGCTACAGAACTTTTACTCTCGGTGACAGTTGGGACTGCAGCACCGAAACTACACGTCCTTATTGTTTTCCAGGGGTCAGCTGATCACCCTGAAACCGCCCAGAGTAATGGCCAGGCCCACAGGCTAACCAGCCTAAATCTGGAGAAAAACACCCCATGGATCCAGAGCAGGAGAAAAAAAGAGGAAAAGGAGGGAGGTGGCGAGACAACGGAGGCTTACAGAGAGGAAATTCTAATTGGGCACGTGAGGTCACTGGGGAATAAAATGGACAAGCTGACATCGTTGAGCCGGAGTCAAAGGGAGTATCATGAGTGTAGCTGCATCAGGATATTCTTGATGACACGTGTGCATCGTGGGATTTCACACTGTCTGGGCTGAGAGAGGTTGCACTGTGTAACCCCACACATATAACCATCAAAGAGCGGAGTGGTGGACCGAACATTGAACTGTGTGCTGTTGGACTCAGACCATATTATTTGCCAGGGGATTTTTTCAGCACCAAAGTGCCTTCTTTGTGATCTCGGGTAACTTCAATCACGTCTCCATGGACAGTACACTGCCAAACTTTGTGCAGTACGAAGACTGTCCCACCAGAGAGGAGAGAACTATAGACTTGTTGTATGCAAACACTAAGGATGCCTACATTTCCCGTCCTCTCCCCACTGGGAACCTCAGGCTACAACTTAATTTACGTTTCTTCATGCCATGTGCCTGTTGTGAAGAGGCAACCTGTAGCTACAAGGACTGTTAGGAGATGGTTGAAGGAGGCCTTGGAGGAACTACAGGATAGTTTTAAGGAACAGACTGGCAAACACTCTGTAAGCCGCACGGTGAGGACATTCTTGTACACACAGAGTGCATTTCACACTGCATCACTTTCTGCACTGACACCATTATTCCAGCTGAGATGGTCTATTGTTGCCTAAATAACAAGCCATGGGTAACTAAAGACATTATTTCCATCTTCAATGACAAGAAAAGGGCATTCAAGGCTGGGAACACAGAGGAGGTGAGAACAATCCAAAGTTCTCTGAGAGGGAAGATCAGAGAGGCGAAGGACAATTACAGGAGAAAGTTAGAATGGACACTCCAGCAGAATAACATAAGAGAGGTTTGGAGTGGTATGAAGACCATCACAGATTTCAGGCCATTCATTGGCAGAGTAGCTGAGGGCGGTGAGGATAGGGTCAATGAGCAGAATCTGTTCTTAAACCGATTTGACACTGCAACTACTGCACAGCCCCCTGTAACTTATCAGGAGCCTGAAGCTCTCCCTGCCACGCAACTCTCTCTCCCTCCCTCTCCTCACTACACCTCTGTCTTCTGTGATACACCCTGGCACCACTCCCCCACCTGTCAACTTCACTTATAATCATGTCTTGGACTCCTGTCAAGAAACAGCTGAAAAGACTCCACTGAGGCCAGACAACAAGACTGCACAAGGTGAGCCCCCATGTCTTTAAAGCCTGTGTCCCCCAGCTTTGTGAAGTCTTGCATTGTATCTTCACAATGAGCCTCAGTGGATTATAGACCAGTGGCACTGACATTACATGTCATGAAGACCCTCGAGGAACTCATACTGGATCAACTCCGACACATGGTTAGACAGCATATTGAGCGCCTTCTTTTCCTCTACCAGCCTCATCTCGGAGTCCAGGATGCCATCATCTACCCGCTTAACCGTTGCCACACCCACTTGCACCAGCAACCGTGTGGTTGCTGTGGCACAGTAGTCAGCAACACCAGAGCACCACAAGAAACCGTCCTCTCCCCTTTAATCTTCTCTTTTCCCATCACAACTGACAGATGCCACCAAAATGTACCACTGAACCATACCTGAAATCATTGGTACCTGTGAACATTAAACTTTACATATATATATAAACTATATATTTATTTATATATATATATATATATATATATATATATATATATATATATATATATATATAGTGTACACACAGACACACACACACACACAGACACACACACACACACATATATATATATATATATATATATATATATATATATATATATATATACACATACACATACATATGTGTGTGTGTGTGTGTGTGTTTGTGTATGTATGTAGATTCCGTATGTATATTTGTGTCCGGAATCAATGAAGTATTCAGATTCTAGTTCTGATTCTGATTCCACTGCTCTGTAAAAGTAGATCTGATTTAGTTCCTGTCCAAGTTAACCTCCACTCAGAAAAAACCCAGTGTTTGTCAAGCAGGAGAGCTGAACAGAAGGAGAAAACATGAGCATTTGTTCTGAAATTCCGTCCAGTACACTCCTCACACTTCTGCTGCCTTTTCTGAATCATGAGAGGCATTTTCTTTCTTGTGTTTTTAATTGAGTAGAAATCGGTACAGAAATAAGCAAAATCAAAGTGTGATCTCGGCACAATCGTCCCTTACTTCAAGAAGCAGTGTGTGACCGCAAACACGCTGTGACAATGAAGCTACACACAAGACATCTGTCCTTCATCACTGTGCGAAGATGTAGGGATCATGTGCAGGAGGATACAGGTGTAAAACAGCATCATCTCAAGCTCTCTACAGCCACATCGTCTCCTCCAGTATGACTGAGTTCTCAGCTGAAGTATCTCTCTGCCGTAAAGTCTGGGTCTGATTACTCATGAACTATGAGGCTCCGTGTACGTGTAGCTAATATCTGTTGTTAAAAGGTTCAATATAAATAAAATATAATTGCATTAGATTAGCAGAAACCCGAATAATATGAAAGACTTTTGTTGATGTCCCAGGAGAAGCACGGGGGAAATCTTTAACAAGCACAAACAGCAAAAATCATTCACTCAGAAAACAACGTCCTGCACAAACACACAGAGATGAAGTGCAGTCATGATGTTCATCCCAATAAGACACCCACACACTCACCCCTGAGAATTTACTGTAGGTACAAACAGATCTATGCACCCCCAGTGCAGCTAACTGGGTTATCAAAGGCGGGCCATGTCTGTCACTGTCTATGGTGAGAGGTTGATGTAAAAGAACCATTGCTGACTTTCGACAAGTGTAGGCTGCAAAGTCGTCAGCGTGTTTCTGTCCCTTGCTAAAAAGGGATGTGACAGGAAGGGCATCCGACCTAAAAACCTCTGCCACATCAAACGTGTGAAACAGATGATTTGCTGTGGCGACTCCCGAGTAAAAGGGAAAAAGCCGAAAGGAAGACAGACAGACAAACAGATCTATGGACACAACACCTCTGTGTGTGTGTGTGTGTGTGTGTGTGTGTGTGTGTGTGTGTGTGTGTGTGTGTCTTCTCATGAAAGTTAGTGAACTTTGCATGGAGCTTTACTTACTTTACTTCATTGGTGAATTGTTACCGCCCTCTATCGGTGACCGCGAGTCAATGACTTTCATCATGAGGCTTAGACTTAATAAAACTCATTTTTATTTTTATTGTTATTAATTTGTAATATTAATGTTGTTCCACTGTTAAATTATTTTTAATATTTTGCTGTTATGATTCAAACTAAAATGACATCGAAACAAAGGCTTTCTGTGTCTTTTTTAAAAATTGAAAATTATATTTTTACTTTGTTGCATTGCATCTGCTTTTATCCGAATATATTACCGGGAAAATAACGATTTGCCATAATATAACTTCCATTGCACAACTTACATTATGTCAATTGCATTTTTATGATAAAAATAAATCAGATATTTTTCGGCTGGAGAAGAGAAGATTGATGGATGTGGTGAAGGAGGACATGAAGGTCGTTGGCGTAAGATAAGAAGATGCAGAGGACAGGGTGAGATGGAGGCAGATGATTCGCTGTGGCGACCCCTGAAGGGAACAGCCGAAAAGAAAAGAAAAAAGAAGATATTTTGGAACTAATTAATATTGGTGAAAATTATTGACTTGAAGAATAATATTTTAGTTTTCATGTCTAAAATAAACATTTAGTACAGACAAGAAGAGCGAATACGAATCAGTTTTTTTAAATCATAATACAGGGATCCCTCGCTACTTCGCGCTTCAATTTATGCGGCTTCAGTGCATCACGGTTATTTTTTTAAATTTTCATCGAAATAAAAAAGAAGGAAATTAAGGAAGAAATGGCGGAAAGGTTAAGGAAAATGCTACAAAAACAAGGCCAATTATGCAACAAAAAACCCCTAAACAAACCCAAAACAAAAAAACAACCCAAAATCTCCTATGAAAACTACTTACATTTTTCTGAGGTGCATGTCTTTATGTCAGTGGTTCTCAAATAGTGGGGCGCGCCGGATGGGGGGGGGGGGTACGGCACGATGCCAGGGAGGCGCGTGTGACCCCAGGGAACATGCTTTTTTTTTTTTTTTTGTCGTATTAGGATAAAGTGTAATTGTACATCCACTACAGCAGGTGGCTTCCTCACTGTCAGAGTGTGCCCAGAGGTCAAATAAGAAGCGAAGTTAATAAACCCACCATGGAAATTTTCACAGGGACGGAAAGAGAGGCGGAGAAAGATGGAGACAGTGAGAGAAATGAAAGTCTCCCGGAAGTGGAGAAGGTATGATGAAGCGGGTGTGGCACTCGGCTTCACTGTGCTGCGGTGAGAAACGAGGAAAGGCCGCTGTGTTACTGTGTCTGAAAACATTGGCAGCGGACAGCATGAAGCCAAATAAATTCAGGCGTCACTTAAAGGCATCACACCCAGATCCCGTGAGGAGCCGCGTGAGTTTTTTCAGCGAAAATGTGCCGAGTATTGCCAACAACCATCCCGCTTTGTGAATGCTACTCCAGAAAACCAGCGGGCTCTGTTAGCATCAGATAAGGTGGAGTACCAAACTACTCAGTGCAGAAAACCCCACAGCGGAGCAGAGCAACTGATCCGACCTGCAGCACACACGGTCTCCGTCATGCTGGATGACGTCAGCGCTGCGAAAATAAGTCCAGGTCTCAGTTCAGCATTGAGCAGGAGCTTAGAGTTCAGTATCGCGCTTTAAACCCGGCTTCGAAAAGCTGTGCACTGCAAAACCAATCTGGACTACATCATTTTGATAATAATAATAACACAAATTGTTTTATTCATTTTTGTTTTATAGGTTAAAGTGTTTTATATATTGTGCTCCTGAGTTAATATTGCTGATCAATTTGAATTCATTATTATTTACTGATTTTATTTAATTTTATTTTCCAGTATAAAATGGTTCAAATTGTTGGTCAAAAATGTTGACAGTTTAAATAAGGATTTTTTTTTTTTTTATTTCAGGCAAATTGGTGCACTTTAAATGTTTTTGTTTTAAGAATAAAAAATTGTTAATAAAGTTATCATCTGTTGGACATTGATGTATATTTCTTCATTTATTTAGTTTTTGTATTCCATAATGATAATAAGGATTTATTATGTTAATAAGGATACAGTGTATGTAGAGGATTACTTAAAACAATTTTTAGACAAATAACATTGTTTATATTGAGGGGGGGGGCACTAAATTTTTTCCTCTTCCTAGGGGGGGGCACAGAAAATAATTGAGATTTATGTGTCTTCTTCTTTTCTTTTGTCTTTTTCCCTTTCTCGGGAGTCGCCACAGAGAATCGTCTGATTCGGACGTTTGATTTGGCAGAGGTTTTTAGGTCGATGCCCTTCCTGTCACAACCCGTTTTAGCAAGGGACAGAAACACGCTGACGACTTTGCAGCTCCTCTTTATGAAAGTCAGCAATGGTTCTTTTACATCAACCTCTCACCATTGACAGTGACAGACATGGCCCGCCTTTGATAACCCAGTTAGCTGCACTGGGGGGGACAGTGACAACCTTGTGGGGACTCGAACCCCCAACCTATTCTCGATTCTGTAATCTTTAGATCAGAGAGTCGATTCTTCCTGGGATTCAAATTCAGCAGCAGTCATCAGGAAGTGTACACCATTTCGCTTTATATCCAGAGCCAATTTACAATCATCTTTTTTTATACAACTGAGCAAGTGAGGGTTAAAGGCCTTACTTAAGGGCCCAATTGGGGTGACAGTGGGGATTGAGACTGACCTTCGGATCACTAACCCAAGCCACCACTGCCCTCCTCAGCAGAGCACCTGAAGAGTGTTTCAAATAATTTTGTAAGTATTACTTTATTAGTACTACAGTAAACATTAGTGCTACGCGATTAAATGGTGGCGTAGTGGTTCGCACGTCTGCCACACAGAAAGAAGGTCTTGGGTTTGATTTCCCGCTCAAACATTTCTAGAAGTGTGAAGTTTGCATCCTCTCCCTGTACTTGTGTGTGTTTCCTCCGTGTACTCCAGTTTCCTCCCACAGTCTAAAAACATGCACAGTAGGTTAGTTGTCTGTTCCAAATCCCCCTTGGGTGTGAGTGTGAATGGTCATGTGAGTGTTGGCCCTGAGAAGGCCTGGCGAGCTGTCCAACATGTACCCCACCTTTGCCTGGAGTCAGCTGAGATAGGCACCAGCCTCTTCGCAACTTTAATTAGGATTAAGTGGTTCATAAAATGAATGAACGATTGATTAAATAGCTTTATGTTACTAAACTTTGGTTAGTTTAGATGAAGTTCAATTTGCTTCGCATTCGAGCTAACTACTAACACAATGTTGTGAACGGCACGCCAGATTACTGTGATTTTTTTTAAACACTTATTATTTGTACTCGAATTTCATGACACACTTGCAGTTTTCCTTCAGTTTACACCTGTGGGTGTTATCTAGCCGTAAATGCTATCTGCAGTTGAGGATCTAGTGACAAATAAAGAGCATCAGTTTTACCTCTAGGTCTCGTAGTCTCTCTAAAAGCTCTTTATTGCTCACTGTCTCATCCTCTTCCTCTTCGTCTTCTTCCTCATCTTCCTCCAAAAGCGCGTTGTTATCCCCCTCTACTGACACACTGGCCTCATCACACTCTCTCAGTTCCGACACTCCCAACATCTCCATCTAGGAATCACACAAACACACACAGTTCTAGTCCTTCACAAATCAACAGATGGAACAGTTACTACAGTTCTACAGCTTTTATTAAAACATAAAGCTACTAATGTATGATGTAATCATCCACCCACTCAAACACTCCCCCACGTTCACCCACTCATCCACACTGACCACATTCACCCACCCACTCACTCACCCACCCACTCACCCACACTCAGTCACTCATTAACTTATCTACTCACACACTCACTCACCCATCCACTCACTCACCACCCACTCGTTCATTCATCCACCCGCTCACCCACTCACTCACCCACCCACTCACCCACACTCACCACAATCTCCCACCTGCTCATCCACTCACCTACTCACCCATACACCCACACTCAACACCCTCACCCACTCACCAAGTCACCTACTTGTGTACACCCGCTCACCCACTCACCCACCTACTCACTCACCCACCCCCTCACCCAGTCAGCATCCACTCATTCACCAACTCTCCCACACTCACCCACTAGGTCACCCACTCACACACTGACCCACCCACTCACCCACCCACTCAACCACACTCACCACAATCTCCCACCTGCTCATCCATTCACTCGCCCACTCACCACACTCAACCACCCTCTTATCCACTCACCTACTCACACATTCACCCTCCAACTCACCCACACTCACCCACCCACCTACTCCCTTACACCCACTCACCCACTCTCCCACACACCCACTCAGTCACACACTTTCCCACCCACCCATTCATTCACTCACCCACTCACCACCCACTCATTCACCCACTCACTCACACTCATCCACCCACCCGTTGACCCACATACTCAGACTCACCCACTCATTCACCCACCGACCCACCAGCTCACCCATTCACACACTCACCACACACTCACCACCCACTTATCACACCCAGCCATCTGCTGACCCACTCACCACCCACTCATTCACCCACATGCTCACTCATTCACCTACACTCACCACAGTTACCCACCGAGTCACACTCATACACTCACTTACTCACCCACATTCACCACACTCATCCACCCACCTCTTCACCAAGTCACCCAACCATTCACCCACCCACTCGCTCATTTAACCCACATACTCACCCACTCACACTTCTCGCAGTACCAATAGCAATTCATACTCAAATCTAGGGGCAATTTGGAACAGATAATTAAACTAATGTGCATGTCTTTGGACTGTGGGAGAAAACTGGAGTACTCAGAAGAAGTGCACACAGGCACAGTTAGAACATACAAACTCTCATCTTGAGGCATACATGCAAGTCACTCCACCACTGCACAGCCCGAAGGGTAATTTTTATTTTTATTATTATTATTATAATTTTCCTTTCGGCTTTTCCCTTCAGGGGTCGCCAAAGCAAATCATCTGGCTCCATCTCACCCTTTCCTCTAGGCTTTCTGCCTGGTAGTTCCAACCTCAGCATCCTACTACCAATATACTCACTATCCCTCCTTTGTATATGTCCAAACCATCTCGATCTAGTCTCTCTGACTGTGTCTTCAAAACCTCTTACATGTGCTGTCCCTCTAATGTACTCATTCTTGATCCTATCCACCTTCGTTACTCCCAAAGAGAACCTCAACCTTTTCACCGTCTTTTGCTCAGTGCCACTGTTTCTAAACCATACAACATCGCTGGACTTAACACCACCTTGTACACTTTTCCTTTCATTCTTGCCAATACCTTCCGATCACACATCACACCGGACACGTTTCTCCAACCATTCCAACCTGCCTGCAGACGCTTCTTCACCTCTTTTCCACACTCTCCATTGGTCAGGACTGTTGAGCCTAAGTACTGAAAATCCTCCACCTTTGTTATCTCTGCTCCTTGTAACCTCACCATTCCTCTTGGGTCCTTGTCGTTCACACACATGTATTCGGTTTTACTGCGGCTTAGCTTCATTCCCCTCCTTTCCAGGGCATACCTCCACC
Organism: Plotosus lineatus; assembly: GCA_024760905.1. Taxonomy (NCBI): domain Eukaryota; kingdom Metazoa; phylum Chordata; class Actinopteri; order Siluriformes; family Plotosidae; genus Plotosus; species Plotosus lineatus. Next base: position 578,843 of record CM045732.1, read on the forward strand.
TCTCTAGATTTTCCTCCACTTGTTCTCTGCTCACACTACAGATCACAATGTCATCTACAAACATCATAGTCCATTGATATTTTTGTCTAACCTCATCTGTCAGCCTGTCCATCACCATAGCAAACAAGAAGAGGCTCAGAGCTGACCCTTGATGCAGCTCCACCTTAAACTCTTCGGTCTCACCGACAGCACACCTCACCACTGTCTTACATCTCTCATATATGTCCTGCACCACTTTAACATACTTCACTGCTACTCCAGACCTCCTCATGCAATACCACAATTCCTCTCTTGGCACCCTGTCATATGCTTTCTCCAGATCCACAAAGGCACAATGCAGCTCCCTCTGGCCTTCTCTGTACTTCTTTATTAACATCCTCAAAGCAAACACTGCATCTATGGTTCTCTTTCTTGGCATGAAACCTAACTGTTGTTCACAAATGCTGACCTCTGCCCTTAGTCTAGCTTACACAATTCTTTCCCAGAACTACATTGTATGGCTCATCAACTTTATCCCTCTGGAGTTACCACAGCTCTGCACGTCTCCTTTGTTCTTAAAAATGTGCACAAGCACACTTCTCCTCCATTCCTCCGGCATCCTCTCACTTTCTAAGATCTTGTTGAATGTTCTTGTCAGAAAATCTACTGCTACCTCTCCTAGACACTTCCATACCTCCACCGGTATGTCATCAGGACCAACTGCATTTCCACTCTTCATCCTCTTTAATGCACTCCTCACTTCACCCTTACTAATCTTTGCTACTTCCTGGTCCTCAACATTCACCTCTTCTACTCTTTTTTCTCTCTCTCATTTTCCTCATTCATCAGTTCTTCAAAGTACTCTTTCCATCTTCCCAGCACACTTCTGTCATCAGAAAATACATTTCCCTCTCTGTCCTTAATCACTCTAACTTGCTGCACACCCTTCCCATCTCTATTTCTCTGCTGTGCCTACCTGTATAAATCATTTTCTCCCTCCTTACTGTCCAGCCTGTCATACAAGTCATCATACGCCCTCTGTTTGGCCGTTGACACCGCTACCTTCGCCTTACGCTGTGTTTCCCTGTACTCCTGTTTACTCTCTTCGGTCCTCTCTATGTCCCACGTCTTCTTAGCTAACCTCTTCCTTTTTACACACTCCTGCATTTCGTTATTCAACCACCAAGTTTCCTTATCTATTGTCCTTCCAAGTACTCTTCTAGCTTTCTCCCTGATCACATTAGCTGTAGTTGTCCAGTCATCTGGAAGCACTTCCTGACCACCCAAAGCCTGTTTCAACTCCTCCTTGAAGACAACATGACACTCCTCCTTTTTCAGCTTCCACCACCTCCTGCACACCACCATCCTATGCTGTTTGGCAACACTCTCACCCACTACTACTTTGCAGTCACTGACTTTCTTCAAATTACATCGCCTACACAAGATGTAGTCTACCTGTGTGCACCTACCTTCGCTTTTATAAGTCACCCTATGCTCCCGTCTCTTCTGAAAGAAAGCATTCACCACAGCCATTTCCATCCTTTTTGCAAAATCTATCAACATCTGTCCTTCTGTGTTCATGTTCTGGACACCAAACCTGCCCATCACTTCCTCGTCCCCTCTGTTGCTTGTTCCAACATGTTCATTGAAGTCTGTACCAATGACCACTCACTCCAGAATCTCTCCTTCTCTTCTCGCTCACATCCTTCCTGTGGGGCATAAGCACTAAACAACATTGAACATCACACCTTCAATTTCTAACTTGAGACTCATCACTCTGTCTGACACTCTTTTCACTTCTAGAAAGTTCCTGACAAACTCCTCCTTCAAGATGACTCCTACTCCATTTCTCTTCCCATCCACACCATGAAAAAACAGCTTAAACCCTGCTCCTAAGCTTCTAGCCTTGCTACCTTTCCACCTGGTCTCCTGAACACACAGTATTTCCTCCTTTCTCCTCTGCATCATGTCAGCCAGCTCTCTAGATTTTCCTGTCATAGTTCCAACATTCAAAGTCCCTACCTCAGTCCTAGACTCATGCCTTTGTTCTTCTCTCTCTGCCTATGGACACTTCTCCTGCCTCTTCTTCTTCAACCTCTCCTTCTTCGACCAACAGTTGTCCAATTTACACCAGCACACTGTTAGTTGACAGCACTGATGGCGGTCATTGTTAACCTGGGCCTCGACCTACCCGGTATGAAATTTGTATTGACGGTTCACATTCTGTGTTTTGGAAAAAGTTTTACGCCGGAAATGGCTGTGGTGAATACTTTCTTCAGGAAGAAACAGGAGCATAGGGTGACTTATGAAAGCGGAGGTAAGAGCACACAGGTAGACTACATCTTGTGTAGGCGATGTAATTTGAAGGAAATCAGTGACTGCAAAGTAGTAATGGGTGAGAGTGTTGCCAAACAGCATAGGATTGGTGGTGTGCAGGATGATGCTGATGGTGAGAAAGGTGAAAAAGGCAAAGGCAGAAAAGGAAAAAGGAAGAGTGTTGTGTTCTCTTCAAGGAGGAGTTGAAACAGGCTTTGGGTAGTCAGGAAGTGCTTCCAGATGACTGGACAACTACAGCCAATGTGATCAGGGAGACTGGTAGGAGAGTACTTGGTGTGTCCTCTGGAAGGAAAGTAGATAAGGAAACTTGGAACTTGGTGGTGGAATGAGGAAGTGCAGGAGTCTGTACAAAAGAAGAGGTTAGCTAAGAAGAAGTGGGACACAGAGAGGACCGAGAGAGTAAACCGGATTACAGGGAGACACAGCGGAAGGCGAAGGTAGCGGTGTCAAAGGCCAAAAAGAGGGCGTATGATGACTTGTATGATGGGTTGGACATTAAGGAGGGAGAAAATGATTTATACAGGTTAGCACAGCAGAGAAATAGAGATGGGAAAGACGTGCAGCAAGTTAGAGCAATAAAGGACAGAGAGGGAAATGTATTGACTGATGACAGAAGTGTGCTGGGAAGATGGAAAGAGCACTTTGAAGAGCTGATGAATGAGGAAAATGAGAGAGAAAAAAGAATAGAAGGGGTGATCGTTGAGGACCAGGAAGTAGCAAAGATTAGTAGGGGAGAAGTGAGGAGTGCATTGAAGAGGATGAAGAGTGGAAAGGAAGTTGGCCTGATGACATACTGCTGGAGGTATGGAAGTGTCTAGGGGAGGTAGCAGTAGATTTTCTGAAAAGAATATTCAACAAGGTCTTCGAAAGTGAGCAGATGCCGGAGGAATGGAGGAGAAGTGTGCTTGTGCCCATTTTTAAGAACAAGGGAGATGTACAGAGTTGTGGCAACTACAGAGGGATAAAGTTGATGAGCCATACAATGAACTTATGGGAAAGAATAGTGGAAGCTAGACTCAGGGCAGAGGTCAGCATTTGTGAACAACAGTTTGGTTTCATGCCAAGAAAGCGCACCACAGATGCAGTGTTTGCTTTGAGGATGTTAATAGAGAAGTACAGAGAAGGTCAGAAGGAGCTGCATTGTGCCTTTGTGGATCTGGAGAAAGCATATGACAGGGTGCCGAGAGAAGAACTGTGGTATTGCATGAGGAAGTCTGGAGTGACAGAGAAGTATGTTAGAGTGGTGCAGGACATGTATGAGACATGTAAGACAGTGGTGAGGTGTGCTGTCGGCGTGACAGAAGAATTCAAGGTGGAGCTGGGACTGCATCAAGGGTCAGCTCTCAGCCCCTTCTTGTTTGCTATGGTGATGGACAGGCTGACAGACGAGGTTAGACAAGAATCTCCATGGACTATGATGTTTGCAGATGACATCGTGATCTGTAGTGTGAGCAGAGAACAAGTGGACGAAAATCTAGAGAGGTGGAGGTATGCCCTGGAAAGGAGAGGAATGAAGTTTAGTCTCAGTAAGACAGAATACATGTGTGAACAACAAGGACCCAGGAGGAACGGTGAGGTTACAGGGGGCAGAGATAAAGAAGGTGGAGGATTTTAAGTACTTAGACTCAACAATCCAGAGCAATGGAGAGTGTGGAAAAGAGGTGAAGAAGTGCGTGCAGGCAGGTTGGAATGGATGGAGAACAGTGTCCACTGTGATATCTGATAGGAGAGTATCGGCAAGAATGAAGGGAAAGTGTACAAGACGGTGATGAGGCCACCGATGTTGTATGGTTTAGAGACAGTGGCAATGAGGAAAAGACAGGAGTCAGAGTTGGAGGTTGCGGAGATGAAAATGTTGAGGTTCTCTTTGGGAGTAACGAGGATGGACAGGATCAGATATTGAGTACGTCAGAGGGACAGCACATGTTAGATGTTTTAGAGACAAAGTCAGAGAGGCTAGATTGAGATGGTTTGGACATGTACAGAGGAGGGATAGTGAGCATATTGGTAGTAGGATGCTGAGGTTGGAACTACCAGGCAGAAGGCCCAGAGGAAGACCAAAGAGAAGATTTATGGATGTGGTGAAGGAGGACATGAAGGTAGCTGGTATAAGAGAAGAAGATGCAGAGGATAGGGAGAGATGGAGGCAGATCATTTGCTGTGGCAACCCCTAAAGGGAACAGCCGAAAGAAAAAGAACAAGAAGAAGGCCTTCCTGTCGCAAACCTCTGCATTTATCCGGGCTTGGGACCGGCGAGAGGATGCACACTTGTTTGTGCATATCCTCACGGCTGTGTTATTATTATTATTATTATTTATTTATTTATTTTTTATTATCTACATATTAAAACAGAGTGTGAATAAAAATTTTGTCAATTTAGTGATACGAATCTGACTCATATTTGGGCAAAACCTCACACAGTACACGTACCTTATCACTTTAATGTTTGTTCTGTGATTTGTTTTATCTATTTTCATATTTAAAATTTTCTTATTTCATGCTTCAACAGTCTGTCTGTTTGTCCCGGCATCCTTCACTGCACTCGGCTTTCCTGAGCAGCTTAAAGCAGCCGATCATCTGTATCACGCCTGTATAGCTCTTTGCACTGTGTGCTCTGCACCTACCACTCTGTTTTGTATAACAAACCAAAATAAACTAAACCTGAAGATAAATTTACTTTTTCAAGTTAACATCTCGAATAATATCCGGCTTCTGTGTCTGAGATGGAAATATTCCCCTCAGTAATGTAGTCGCCACTGTTTCTAATTGACTGTACAAATGTCCCAATGGCATTAACATGGTGTTATAATAAATGGATCCAGCCATTGTGATGGTACTGTTAGTGTTCTTGATCCAATTGGTTTATCATGAGTCCCGTTCTGGTTGAAAAGTTTCTCTCTGAAATAACCTGAGAGCAATATAACATTAGAATTATACACTTTCCCTATGAATACCACCATTTGGCATCCGACGTAAAAACCTCTGCCAAATCAAACATGCGAATCAGATGATTCGCTGTGGCGACTCCTGAGTAAAAGGGAAAACGCCGAAAGGAAGACAGACAGACCTATGAATACCACCATTTCATGCTGGAGGATAATCGTGAGGATATATATATATATATATATATATATATATATATATATATATATATATATATATATATATATGTTTGAATATACTGTTTTTTTTAAAGATTCTATTATAGTGAAATACAGCTGTGGTGAATAAAGAATTCAATAATCCAGATGTATGACTGGTAGAATCAGCTGTGAATGGCTCACAGTGGAACAGATCCATTAAAGTCTATTAGAGGAGGCAATGGCCTTCAGTGGTGTTCTTTCTGCTGTTAAAAATAGACAGCTGGCATCCTTTTTTTCTTTCCGTATTTTCTGTTTTAACTCTTATTTTATGACTGGCTTTTTGTGTTTTCTTCTCAGCATATGGGTTTGTTTTGTTGACCATACCATATTATACATAATAATAAATGTAATATTTCATCAGTGTCACTCTCATGAACAGATGAAGAAATAAATGAATATAGCAGTGAAAACTGCAGACAGTGAATTTTGTTGGAGTTAATCAGTCTAGCTTTCAACCTCAGGCTTATCCACCCGAATCCGAAGGTCTCACATAACTGATTGATAAATGGAGAGCTTGGAGCACTTACAGAATCAGAATTATTCTGTAATTCGAGCCAATCTCAAGACTCCACACAGTAAACCTTCCGCCTCCACACAGTAAACCTCCCGTTTCCATAGAGTAAATTTCCCGACATTGCAGGATAAACCTCCCAACTCTACAGGGTAAACCTCCCGACATTACAGGGTAAACCTCCCGACATTACAGGGTAAACCGCTCGACATTACAGAGTAAACCTCCCGACTTGTGACTTTCAATGTTCCTGAATATACAATAATAATAATAATAATAATAATAATAATAATAATAATGTGTGTGCCCCTCCTAGAATTGCCAGCTTATCATGGTGGAGGGGTTTGCATGTACTAATGATCCTAGGAGCTATGTTGTCGGGGGAATTATGCCCCTGGTAGGGTCACCCAAGGTAAACAAGTCCTGAAGGTGAAGGTCCAGACAAAGCACAGTTCAAACCTTTATGAAGAAAGACACAAGGACACAGTTTCCCTTACTCGGACACAGGTCATGGGTAGGTGCGGCGAGCCGGTGTGGGCTGTGGCCGGAAGGTCATCGTGCCTTTCATGGCGTTAATCCCCGAATCCGGTGGTGGACAACTGTGAATGGGGCCATTCAGCTGAAAAAGGAGGCCTATCAGTTCTTATTGGACTGTGGAACTCCCAAGGCAGCAGACAGGTACCAGCAGGCCAAACTGTTGCCAATGCAAAATCTCAGGCATGGCAGGAATTCAGTGAGGGCCTGGCGAGTGATTCTTGATTGGCCTCCTAAAAGATTCTGGACCACCATCCGACACTTCAGGAGAAGGAAGCAGTTCTCCACAAATACTGTTTACAGTAAAAGAGGGAAGCTGCTCACCTCGACTTAGGATGTTGTCGGAAGGTGGAAGGAATACTTTGAGGTCCTCCTCAATCCCACTGGCATGCCCTCTGTGGAGGAGAAAAACCCTGGCAGTTTGGGTGGGGGTCCACCCATCACTGGAGATTGTGGTCAACAGCTCCTCAGTTGAACTTTGGGGGTAGATGAGATCTACCCTGAATGTCTCAGGGCTCTGAATGCTGTAGGGCTGTCTTAGTTGACACATCTCTGCAGCCTATGGTAATTGCGGGTCGTACCTCTGGACTGGCAACCGAGGGTGGTAACCCCCTTTTTAAAAAGGGGACCTGAGGGTGTATTCCATTTATGGTGGAATCACACTGCTCAGCCTACCCAGCAACGTCAACACAGGGGTGCTGGAGAGGAGGATCTGACCGATAGTTGTACCTTGGATTCAGGGGGAACAATGCGGTTTTTATCCTGGCTGCGACACTCTCAACCAGCTATATACACTCTAAGGATCCTGTAGGAGCGATGGGAGGTTTGACCCATATGTCCACATGTGTATTGTAGACTTGGAGAAGGTTACCCTCGGGTTATTTTGTGGGATGTGCTCTAGGAGTATGGCGTTGCAGACCCGTTGTTATGGGCCATTTGGTCACTGTTTTCCTGGAGCCAGGGTTTGGTCTGCATTGGTAACAATAGGAATTGAGTGGAGCCTTGGTACTCAAACTTAATCCGTTCCAGACAGCTGGTCGGATTCCGATTTGTTCGGATTCCCAATCCGCTTTTCCCATTAGAAATAATGTAAATGGTCTTAATCCGTTCCATCGTCTTTTGAACACAAGTTAACAGTACCGTAACTCATACCATAGGTCCGCAAATTAAGTGAAAAAATTATTGAATAGAGTACACTATGTTATGGTCTGTGTTGTGAGAGACTCTAACTTTTCTGTAGTTTTAATTTTAGTGTGTTATGATCTCTCTCAAAAGAGTTGCGCGTTGGAGAGGGGTGTGGCTCTCACTTTGATTTCCGTGTTTCTAGTGCCCGTACTCTAGTGCCTTCCCTGTGAACATTAAAGTGCAACTGTTTTCAGAGATGAAATGGGGAAATTGTAGTCACTGTAATAGAGATGTGGAAAAACACGGAAATCAAACTAAAGCCGGAACTGGTGGAGCACAGAGTTGAGAGCCAGGTGTGTGTGTTTAGCACTCCACCAGTGTGTGAGAGCCATGCCCCTCTCCAACGCACATTTCAACATGCAACTCGTTTGTGAGCGCGGCCATAACACACTAAAATTAAAACCACAGAAAAGTTAAAGCATAAGAACAATAAAGATAAGAATTTTAACCATTGTGCTGGTAAGCAGTTGGCATTCGTGAATGTTGGAGAGGAAGAGAAGCAGATTCCCTTCCATAACAGCTTCAGGTAAATCAACCAAAGGTGTTTTTTTTTCTCTTGCTACCGCTTTGCATGGATGACTCTTCTTCAGGATGTTCCTTTATTTTCTTGAAGAACATTTTTAACGTGTCTTGTTTCTCCTTCTCTTCGAAACCTTACGGAAGTGGCTCATGACCTCATCGTTAAAGGTGTTCACAGCGAGCGCTGCTAGTGCTTTATCTTAGCTTTAGTGCTTTATCTTAGCTTTAGCTTAGCTTACATATATATATATATACATATATATATATATATATATATATATATATATATATATATATATATATATATGAAACCCCTTGTGGATGAAAATTCCGGGTTACAAAACACATTTTCCTAAGTTTTCGTCCCCGGGATACGAAAACCACCTCCTCTTATGAAATCTTCTTCTTCTTCTTTTCCTTTCGGCTTTTCCCTTCAAGGGTTGCCACAGCAAATCATCTGGCTCCATCTCACCCAATTCTCTGCATCTTCTACTCTTACTCCAAATACCTTCATGTCCTCCTTCACCACATCCACAAATCTTCTCTTTGGTCTTCCTCTCACCCTTCTGCCTGGTAGTTCCAACCTCAGCATCCTACTACCAATATACTCACTATCCCTCCTCTGTACATGTCCAAACCATCTCAATCTAGCTTCTCTGACTTTGTCTCCAAAACATCTTACATGGGCTGTCCCTCTGATGTACTCATTCCTGATCCTATCCATCCTCATTACTCCCAAAGAGAACCTCAACATTTTCATCTCTGCTACCTCCAGCTCTGCCTGCTGTCTTTTCCTCATTGCCACTGTTTCTGAACCATACAACATCACTAGCCTCAACACCGTCTTGTACACTTTTCCTTTCATTCTTGCCGATACTTTCCTATCACACATCACACCGGACACTTTTCTCCAACCATTCAAACCTGCCTGCACACGCTTCGTCACCCCTTTTCCACACTCTCCATTGCTCTGGACTGTTGAGCCTAAGTACTGAAAATCCTCCACCTTCTTTATCTCTGCTCCCTGTAACCTCACCATTCCTCTTGGGTCCTTGTCGTCGCACACATATATTCTGTTTTACTGTGGCTAACCTTCATTCCTCTCCTTTCCAGGGCATAGCTCCACCTCTCTAAATTTTCCTGCACTTGTTTTCTGCTCTCACTACAGATCACAATGTCATCTGCAAACATCATAGTCCATGGAGATTCTTGTCTAACCTCGTCTGTCAGCCTGTCCATCACCATAACAAACAAGAAGGGGCTCAGAGCTGACCCTTGATGCAGTCCCAGCTCCACCTTGAATTCTTCTGTCACGCCGACAGCACACCTCACCACTGTCTTACATCTCTCATACATGTCCTGCACCACTCTAACATACTTCTCTGCTACTCCAGACTTCCTCATGCAATACCACAGTTCCTCCTCGGCACCCTGTCATATGCTTTCTCCAGATCCACAAAGGTACAATGCAGCTCATTCTGACCTTCTCTGTTCTTGTTTATTAACATCCTCAAAGCAAACACTGCACCTGTGGTGCTCTTTCTTGGCATGAAACCAAACTGTTGTTCACAAATGCTGACCTCTGCCCTTAGTCTAGCTTCCACTATTCTTTCCCATAACTTCATCGTATGGCTCATCAACTTTATGCCTCTGGAGTTGCCACAACTCTGCATGTCTCCCTTGTTCTTAAAAATGAGCACTAGCACACTTCTCCTCCTTTTCTTTGACATCCTCTCACTCTCTAAGACACTGTTAAATATTCTTGTCAGAAAATCTACTGCTACCTCACCTAGACACTTCCATACCTCTACCGGTATGTCATCAGGACCAACTTCCTTTCCACTCTTCATCCTCTTCAATGCCCTCCTCACTTCTCCCTTACTAATCTTTGCTACTTCCTGGTCCTCAACAGTCACCTCTTATACTCTTTTTTTCTCTCTCTCATTTTCCTCATTCATCAGCTCTTCAAAGTACTCTTTCCATCTTCCCAGCACACTTTTGTCATCAGTCAATACGTTTCCCACTCTGTCCTTAAACACTTGCTACACATCCTTCCCATCTCTATTTCTCTGCTGTGCCAACCTGTATAAATCATATTCTCCCTCCTTACTGTCCAGCCTAGCATACAAGTCATCATACGCCTTCTGTTGGGCCTTTGACACCGCTACCTTCGCCTTATGCTGTGTCACACTGTACTCCTGTTTACTCTCTTTGGTCCTCTCTATGTCCCACTTCTTCTTAGCTAACCTCTTCCTTTTTACACACTCCTGCATTTCCTCATTCCACCACCAAGTCTCCTTATCTCCTGTCCTTCCAGAGGACACATCAAGAACTCTTCTACCTGTCTCCCTGATCACATTAGCTGTAGTTGTCCAGTCATCTGGAAGAACTTCCTGATTACCCAAAGTCTGTTTCAACTCCTCCTTGAAGACAACACGACACACTTCCTTTTTCAGCTTCCACCACTTTGTCTTCTGCTCTGCCTTTGCCTTCTTCACCTTCCTCACCATCAGCGACATCCTGCACACCACCATCCTATGCTGTTTGCAACACTCTCACCCACTACTACTTTGCAGTCACTGACTTCCTTCAAATTACATAGTCTACACAAGATGTAGTCTACCTGTGTGTTCCTACCTCCGCTTTTAAAAGCAACCCTATGCTCCTGTCTCTTCTGGAAGAAAGTATTCACCACAGCCATTTCCATCCTTTTTGCAAAATCTATCAACATCTGTCCTTCTGTGTTCCTGTCCTGGACACTAAACCTGCCCATCACTTCCTCGTCCCCTCTGTTGCCTGTACCGACATGTCAATTGAAGTCTGCACCAATGACCACTATTTCACCTCTGGGTACTCTGCATCCCTTCATCTAACTCACTCCAGAATCTCTCCTTCTCTTCTCGCTCACATCCTTCCTGTGGGGCATAAGCACTAACAACATTGAACATCACACCTTCAATTTCGAACTTGAGACTCATCACTCTGTCTGACACTCTTTTCACTTTTAGAACATTCCTGACAAACCCGTCCTTCAAGATGACTCCTACTCCATTTCTCTTCCCATCCACACCATGATAAAACAGCTCAAACCCTGCCCCTAAGCTTCTAGCCTTTCCACCTTTCCACCTGGTCTCCTGAACACACAGTATGTCCACCTTGCTCTTCTGCATCATGTCAGCCAGCTCTCTACCTTTTCTTGTCATAGTTCCAACATTCAAAGTCAAAACTCTCAGTCCTAGACTTCTTCTCTCTCTGCCTAAGGACACGCCTCACACCCCTTCTTCTTTGGCCTTGCCTCCTTCAACCTCTCCTTCTTCAACCAACAGTAGTCCAATTTCCACTAGCACCCTGTTAGTTGACAGCACTGATGGGCCTCGACCGATCCGGTATGAAATTAGTATTGGCAGTTCGCATAGTGTATTTTGGCAAAAGTTTTACGCTGGATGCCCTTCCTGTCGCACCCCTCTTTATTTATCTGGGCTTGGGACTGGCGTGAGGACGGACACTTGTTTGTGAAATGCGCCATTCAAAATTCAAACGCACCAATCAAAATTTCTCACGATGCGTGAGTTACTCTCTCATTGGCTGTGTCCCAACATCCCACCCTGCTGGCCTCCCATTGGCTAGGAGGGATGATGCAGCTGAACTTCCTGTACCCATACTTCCTGTTTGTCACACGCATGAAGGAGAGTTGACTGTTGGCTTGTTTTGCGATTGATCATGCAGAGTTGTATTTTGTTAGCGATGAAACCCCTCTACAATCGGGACGATATTGAACCAGGAGACCTTAAAGCGTAAATACAGTGACAGAGGTGATTATTTCGGCACAATATTAAAACAGAGTGCTCCGTGGGAGAAGACCTCCGATCTCTCAAGGAAGCAAGTTAATATTAAATGAGGACCTCTGATCTTTCAAACAGATACTGTAATTCCGCTTTAAATACAACATCCCGTCCATTTAAACATTTAAATAGAATTGTTCCATCAGCTGTTGTGTATGGTTTAATATGTTAATAAAATGTTTAAATGGTTTAATAAATAATTTTCTTTTACTTTTAACACATATTTCATACAAAATTGGTGTACTTTTATCATTTTTAAAGGGTTTATGGGGTAGTCTTGGGCGCCTTGGAACAAATGAGGCATTTTACATATAAAATGCACCCCCTGATTACGAAACTCCAGCGTAACGAAAAAGGCACTGGAACGGATTAATTTCGTAAGTAGGGGGCCGACTGTACATACATCCTCTTCAGCTTCATTTAGGCAGTTATGGCTATAAGCCAATCTGTGGGTTTTCTGTTCGGTACTCTAAATTGTATTTGTCGCTGGAGGTGGTATATGGTGTTCGTGGTTAGATAGCTTTAGTGCTTTAGCGCTAGCTTTAGCTTTAGTGCTTGTGATACATACATAGTACTGTATCAACAACTTCCTGGCTTCCCCAGGACAGCTTTATTAGGGTGATACATGGTATCAACAACTTCCGCACTTCCGCAGAACATACATAGTATCAACAACTTTCGGACTTCCAAATTTTCCTCCCTCTCGGTGTCGTTTTTTCTCATGCATTTCTCAAGTTCAACTTCCGGTTTTTGTTCGGTTTCCCGAACCGAAGAACTCACGGATTTTTTGTTCGGTTTCAGACTCTAGAGCGTTCGGATTCCGAGGCTCCACTGTAGGCCAAATTCTGGTGAGAGTTGGAGTCCACCAAGGCTGTCCTTTGTCACCAATTCTGTTCAAATTTTTATGGACAGAATATCTAGGCACAATCGAGGGGTTCTTGTTTGGTGGCCATCGGATCTTGTATCTGTTTTTTGTGGATGACATTGTCCTTTTGGCTTCATTAAGTCGGGACCTCCAACAATTCACAGCCGAGTGCAAAATGGCCCGGATGAAAATCAGCACCTCCAAGTCAGAGGTCATGGTTCTCAACTGGACAAGAGTGGAATGCACCTCCAGGTCTAGAATGAAGTCCTGCCCCAAGTGGAGGAGTTCAAGTATCTAGGGGTCTTGTTCACAAGTGAGGGGAAAATGGAGCGGGAGATCAACAGGCAGATCAAAAAAGAGCTGTAAAGTGGAGCCTGTATCGGTCCATTGTGGTGAAGAAGGAGCTGAGACACAAGGAAAAGCTCTCAATTTACCAGACAATCTACGTTCCAACCTTCCCCTATGGTCACAAGCTTTGGGTAGTGACTAAAAGAACAAGATCGCAGATACAAGCAGCTGAAATGAGCTTCCTTTGTCGGGTGTTAGGGCTCTCCCTTAGAGATAAGGTGAGAAAATCAGCCATCCAGGAGGAGCTTGGAGTAAAACCGCTGCTCCTCCACATTGAGATGAGCCAGTTGATGTGGCTCGGCCATCTGGTTAGAATGCCTCCCGAACATCTCCCTTTTGTGGTGTTTCGAGCATATTCGACTGAGAAGAGACCCCAGGGTTGATCTAGAGGGGTCTGGAGGGATTATGTCTCTCAGCTGGTCTGGGAACACCTCAGTGTCCCCCTGGAAGAGCTGGAAGAAGTGGCTGGGGGAGAGGGATGTCTGGACTTCATTGCTTGGACTGCTGCCCCAGTGACCGGACCACAGATTGAGCAGAGGAAGATGCTGATAATAATAATATTATTAATAATAATAATAATAATAATAATAATAATAATAATCTATACGATAAATATTCCAGGTTAAATGGTAATTATTTGTGTGTGTGACTGACCTCAGGTTTCAGCACTTCACAATGCTATAGGTCCAAATTTAAGATCTCAAATTTGACCTCACCATTCCTCTTGGGTGCTTCCTGTTCACACACATGTATTCTGTCTTACTAAGGCTAACCTTACTCTTCTCCTTTCTAGGGCATACCTCCCGCCTCTCCTTCTTCGAACAACTGTAGTCCAGTTTCCACCAGCACCTTGTTGGTTAACAGCACTGATGGCATCCCTTGTTAACCCGGGCCTGACCGATCCGGTTTGGAAGTCATATTGATGATCCGCATAGTAGATTTAGCACAGGTTTTATGTCGGATACCCTTTCTAACACAACTCTCTGCATTTATCCGGGCTTGGGACCGGTGTGAGAAAGAGGTGAGAAGTGTGCTGGTGCCCATTTTTAAGAACAAGGGAGACATGCAAAGTTGTGGCAACTACGGCGGGATAAAGTTGATGAGCCATAAGTTATGTAAAATAATAGTGGAAGCTAGACTAAGGGCAGTGGTCAGCATTTGTGAACAACAGTTTGGTTTCATGCCAAGAAAGAGCACCACAGATGCAGTGTTTGCTTTGAGGATGTTAATAAAGAAGTCAGTGTGACAAAAGAGTTCAAGGTGGGGGTGGGACTGCATCAAGGATCAGCTCTGAGCCCCTTCTTGTTTGCTATGGTGATAGACAGGCTGACAGACGAGGTTAGACAAGAATCTCCATGGACTGTGATGTTTGCAGATGACATTGTGATCTGTAGTGAGTGAGAGCAGAGAACAAGTGGAGGAAAATCTAGAGAGGTGGAGCTATGCCCTGGAAACGAGAGGAATGAAGGTTAGCCTCAGTAAGACAGAATACATGTGTGTGAATGAAAATGACCCAAGAGGAACGGTGAGGTTACAGGGAGCAGAGATAAAGAAGGTGGAGGATTTTCAGTACTTAGGCTCAACAGTCCAGAGCAATGGAGAGTGTGGAAAAGGGGTGAAGAAGCGTGTGCAGGCAGGTTTGAATGGTTGGAGAAAAGTGTCCGGTGTGATGTGTGATAGGAAAGTATCGGCAAGAATGAAAGGAAAAGTGTACAAGACGGTGTTGAGGCTAGTGATGTTGTATGGTTCAGAAACAGTGGCAATGAGGAAAAGACAGCAGGCAGAGCTGGAGGTAGCAGAGATGAAAATGTTGAGGTTCTCTTTGGGAGTAACGAGGATGGATAGGATCAGGAATGAGTACATCAGAGGGACAGCACATGTAAGATGTTTTGGAGACAAAGTCAGAGAAGCTAGATTGAGATGGTTTGGACATGTACAGAGGAGGGATAGTGAGTATATTGGTAGTAGGATGCTGAGGTTGGAACTACCAGGCAGAAGGGTGAGAGGAAGACCAAAGAGAAGATTTGTGGATGTGGTGAAGGAGGACATGAAGGTATTTGGAGTAAGATTAGAAGATGCAGAGAATTGGGTGAGATGGAGCCAGATGATTTGCTGTGGCAACCCTTGAAGGGAAAAGCCGAAAGGAAAAGAAGAAGAAGAAGATTTCGTAAGAGGAGGTGGTTTTCGTATCCCGGGGATAGTGAGTATATTGGTAGTAGGATGTTGAGGTTGGAACTACCAGGCAGAAGGCCTAGAGGAAGACCAAAGAGGAGATTTCATGGATGTGGTGAAGGAGGACATGAAGGTCGTTGGTGTAAGAGAAGAAGATGCAGAGGATAGGGTGAGATGGAGGCAGATGACTAGCTGTGGCGACCCCTGAAGGGAAAAGCTGAAAGGAAAAGAAGAAGAAAAAGAAGTAGACAATAAGTCCTTTTCCCCCTCACATCCATTAAACAAAAATAGATGTTTACAGGGCATGTCTACTCCATATATGCATTTAAATGGAACACTTCAGTTAGTCTTCATATTTCCTGGTGACTCATTTCACTACTTTACCTCATACTAACTGTTCCCAAATCTACAACCATTTACTGAGCATGCCTTCATTACAGAAACATATTCAGGAGTGAAGTAAATTAGCTTACAATAATGATGACGGAATGGCTTTAAGGCTAACGATGGTTACATCTGCAGTGTAACAGCTGGAACTCTGAGGCACTTGGTACAGTAAGAGGGTGCACAGTGCATTGCAACATTTAGACTTGTGATCAGTTCATCATAAGCTTTTGTTTGATATGATACTCTCGGGCTTAAAGAGTGTCACAGTTCCACTGCATCAGGATCGATTGTTTTCATTATTATTCGTCCACACTCCCTTTATGACTGTATGCAGATGTGACTATTAGTTTGGAACATGCCAATGGGTGATATTTCTCCTTCAACACAAGAGACAATAACATCAGGAAATCCTCAATGTCCCTCATCCTAACACAACAGCCTTATTTATATATTCGCTTTCGTTACACTGGGGTCTTCACTTATCATTCACATGATCACGAAGCGGTGGTGTGATGTTACCTAAATTCAGTTCCCAGTTCTCAAAGGTCTGCAGTGGCAGATTTGATAAA
Organism: Plotosus lineatus; assembly: GCA_024760905.1. Classification (NCBI taxonomy): domain Eukaryota; kingdom Metazoa; phylum Chordata; class Actinopteri; order Siluriformes; family Plotosidae; genus Plotosus; species Plotosus lineatus. Next base: position 595,234 of record CM045732.1, read on the forward strand.
ACATCACAGGATGGTGTTACTTTGTTCATTTTTCCCTCCTGACCCAAACGAAAACGGACTGTGTGATGACTGGATTTGGAAGATAAACAAACAAGGTTCAGATTGGAAAGCAAACATGGTTCATTCTCTTATTTGTAGAGACCATTTTACTGAAGATTGTTTTGAACCAACTCCAGAGGATCAGTGTGAAAGGTTTGACAATGGTCCTAAGACAGGCACTGCTACCAGCGTCCATAGTCACACCGTGATATTCAGAAGCTCTCAACAAGCTTGAATAGAAAAGGATAAGAAATCAAACCTGTGTAATTTAAAATTAAACACCCACAGAGATATTACTGTTCCCTGGGGCTTGGGAAATAAAGTGTGCTGCCTAAACTGTGCAACTTATAGTCTTGAAGCTTAATCAGTGATCTACAGATCTCACCGCTTTACAAGAATTTAGAATTTCAGAAATAGCTGATTACTTCTCTATTAACTTTAACACACACAAATGTATATTTCATATAAAAGGAGATCTGTTTACAGGAATAATAAAGTATTAGCATATATTGATGGCCTACCAGTCTGTGCTGTGCCTTGTGTCTCTGATTGCCTGTCCGGTTCATCCTCAGTGTACGTTCAGAGTCCGAATCTGATGCAGTTCATACTGGTTTCGCTGCATGATTCCTCTGAGGGAGTTTAACTCAAGATTTGATTCTCTGTTCCACCTGAATCACAGCCTGAGAGTAAAAAATGTTCCAGTTCTATACCACTTTATTTCACTTCGGGAGCATCCACCGTGATACTGAATCCGCGTTCTCTGCTCACCATGCACTTGTTAAGACACTTCCCCATATACGTAATCAGCCATGATCTCCAGGTTTCTGAACTTCTCCTGTTCAAGTGGGAATTACGAGAATTCAGAGTTTTAAAAAGCTTCGTGATATAAACATATAAATGCTCTTTCTCTCGTCTGATTATGAACGGCTTTATTTTTTTTTTTTTAAGTAGAATATATACAGTATAAAAGAGCATAGAAATATTTGGAAAATTTAAAACTGATCACATCAAAATATTTCTGTAATTTTTGCACCAAACCAATAAAGCTTCACACAGTGCAACCAGATGTCAGGTGCAGGATTTTTTCACTGGTCCTGTTTGATCAGTTTATTTAACAGCCATGAGAAATGCAGTGTGAGGATAAAACCCGAGTGTGTTCACTGTAATGTACAGAAATGGTTTAATCAATATCACGTATTCAGGAACAACCACTTCCAGGAAACTCAAATTGATTTTTTTTTTCCTGTATTGATTTTTATTGAGATTTAGCCATGGATGGTTTGAATCATTAGCCCCTTTAGCGCTTACCTGTGAGGTGGTTGGCTGAGGTGAGGCGGTCGCACACGGTTCTGTGATGCACATGCTGGTTTTATTCGCTCGGTATTGTGATTTTTTTCTTAATATCCGAATGTTTTGTTTATGGCTGTGCAGCTTGTGCTGCATTATACTTGTATAGATTGTAAATATTCAGTGAAATATTTGTCATAAATATGTTCTAGAGCAGTGTGAGAATGGATAAAAATGTTTTGAGTGTAAATGTTTGCTCTATGTGGGCTAAAAAATGTTTGTTTTGTGACAAGAAGCAATTTTTTAAAACTGGATAATTCAAATGAGAATAAAATATTCACTTTACATCTTTATATTAACACCGCATACAGGTGGAGCTCCTGAAAGATTCCTCTTTTGATGGGTGTCCAAGGCTGGTGTTATAAAAGCATAAACAGACTCGACTTCATCTCTGCAGTCAATTAATCACTCAATCAATCTCCCCTGTGTTTCCCAACTGAATCCTGAAGTAAAAGAAAGAAAGGTTAATGCTGAGTTTTCTCTTCGGCTTCTTTCACCGACTGATCTCCTCATTCGTTTCTATCTCCTGTCAAGTTCAGTTATCCAGTTAACGAGTTAATGTTCCGTGCTTCTCTTAATGTTTGCTAGTGTTTTACTTGTTGAAAGTTTTTCTGCCTTCCTGAGTTAGACTGAAGTTTTTTTTTTACTTTTGCGTGAGTTTGAGCTGGTGTATCAACCTCGATATTATGGTTTTCAGGTTCACTATTAATAAATAAATAAAATGTGTTTGTTTATTGGTAATGTGGCAGCATTATTGGGTTTTCTGTGGGGGCGTGGACACAGGACAACATTCCAAGTCATCTTCCCTGTCTATGGGGCTTCACTGAGGGACTCCGTTGTGGAGGGACGTCCTATGTAATGGGTAGAATGTTCAGTTTTATGCTCTACTGCTTCTTTGACACAATGTCCCATCATTGTCACATGATTTACACACTCTCTGATGATATCACAGAAAGGGACATTCTCACCCTGAGAATCACACCCATAGATGTTTAAGCACATTACCATAAGAGCAACAAAGTAGTAAACATCAGAATAAAATCCCATTATTTTCTGCTAAATATCAGTAATTTATTCATTAAAATATAAGCGGGCAGTGGTGGTCTAGTGGTATAAGGGACTGGATCGCTGATCCAAAGGTTGGGGGTTCGAGTCCCACTCTCCACAAGGATGTCACTGTCCCCCCCAGTGCAGCTAACTGGGTTATCAAAGGCGGGCCATGTCTGTCACTGTCTATGGTGAGAGGTTGATGTAAAAGAACCATTGCTGACTTTCGTAAAGAGGAGCTGCAAAGTCATCAGCGTGTTTCTGTCCCTTGCTAAAAGGGTTGTGACAGGAAGGGCATCCGACGTAAAAACCTCTGCCAAATCAAACATGCGAATCAGATGATTCGCTGTGGCGACTCCCGAGTAAAAGGGAAAAAGCCAAAAGGAAGACAGGATTCATTAAAATATAAACAAATAATTTTGAAAATATAAAATAAAAATCTGAACTGAAATTAAATTTAGAAATTGTTAAATTTGACCTCAGGACAAGTAAAGTGCAGAGATTAGACTATGAGTCACAACGCCCCGCTCCTGGTAGAAACATTTTGTAACTCAGATGTTATTTTGTAATGGAATGATTTAAAGATTACAACTTATTGAAATTTAGCAACAACACTAAGCATGTGTGTTCGACTTCTATTACTTTATGAAACCAAAATTTTTATTTAAACCTTCAACAATTTTATTTGACAAAAAAAAAAAAAAATTAATGTCCTCATCCCATTTAATTTACAGTAGGCCCTTGACTATTCGTGGTTTTGCACTCACGGTTTGAATACTCGCGGACTTTCCGAGCAGCTGACACGTCACTCAAATTCAGACAATGTCCTCCTTCCTGCTGATTGGTTGAGATGATGTAACGCCCCTTTTTCCTCACTCGCGCACAAGTTTTCAATGAGCCTCTTTTTTTCCGTGTGTTTTAATTACCAGTTAGGCTCTGTGATGCCACTCAAACGCTGTGCGTCTTCTCTGGCTAAGCGCTTGAAAAGTTAATGACATTGGATGTCTCTCCTGAAGAAATAAGACTTTCTCCTGAAGAAACGACAGTTTCCTCTGAAGTGCCTGAAGAGAAATAAACATCTGAAAGCACTCTAGTATTAAAGTCTTTTTCAATCATTATTCCACTACAGTACCTAAGTTAATTTTTAGAATTTTTGTGTGTGTGATTTTATGTACTGTGGTGTAGCATGTTTATCGTTTTGTTTTGTTTATTCAATTTATTACATTTCATCTTCTCAGCGGATGCTGCCTTGTCGATGGTTGAGAAGCTTGTGCGTCTCAATGACCTCAAGAGCTATGCTGACAGGTCCTTCGGGCCTGGTAGGGTTTCCCATGTCAGACAGGTAGAGGCCAGACTAAAAGCATCCAACTGGCCCTCCAGGTTATAGGGAGTTTGAGCGTATGGCTAACAACCAGACCTTTTAAAAATAGTATGTTACGGAAACAGCAACAAATGTAACTCCAATCAATCGTACTCACCTTCCGGAGCCTCAGAATGAAGCTAGTATGACTACCAGTGGCCAAAGCCGAGAGGACGCTACTGACACGAAGACGGAAGTACTGAATACGAAACAGAAAACCAAAGTGGGCATCTGGAACGTACGCACCATGTACGAGATGGGAAGACTGGCCCAAGTAACATCAGAAATGCGGCGATATGACCTGACACTTTTAGGTGTAAGTGAATGCAGATGGACAGACAGTGGAGAGATCAAGACTGCAACCGGAGAGACTGTGCTCTACTCAGGGCGGAGAGACGGTAAACATCGAGAAGGGGTTGCCCTGATCTTGAAGAAAGGGACTGAGCGATGCCTTCTGCATTGGAAACCAATCAGCAGTCGACTTATGGGTGCCAGATTGAAGGGTCGGCATATTAACTTCTCAATTATCCAGTGCTACGCCCCGACCAATGACAGCACTGAGGAGGACAAGGACACCTTCTTCGAACAATTGGAAGCAGCTATATTGGATGTGCCAATACACGATTTGCTGCTCATGACGGGCGACTTCAATGCCAAGGTAGGCAGAGACAACAAGCACTTTGAACGTGTCATTGGGAAGGAAGGCTGCGGGCTTATGAACAAAAATGGTCTTCGTCTGGTTGAGACATGTGCTAGCCACAACGTAGTTATAGGAGGCACCCTCTTTCAACATCAAGACATCCACAAGCTCACATGGACCTCACCTAATGAACGAGATGTGAACCAAATCGACCATATTATTATAAATGGCACGTGGCCACAATCCCTCCTTGATGTCAAAGTGAAACGTGGAGCTGATATCAGCAGCGACCATCATCTTATTGTAGCGTCTCTTAGGCTGAAACTCAGAAGCGCTGGTAAGAAAACAGCTGGTGTGCAGAAACCTGATGTCAGCCTCCTAAAGAATCCTAGACACAAGTACAACTTCATTCTCCAGCTGAAGAACAGGTTCGAGGTTTATAGGGAAGAAGATACTGAAACTGAGGATGGAAAAGTTCAGGTCAACAAGCTGTGGAAAGACGTGAAAGTTCCGTAACAACAGCAACGCACCTGTGAAGGACAAGCAAGGAAGACTTCTTACAATCAAGGGGGACCAAGAGAGGCGCTGGGCCGAACATTTCCAAGAAGTCTTGAACCAACCTGACCCTACAACTACAGCTGATGTTCAACCTGTTGGTCTTGAGCTCAACATCCCGATTGACCCGCCTGACCTGCATGAGATCGAAGGAGTTATCAAAGCATTGAAGAATGGGAAGGCACCAGGGCCTGACTTACTATGCCCGGAATTCTTCAAGGCAGACCCAGCCTTATCAGCAAAGATCCTCTTCGATGTTTTTGAAGCCATATGGAACTGTGGCGATGTTCCAACAGACTGGAAGCGAGGGATAATCATCAAAATTCCTAAGAAAGGAACGCTCACTGACTGCAACAACTGGCGAGGAATAACTCTACTCTCGGTACCAGGAAAAATTCTTGGCAAAATCATCTACAATAGAATATGTAGTGCAGTAGACAGTCATCTTCACCAAAACCAAGCTGGATTTCATAAAGGGAGGCGCTGTGTGGACCACATATTTGCGCTGAGGAATATTATTGAGCAATGTGCCGAGTGGCAACGAGGGCTGTACATAAACTTCATTAATTTTATGAAGGCATTTGACAGCGTACACAGAGACACCCTCTGGAAGATCCTAGAGGCTTATGGCGTCCCTGAAACTCTCAGGAACATCATCAAGAGCTATTACGACAGTCTTTCTTGCTGTGTTGGTAGCAGCAACATTATGCTTGAGGTGAAAACGGGAGTACGTCTGGGTTGTGTCCTATCAACCTTGTTTTTCAACCTCGTGATTGATTGGGTCATGTGCCGCACAACCAAGGACAAGAAGAGAGGAATTAGGTGGACTTTGCTGACAACCCTTGAAGATCTTGATTACGCTGATGACTTAGCTCTCCTTGCTCATTCGCATAAGGACCTCCAAGAGAAGACGGACAGGCTTACATCCTTTGCATCTCAGGTGGGATTAAGAGTCAACACAGAGAAAACTGAAGTACTGGCTCTGAACATCCCCAACCCTAAACTCATTACTCTTGGAGAGGATAACCTTCGGTACATTGACAAATTTTCCTACCTGGGCAGTATTGTCACTAAAGAAGGAGGTGCAGGCGAGGATATCAAGAGCAGATTGACCAAAGCCAGGACAGCCTTCTGGATGCTGAACAACGTGTGGAAATCCTCAAAATACAGTGTAGCAACAAAGCTGAAACTGTATAAGAGCTGCGTCATCTCAACTCTTCTTTACGGTTCTGAGTGCTGGCGGATGACTGATGCTGACGTAGACAAAGTAAATGTTTTCCACACAAAGAACCTACGCAGAATCCTAAGAATCTTCTGGCCTTCAACAATCGCAAACGATGTCCTCATGGAATGATGTGACAGTGAGCATGTGTCAAGAACAATCAAGAAACGTAGATGGACCTGGGTCGGTCACGTGTTACGCCAGGAACCAGATTCTCTTCTTCGTACTGCGCTACATTGGACGCCTGAGGGGAAACGACGTCGGGGCAGGCCGAAGACAACATGGAGGCGTACAGTGGAAGTCGAAATGAAAATGTTTTGCAAATCGTGGGGACAAGTGAGACAGATGGCGGATGACCGCGATGAGTGGAGGAAGTTTGTTGCTGCCCTATGTGCCACCCGGCATAACAGGCAGTAAGTAAGTAAGTATTACATTTCATGTTCTTTTATGTTCTTTTTGGGGGACTTTGATGGTCTCTAACTAACGGCTGAGGGGGCGTGGCTGAGCTGCTCCGTGGCTTCTAAACATTTATCATAAATATTAACTTAGGCATTGTACTGGAGTAATAATTGAAAAAGACTTTAATACTACAGCTTTACAACAGTTCACCTGATTATCTTCAGGCACTTCAGCGGAAACTGTCGTTTCTTCAGGAGAAAGTCTTATTTCTTCAGAACAGAATGGCATCATATACAAAATGAAAACATAAATACTGTATATATGTATGTATATATATATATGTGTGTGTGTGTGTGTGTGTGTGTGTGTGTGTGTGTATATATATATATATATATATATATATATATATATATATAGAGAGAGAGAGAGAGAGAGAGAGAGAGATAGATATAAAGTATGCTGTATAATGTTTTTGCATCCCATATAAATATCAGAGTACAAAATTAAAAAGTTTTTCTTAATCATTACTACATTTTACTGTATTAATACTGTATTAATGAGTAAGACTGTCTATAGAATGTGTTTAAGAAGCATATTTTAGCGCATGTAATAGATACATAGTATTTTTGGTCTGGTTGCTCATTCGCACATGTAATATGATACATGGGGTTTTACTTCTGGGTACAGAACTCGCGGATTATCTTCATTCGTGGGACGGGACGGAACCCGAGCCCCTGCTAATATCGAGGGCCTACTGTATTTGAAAGATCCTGAGAACTCAGTCAGTCCTAATCATAACTTCCACAAATCTCAGTAAACAGCTCAATGTTGGTCACTAATTACGCTCGTCGTTTTCTGACTTCTGGTAGCGAGTGATATTCAGGCATGAGTCATGAAAAAAAGGTAAAAAATAAATCAACAGATAATCATTTTCCTGCTAATCCCGTAGCTTCGATAACGTTAACAGTGCTCAGCTGTGATCAGGACTCTGCTGCATGTTTGTAGCCTTATTAACAAAACTGTAAAATCCAACCATAATTACCACACATCCGCGGGGTAATATTTGTTTTAGCTATGTTGTGTTGGTCTCAAATGTGACAAGATCGTGGGCAGGTCCATCTCTACAAAATACACCAGATGATGTATAATAAAAGCATGTCCATGAGTGCTCCAGGAACCTATATAGATGACACCACGGTTCAAACAAAATTGTGGGCAGACTTAAATCATGTAAAAGGGGCGACGCTCCACACAATACGACCTGAAAATACGACCGACTATAATACATACAAAAAAGAAACCGCACATGCTAATAACCTACTACTATCGCTAGCTAATGGAGTTAACAGCAGCCAAATTATTAGAATATTTTACAATGTTGTCATGACAACTGCTGTCTGTGTATCAGTAACAATAGCTGATCTGTA
>CM045732.1:605769-630769 GCA_024760905.1 Plotosus lineatus
TACACAAGCCACAAGCTCAGTACACATGTCACATGCTCGAGCTCAGAACACATGCCATACACTCAGTACACAGACCACACACTTACGCTCAGTACACATGCTACACACTCGAGTTCGCCCCACACACTTGAGCTCAATACACATACCCCATGCTGCTTCACACATTTTCAGTCATGTATTTTTTAACCGCTAAATCCTATTTCGGGTCACGAGAGGCTGTACAAAATGCTCTGGCTGGCTGAGAGCAGTACAGTGTGCTCTGACTGGCTGAGAGAAGAATAGTGTGCTCTGATTGGTCATCATCGCCTTCCTATGCGTCGAATCAAAGATCTTCATCAGTGCCATCTCCAAGAGACTGTGCTTATACATAGCAAGAAACGCTTAGAGCGACACGTCAGTCCAGAAAGGTGGCATTGCAGGGATGCCAGGTTGTGTGGAGCATACAGGTGTGGTGACACAGCTCATTCGAGAGGCCAGAGAAAAGAGGGGCAATCTGGCAGTGTTATGGCTTAACCTAGCCAATGCATATGGCTCAATCCCCCATAAGTTAGTCCAGCTTACCCTGGTAAAACATCATGTCCCTGGCAGGTGTAGAGACCTCATCGCTGACTACTACAACAACTTCAGGACAAGGGTCTCTTCAGGAGTAACTCCATCCAGTTGGCACAAGGTAGAGATAGGCATCATCACAGGGTGTACCATCTCAGTGTCATTATTCTCCTTGACCATGAATATGCTCATCAAATCTGTTCAGCCACAATGCAGAGGACCCCTGATGAGCTCAGGTCAACGGCAGCCACCTATTAGGGCATTCATGGATGACCTTACAGTCACCACGGAGTCAGTCCCAGGATGTCGGTGGATCCTCAAGGGGCTGGAGAAGATGATGGTGTGGGCCCGAATGTGTTTTAAACCTGAAAAATCTAGGTCGATGGTGCTGAGGAAAGGAAAGGTAGAGGACAAGTTCCGTTTCAACATCGCAGGCACAGCCATCCCAACAATCTCAGAGAGGCCAGTCAAGAGTCTGGGCAAGGTTTTTGACAGCTCTCTCAAAGAGGCAGCGTCCATTCAGACGGCTTGTGGTGAGTTGGAGGACTGGCTATAGTCCGTAGACAAGACCGGTCTACCTGGAAAATTCAAGGCATGGGTTTATCAGCACAGTATTCTCCCCAGGATCCTGTGGCCGCTCCTCATCTATGTTGGCCCACTATCCACAGTAGAGATCTTGGAGAGGAAAATCAGTAACCACCTTCAGAGATGGCTGGGGTTACCAAAGAGCCTAAGTAGAATTGCACTCTATGGACGCAATAGCAAATTGCAGCTGCCCTTTAAATCCTTGGAGGAGGAGTTCATGATTACCAGAGCGAGAGAGGTGATGCTGTACAGGGACTCGAGTGATCCAAAGGTGGCAAATGCTGTAAACCAAGTGAGGACGGGAAGGAAGTGGAAGGCGGAAGAGGCCGTTTAAATGGTGGAAGCTAGGCTGTGCCACAAGACTCTGGTGGGAGTGGTCTCGAGGGGCTGAGCTGGCTTAGGTTCCTTCGCAACTCCACAAATGAACATCTTCTACTCTTACTCCAACGACCTTCATGTCCGCCTTCACTACATCCATAAATCTTCTCTTTGGTCTTCCTCTGGGCTTTCTGCCTGGTAGTTCCAACCTCAGCATCCTACTACCAATATACTCACTATCCCTCCTCTGTACATGTCCAAACCATCTCAATCTAGCCTCTCTGACTTTGTCTCCAAAACATCTAACATGTGCTGTCCCTTTGATGTACTCATTCCTGATCCTATCCATCCTCATTACTCCCAAAGAGAACCTCAACATTTTCATCTCTGCTACCTCCAACTCTGACTCCTGTCTTTTCCCCAGGGCCACTGTTTCTAAACCATACAACATCACTGTCTTGTACACTTTTCCCTTCATTCTTGCCGATACTCTCCTATCACACATCACACCGGACACTTTTCTCCATCCATTCCGACCTGCCTGCACGCGCTTCTTCACCTCTTTTCCACACTCTCCATTGCTCTGGATTGTTGAGTCGAAGTACTTAAAATCCTCCACCTTCTTTATCTCTGCTCCCTGTAACCTCACCATTTCTCTTGGGTCCTTGTCGTTCACACACATGTATTCTGTATTACTGAGACTAACCTTCATTCCCCTCCTTTCCAAGGCATACCTCCACCTCTCTAGATTTCCCTCCACTTGTTCTCTGCTTTCACTGCAGATCACAATGTCATCTGCAAAACATTATAGTCCATGGAGATTCTTGTCTAACCTCGTCTGTCAGCCTGTCCATCACCATCGCAAACAAGAAGGGGCTGAGAGCTGACCCTTGATGCAGTCCCACCTCCACCTTGAACTCTTCTGTCACACCGACAGCACACCTCACTACTGTCTTACATTTCTCATACATGTCCTGCACCACTCTAACATACTTCTCTGCCACTCTAGACTTCCTCATGCAATACCACAGTTCTTCTCTTGGCACCCTGTCATATGCTTTCTCCAGATCCACAAAGGCACAATGCAGCTCCTTCTGACCTTCTCTGTACTTCTCTATCAACATCCTCAAAGCAAACACTGCATCTGTGGTGCTCTTTCTTGGCATGAAACCAAACTGTTGTTCACAAATGCTGACCTCTGCCCTGAGTCCAGCTTCCACTATTCTTTCCCATAACTTCATTGTATGGCTCATCAATTTTATCCCTCTGTAGTTGTCACAACTCTGTACATCTCACTTTTTCTTAAAAATGGGCACAAGCACATTTCTCCTCCATTCCTCCGGCATCTGCTCACTTTCTAAGACCTTGTTGAATATTCTTATCAGAAAATCTTCTGCTACCTCTCCTAGACACTTCCATACCTCAACCGGTATGTCATCAGGACCAACTGCCTTTTCACTCGTCATCCTCTTCAATGACCTCCTCACTTCACCCTTACGAATCTTTGCTACTTCCTGGTCCTCAAAGGTCACTCCTTCTACTCTTTTTTCTCTCTCATTTTCCTCATTCATCAGCTCTTCAAAGTACTCTTTCCATCTTCCCAGCACACTTCTGTCATCAGTCAATACATTTCCCTCTTCCCACTTTTTCTTAGCTAACCTCTTCTTTTGTACAGACTCCTGCACTTCCTCATTCTACCACCAAGTTTCCTTATCTACTTTCCTTCCAGAGGACACATCAAGTACTCTCCTACCGGTCTCCCTGATCACATTGGCTGTGGTTGTCCAGTCATCTGGAAGCACTTCCTGACCACCCAAAGCCTGTTTCAACTCCTCCTTGAAGACAACACGACGCTCTTCCTTTTTCAGCTTCCACCACTTTGTTTTCTGCTCTCCTTTTGCCTTTAACACCTTCCTCACGATCAACATCATCCTGCACACCACCAATCCTATGCTGTTTGGCAATACTCTCACCCACTACTACTTTGCAATCACTGACTTCCTTCAAATTACATTGCCTACACAAGATGTAGTCTACTTGTGTGCTCCTACCTTCGCTTTCATAAGTCACCCTATGCTCCTGTTTCTTCTTTAAGAAAGTATTCACCACAGCCATTTCCATCCTTTTTGCAAAATCTATCAACATCTGTCCTTCTGCGTTTCTGTCCTGGATACCAAACCTGCCCATCACTTCGTCGTCCCCTCTGTTGCCTGCACCAACATGTCCATTGAAGTCTGCCCCAATGACCACTCTTTCACCTCTGGGGGTACTCTGGATCACTTCATCTAACTTACTCCAGAATCTCTCCTTCTCTGCTAGCTCACATCCTGCCTGTGGGGCATAAGCACTAACAACATTGACCATCACGCCTTCAATTTCTAACTTGAGACTCATCACTCTGTCTGACACTCTTTTCACTTCTAGAACATTCCTGACAAACCCCTCCTTCAAGATGATTCCTACTCCATTTCTCTTCTCATCCACACCGTGATAAAACAGCTTAAACCCTGCTCCTAAGCTTCTAGCCTTGCGACCTTTCCACCTGGTCTCCTGAACACACAGTATGTCTACCTTCCTCCTCTGCATCATGTCAGCCAGCTCTCCATCTTTTCCTTGCATAGTTCCAACATTCAAAGTCCCTACTCTCAGTCCTAGGCTCACGCATTTCCTCTTCTCTCTCTGCCTACGGACACGCCTCCCGCCTCTCCTTCTTCGACGTCTTCGACCAACAGTAGTCCAATTTCCATCAGCACCCTGTTGGTTGACAGCACTGATGGCGGTCGTTGTTAACATTGGCCTCGACCGATCCGGTATGAATTTTGTTTTGATCATTTGCATGGGAAATGTGGCAGAAGTTTTATGCCGGATGCCCTTCCTGTCACAACCCTCTGCATTTGTCCGGGCTTGGGACCGGCATAAGAGGGAGAGACACTGGTTAATGCCCCCCCGCGTGCCTCATGGCTGGATTATAGTATATATAGATGTGTATATATATATATATATATATATAAAAAACAAAAATAAAAGGACAGGACAAAGACCTTCTATTGGAACTCCATTTATCACTACAGATACTACAAAGTAATGGAGTTCCAATAGAAAGTCTTTGTCCTGTCCTTTTATTTTTGTTATTTGCTCTACCAAAAAGTATTGAGCACTCTCCTACGGAAGGATCTACTCAGAAAATCCTATATATATATATATATATATGAAATATTATACGGCATAATGAAATTGATATTAATAAAATTTGTTTTGGCAGTCATTAGTGACTGGAGAAATTCCAAATGATTGGAAACAGGGTATCATTATACCAATATATAAGAAAGGGGATCGTACAGAGCCAGGCAATTACAGGCCTGTCAGTCTTACTTGCATAGCATGCAAAATACTGGAATCTATCATAAAAGACAAGCTTGAGTCATTTCTTGAGCATAATAACATCTTGAAGGATAGCCAACATGGTTTTCGCAAGGGTAGGTCATGCCTGACAAACCTTTTGGAATTCTTTGAGGAGGCCACAAATACTTATGATCAGAGTAGGGCCTATGACATTATTTATTTGGACTTTCAAAAGCATTTGATACAGTACCACATGAGAGACTAATTTTTAAAACGAGGTCAGTTGGAATTGTAGGAGGTATTCTGGAGTGGATTAAGAACTGGTTACAGGACAGAACACAGAGAGTTGTGGTTGGAGGGATTTCATCTGAGCAAGGAATTGTGGGAAGTGGAGTCCCTCAGGGATCTGTGTTGGGACCCTTGCTCTTCCTCATCTACATTAATGACCTTGATAGGGACATTGAGAGCACATTGGTGAAATTTGCTGACGATACTAAACTGGGCGGTTTGGCAAATAGTCTGGAGTCTACTAAGGTTATTCAGGACGATTTGGATAGACTTCAATTTGGGCAGATACATGGCAAATGAAATTCAATGTCGCTTAAATGTAAAGTTCTACATGTAGGGAATAAAAACATTAGACAGGAGTATTTCATGGGAGGTTTAAAACTAGAATGTTCCTCTCAGGAAAAGGATCTGGGTGTGATGGTTGACCAGTCCCTCACTGGTACTAGCCACTCTGCGTTAGCAGTAAAAAGGCAAATAGGATGGTGGGTTACATAGCCAGGAGTATTCAGTATAGATCTAAAGATGTTGTCCTTCTCTTGTATAACACATTGGTTAGACCACATTTAGAGTATTGTGTACAGTTCTGCGGACCATACTTGAAAAGACATCGAGACTCTCGAAAAAGTTCAGAGAAGAGCAACAAAGCTAATTCCGGGTATAAAAAGGAATCCTATGAGGAGAGGCTGAGGATCCTAAACCTTTTCAGTCTTCAAAAAAGGAGAATTAGAGGTGATCTGATTGAGGTCTTTAAGTATCTTAAGGGGATTAATAAAGTCAACTATGCCCGATTACTTAGGCCAAGTTCTGTAAGTAGAACTAGGGGTCATAAATGGAAGTTATTCAAGGGTAAATTTAGCACAAATATTAGGAAATATTTTTTCTCGCAGAGGGTAATTTCAGTGTGGAATAGATTGCCTAACCACATTGTCGAAGCAGAAACCTTACAAGTCTTCAAAAGCAGACTTGATCTAGTGCTGGATACCATCTAGTCATGAAAAAAAAGTGCGTCTTTAAGGTTAGAGTCACTTTAGAATAGGACAATGGTGAGCTTAGTTGGGCTGAATGGCCTGTTCTCACCACTCATGTTATGTTATGTTATGTTATGTTATATATATATATAATTATATATACACAGTATTTTATTAATAAATCGTTTATTAATAAATATCACAGTACAATATTAAAAAGTTTTTGTTAATCATGACTACATTTTACTACATTAATACTGTATTAATGAGTAAGACTGTCTATAGAATGTGTTTAAGAAGCATATTTTAGCGCATGTAATAGATACATCGTATTTTACTTCCGATTGATCATTTGCACATGTAATACATGGGATATGTGATTCATGGGGTTTTACTTCCGGGTACAGAACTCACGGTTTTTCTTGATTCGCAGGAGGGGCCGGAACCGAACCCCTGTGAATAACGAGGGCCTACTGTACACGACTGAACACATGCACACATGTCCTGCAGCTACATGACTGAACACACACATGTCCTCCAACTACACGACTGAACATACAGACATCCTCCAACTAAACGATTGAACACACACACACACGTCCTCTAGCTACATGACTGAACACATGTCCTGCAGCTACGTGACTGAACACACGTCCTCCAGCTACACGAGTGAACACATGCACACCCGTCTTCCAAGTACACGACTGAACACACGCACACACACATCCTGAAACTACGTGAATGAACACACACACGTTCTTCAACTACACGTCTGAACACACACACTTACTCCAACTACACAGCTGAACACACAGACGTCCTCCAACTACATGACTGAACACACACACACACACACGTTCTCCAACTACACGTCAGAACACACACGTCCTCCAACTACACGTCTGAACACACACACGTCCTCCAACTACACAGCTGAACACACCACATCTTCCAACTACACGGCTGAACACACTCACACATGTCCTCCAGCTATATAACTGAACACATGCACAGGTCCTTCAACTACACGACTGAACATACACACGTCCTCCAAATACACGGCTGAACACACACACACACACACACACACACACACCCACACACACACACACACATGATTTCCAACTACCCGGCTGAACACACACACACACACACATCCTCCAACTACAAGACTGAACACACGCATATATGTCCTCCAAATACACGACTGATTGCACACACACACGTCCTCTAGCTACACCATTGAACACACACATGTCCTCTAGCTACACCATTGAACACACACACGTCCTCCAACTAAACAACTGAACATACATCTGCCAACTAAATGACTGAACACACACACACGTCCTCCAACTAAAGGACTGAACATACACACACACATCCTCCAAGTAAATGAGTGAAAACACACACACGTCCTCCAATTACACGACTGAACACACCCACACGTCCTCTGATGACACAACTGAACACACACACGTTCTCCGATAACAAAACTGAACACATGTCCTCCAACTTCACGACTGAACTTATGTCCTCCAACTACACGACTGAACACACACACGTCCTCCAACTTCCAGACTGAACACACGTCCTCCAACTACACGAGTGAACACACACGCATCCTCTGGCTACACAACTGAACAAACACATCCTCCAGTTACATGACTGAACACACACACATCCTCCGGCTATACGACTGAACACACACACTTTCTCCGGCTACACAACTGAACATACACACACGTCCTCCAGTTACACAACTGAACACACACACACACACACACACACACACACACATACATACATCTTCCAACTTCACGACTGAACACACACACACACACACACACACACATGTCCTCCAACTTCACGACTGAGCAAATGTCCTCCAACTACACGGCTGAATGCATACACACACACACACACACACACACACACACACACACACACACACACACGTCCTCCAAATACAGTAGGCACTTGACGATTCGCAATTTTGAACTCGCGCCTGCTCATATTTGCGGATTGCTGAGCAACTGTCACTTGATTCAAATTCAGCCAGTTGCTGTCCTCCTTCCTGCTGATTGGTTGAGATGATGTATACACCCCTTTTTCCTCATTCACACACAAGTTTTCAATGAACCTCTTTTTTTAGGGTGTTTTAATTACCAGTTAAGCTCTATGATGCCACTCAAATGCTAGCTAGGCATCAGAAAAAAGTAATGACATTAGATGTCTCTTGTGAAGAAATAAGACTTTCTCCTGAGGAAATGAGTTTCCTCTGAAGTGCCTGAAGAGGAATAATCATCTGAACTGTTGTAAAGCACTGTAGTATTAAAGTCTTTTCAATTATTCCTGTGCAGTACCTAAGTCAGTGGTTCCTAACCTGGGTTCAATCGAACCCTAGGGGTTCGGTGAGTCAGTCTCAGGGGTTCGGCGGAGCCTCTGCCACGGAGGTCAAGACACACCCGACTCATCATGTCAATTAGTGATGACACGCCCCGCTTGGCCATCACTGGCTGCAGATGATCACATTACATTGCTTGGCCAATCAGTGCCATGGGGAATTTATCGTGCTCAGTAGTCAATGTGTGAAGTCGTGAGATTTTTTCGGAATATTTTAATCCATACTATGTCGAGCAAAGAAAGTGGTCGGACAAATATGTACAACATGGAGTCACATGCATCACGGAACGTGATGGGACTCGGCGTCCTGTCTGAATGATTTGCAATGCCAAGTTGAGCAACTCTACTCTCGCACCGGCAAAACTAAAGGAACACTTCGTGAAACTGCATGGAGATGGGGAATACAAGAACACAACAGTACCTATGTCTTGAATTTGTAAAAAAAATCATATTTTTATTTTTCACTGATGAAGGGTTCGGTGAATGTGCATATGAAACTGGTGGGGTTCGGTACCGCCAACAAGGTTAAGAACCACTGACCTAAGTTAATGTTTAGAATGTTTGCGTGTGTGATTTTATGTACTGTGGTGTAGCATGTTCATCATTTTGTTTTACTTATCCAAATTATTACACTTCATGTTGTTTTATGTTCTTTTTGTTATGGTCTGTGTTTTGGGAGGACTTTGATTTTGGCGGCTGTGCTCATCTAACTCTGTTTTCTTTCCGCTCTGGCTGAGGGGCATGGCTGAGCTGCTCGTGGCTCACACCTGAATTCAGTCTTCTAATCTACTTCCAATAAACACAAGCACGCTCACCTCTGCACCAGAAGATTAACTCACATCACTCATACTGTATTCTCTCACTCTGTTCTCTGCCCGCTCCGGCTGAGGGGTGTGGCTGAGCTGGTCAGGCTGAATGCAGTTCACTTCAGTGAAAGCACGCTGCTTAAGTGCTTCCCCTTTGAATAATAAATCCACTCTGCCATCTCACGCTGCATTCTGGGTCCGGCTGAAAGCTCATTATGTCACACTTTTATGTTCTTTATGTAGTTGTTTAGCACTCAATCTTCACTTGCTCACTTGAAAGATCTGAAGTCTGGATAAGTCGCGCTTTGTCCACAAGCATCGTACGTCACTTGCGACAGGTGCCGACATTTGATGGAGCACCTCACAAATAATGCAATGCGTCATCGTTGACTTCGTGGACTGGTGTGAGCGCAACCACCTGTGCTTGAACACTAGGAAGACGAAGGAGATGGTGGTCGACTTCAGGAGAAGCACTCAAACACACACACACACACACACATTTACTAGTGAACATCCAGGGACAGGACATTGAGACAGTGGACAGTTTCAAGTACCTGGGTGTTCACCTTAACAATAAACTGGACTGGTCCCACAACACCAACGCCCTGTACAAGAAGGGCCAGAGTCGCCTCCACCTTCTGAGGAGACTCAGGTCCTTCGGCATATGCAGACCTCTGCTCAGGACATTTTATGACTCTGTGGTAGCCTCTGCAATCCTCTACGCTGCCATCTGCTGGGCCCCGGGCAGCACAGAGCGGGACAGGAAGAGACTGAACAAGCTGGTCAGGAGGGCCAGCTCTGTCCTCGGCTGCCCACTGGACTCTGTGGAGGAGGTGAGTGAGAGGAGGATGGTAGCAAAGCTCACATCCATCCTGTTCAACAGCTCTCACCCACTGCACCAGACTGTAGAGAAGCTAAGCAGCTCCTTCAGTGGACGACTGAGACATCCTCAGTGCAGGAAGGAGCGCTACCGCAGGTCGTTCATTCCCACCGCTGTCAGACTGTACAACGCCACTTTGTAACTGTCTGTGAAAATACCGGTTATGTGCAATAAAAACCCCGTGCACTTTAATCAACCACATCTACCCCACTGACTGTGAACCATATCAACCCATCTACTCCGCCCTCAGATACATTACACTTTAATATAGGCCAGTCTATAAAGTTGCTCCATTCTTTTCTCCATTCTTTTCTTTTATTGTTTAGTAATTTATACTATTTATGTATCTATTTATTTATTTACTTATATAATATATGTATGTGTGTATGTTTGTACTTGTATCTATTTTTGCACCCCCTACTGATAGTACCTCAAGAGCCTGTAACAGTGAATTTCTCCATTGTGAGATTAATAAAGCTGTATCTTATCTTATCTTATCTCTAGTGGGCATCTGATAAGCATTTTTAACCATTAATGTGTTTTTGCTGATTTGAGCCTTCCTTTTCATTCCAATGCGTGTAAAAGCACAAATGGAGATTTAAAAAAAAAAAAAAATAATAATAATAATAATAATAATAATAATATATATATATATATATATATATATATATATATATATATATATATATATATATATATATAGAGAGAGAGAGAGAGAGAGAGAGAGAGAATTTTCTGAGTAGATCCTTCCGTAGGAGAGTGCTCAATACTTTTTGGTAGAGCAAATAACAATAAAAATAAAAGGACAGGACAAAGACTTTCTATTGAAACTCCATTTATGAGTTTAACATAAATGGAGTTTCAATAGAAAGTCTTTGTCCTGTCCTTTTATTCTTATTATATATATATATATATATATATATATATATATACATATAAAACATTATACAGCATAATAAAATTGATATGAATAAAATGTGTACATATATAATATATATTTTATTAATAAATATTTTATTAATAAATATCACAGTACAAAATTAAAAAGTTTTTCTGAATCATTACTACATTTTACTACATTAATACTGTATTAATGAGTAAGACTGTCTATCGAATGTGTTTAAGTATTTTACTTCCGGTTGATCATTTGCGCATGTAATACATGGGGTATGTGATACATGGGGTTTTACTTCCGGGTACAGAACCCGCGGTTTTTCTTGATTTGCAGGAGGGGCCGGAACTGAACCCCACACATGAATGTGAATGCACACATGTCCTCCATCTACACAACTGAACACACACACATCCTCCAAATGCATGATTGAACACATGCACACACGACCTCCAAATACACGACTAAAAGCATGTCCTCCAACTACATGATTGAACACATGTCCTCTAGCTACACGACTGAACACACACATACGTCCTCCAACTACACGACTGAAGACATGTCCTCTAACTACACGACTTAACACACACACGTCCTCCAACTAAAGGGCTAAACACACACACATGTCCTCTAGCTACACGACTGAACACACACGCGTCCTCCGGCTACACGACTGAGCACACATGCGTCCTCCGGCTACACGACTGAGCCCCCACAGGCGTCCTCCGGCTACTTGACTGAGCACACGCGCGTCCTCCGGCTACACGATTGAGCACACACATGCGTCCTCCGGCTACACGACTGAGCACACACGCGTCCTCCAGCTACACAACTGAGCGCACACACACGCGTCCTCCGGCTATACAACTGAACACACACGCGTCCTCCGGCTACACGACGGAACACACACGTGTCATCTGGCTACATGACTGAACACACGCGTCCTCTGGCTACACGACTGAGCACACACGTCCTTCGGCTACACGACTGAACACACACGTGCTCTGGCTACACAACTGAACGCACACACATCCTCCAGCTACACGACTGAACACACACACACACACACACACACACACACACACACACGTCCTCCGGTTACACGACTGAACACACACACGTCCTCCGGCTACACAAATATACAAATATATATATATATATATATATATATATACACACACACACACACACACACACACACACACACACACACGTCCTCCGGTTACACGACTGAACACACACACGTCCTCCGGCTACACAAATATACAAATATATATATATATATATATACACACACACACACACACACACACACACACACACACACACATATATATACACACACATATACATATATATATATGTATATAAAATTACACACAAACAGTTGTGTTCAAAATAATATCAGACATAACTAACCTGATCAGTGTTTTTTGGTGGAAATGATATTTTTACATGATAAATAATCGACTATCAGTTGTAGGAGAGTAATAGAATCCAACAGAACCAACGGTCCTGACCCACATGCTGCTGATTCTGTTAATCACTAATTGAAAGGTTTGTGTTCAGAATAATATCAGTGTGGAGCTCAATTAGTGATGTCATTCATTCTTTAAAAACCAGGAGCCAATCATTGTCCTTATTTATGGAAGGAAGCAGCGAATGTTGTGCCTGTTGGTTATAAACATTTCTCTCTGAAATTCTGAGGAAAATGGGTCGTTCCAGACATTGTTCAGAACAGTGGACCTTGATTAAAAAGTTGATTGGAGAGGAAACATATAAAGAACCAGAAAACGAGCGGCTGCTCAGATAAAATGATCGAAAATGATTTAAAATCCAACCAAAACCTGAAAGACGTGGAAGAAAAACCAGCATTCGAATAGATGAAGAATCAAAATAGCATGAACTCAATAACCAATCAGCTCCAGGAAGATCAGAGAAGGTCTAAAGTGACCTGTGAGTCCTGTCACAGTCAGAAGACACCTGTGTGAAGCCGCGCTATCGATGAGAAGCCCCGCAACGTTCCACCACTGAAAAACAGACGTGAAGAGGTTCCAATTCACCAAAGAGCACAGTGACTGGAATAAAGAGAACCGGAGCAACATTCTGTGGACTGATGAAAGGAAGATTGTTGTTTGGGTGTGGAGGCCACCAGACACTGAATTGAAGCCACAGTCCACGCTGAGGACAGTGAAGCCTGGTGGCAGAGGCATCTCCAGAATGTTTCTCATTCTACGCTGTTGGGTCTATTTATCCCATCCCAGGGCTCATGGATCAGTTTGAATCCATCAGAATACTCGAAGAGGTCGTGCTGCCTTATGCTAAAGATGAAATGCCCCTGAAATGGGTTCCAAGACAACGACCCTAAATACAGAGGGATGAGAACAGGCCTTTATGGAAAAGGAGGAAAAATTGGCAGGGGTCAAGGGGATAATATGATCAAATATTTTACTTCACCTTTTTCTTGTTGATTAGTCATGTGACCAAAGAGTATAGGCCATGTTTCCGCTGCATCTATTCCTCAACTCATACGTTTGTACAGTAGGAGTCTCCCAAGTGTTTCATGTATGATCAGCAAGTGAGAAATGGTTCTGTATTCAATATTCTTAACGCTCTGGGGCTGGTTGTTCAAAACATGGTTATTTTTTAACCACTGGTTTAGTAGAGTTAACCGACTGTTAAATTTAACGCTGCCGTCATCTTGTTGTTCAAAACTCGGTTAACTTTAATCGATTGTTAACTTGACGTTATAGTTAACACACCTAAGGACCGCCGACTAAATTTTTAACAGTGTGGTTAACTTGCAAGATGGCGTACTAGGCTAACGTTGCATTCATGGTGCCGCATCGGCAGCGTAAGGACGGAGTGTACCGTTGGCTTGATTATGACAGAGCTGCTTTTTCAGAGGAAGAATTAAGAATCCGCTACCGGTTTGGGAGAGGCTCAATTGCATAGCTGTGCAATCTGCTGGGAGCTGATTTGCAGCGTCCCACGAATAGGGGCCACGCACTGACTGTCGAACTGCAAGTGTTGGCGGCTCTTCACCTTTCTGCCAGTGGGAGCTTTGTACAGGTGGTCGGGGACTCTCTGGGCTTGGACAAAAGTACAGTATTGAGAATAGTGAAAGATGTTACAGACTCCTTGGTGAGAAGGCGTAACGACTTTATTTCTTGGTCGACTGACAACCGCCGACTCCGACAAACTGAGGATGGATTCTCATAAATATTATTAATATTATAGTTCAACCAAAAACACTCTCAAATATATTTCAAACTACATCTGCAAGTACATGTGCTAAATACATTTACAAATTGAGCTAAAGTTATTTATCTATTCCAACTAACCAGTGTCTCTCCCCCTTATGCCGGTCCCAAAGCCCGGAGAAATGCAGAGGGTTGTGTCAGGAAGGGCATCCAACGTAAAACCAATACCAAACTTTTATGATACAAATCAGAAGTATTACCCCCATACCGGAGGCCCGGGTTAACAACGGCCGCCAGCAGTGCTGTCAACCAACAGGGTGCTGATGGAAATTGGACTACTGTTGGTCGAAGACGTCGAAGAAGATTCTTTCAAATTTCTCGGCACTCACATAAACAATACACTAAAATGGAACACTAACACAGACTACATTCACAAAAAAGTCCACCAAAGACTGTTTTTCCTGAGACAGCTCAAGAAATTCAGAGTGAAAACAAATCTCCTCCTCCGTTTCTACTCCGCCATCATTGAGAGCACTCTCACTTCATCCATAACAGTTTGGTATGGCAGCCTAGACAGCAACTCACAGAAAAAACTACAGCGCATTGTCAATAAATCATCCAGGATCATTGGCTCCCCCCTTCCATCAGTCCAATCAATTTATCATAAACGCTCAATCTTAAGAGCACAAAAAAAATCACCTCTGATCCCTCTCACCCTGCCCATCATTTGTTTCAACCGCTGCCCTCTAGGAGGCGATATCGATCTCTACCCACCAGAACATCCCGTTTCAAGAACAGTTTCCTCCCTACAGTCATAAGGACTCTGAACTCTTTGCACTGAATGTACATTACAGCCTTGTCTGTCTTTTTGTTGTCTATTATTACTGTAGTTGTTATGGAAATGTTTGTAATCATTTGTTTTCATGTGTGCTGTCTTTGTTGTATGATGTGTTGTTAATGTCCTTTGTAACTTTTGTCATAGCTGAGTGCTGTACCGATAGCAAATTCCACCAACTTGGTTGTGTGGTCATTAATAAATAAATGAATGAATGAGAAGGAGAGGTGGGAGGTGTGTCTGTAGGCAGAGAGAGAAGAGGAAAGGCATGAGTCTAGGACTGAGAGTAGGGACGTTGAATGTTGGAACTATGACAGGAAAAGGTAGAGAGCTGGCTGACATGACGCAGAGGAGGAAGCTGGACATACTGTGTGTTCAGGAGACCAGGTGGAAAGGGAGCAAAGATAAAAGCTTAGCTGACTTGATGGAGCACTCTGGGAACAGCCTATTCGCTCAGAGATTTCTTTCTGTGTCTTACCCTCTTGCTTGAGGGTGTCGATGATGTCCTTCTGGACAGCAGTCAGGTCGGCAGTCTTACCCATGATTGTGGTTTTGAGTAATGAACCAGGCTGGGAGTTTTTAAAAGCCTCAGGAATCTTTTGCAGGTGTTTAGAGTTAATTGGTTGATTCAGATGATTAGGTTAATAGCTCGTTTACACTACCTCAACATCATATGCTCATTTTTTGAGATAGGAATTTTGGGTTTTCGTGAGCTGTATGCCAAAATCATCAGAATTAAAACAATAAAAGACCTGAAATATTTCAGTTGGTGTGCAATGAATCTAAAATATATGAAAGTTTAATTTTTATCAGTACATTACAGAAAATAATGAACTTTATCACAATATGCTCATTTTTTGAGGACTAGTACATATATATATATATATATATATATATATATATATATATATATATATATATATATATATATGTATGTATGTAAGCTAAGCCTCTTTCGGCTTTTTCCCTTTTACTCGGGAGTCGCCACAGTGAATCATCTGATTCGCACATTTTGATTTGGCAGAGGTTTTTAGGTCGATGCCCTTCCTGTCACAACCCTTTTTAGCGCGGGACAGAAACACGCTGACGGCTTTGCAGCTCCTCTTTACGAAAGTCAGCAATGGTTCTTTTACATCAACCTCTCACCATAGACAGTGACAGACATGACCCGCCTTTGATAACCCAGTTCACCGCACTGGGGGGGACAGTGACAACCTTGTGGAGAGTGGGACTCAAACCCCCAACCTTTGGATCAGCGATCCAGCACTCTATACCACTAGACCACCACTGCCCCATATATATATATATATATATATATATATATATATATATATATATATATATATATATATATATTCACGAGCGCATGTATTATTGATGATCCACATTTTTATAATATTAAAAAGCGAACACAGACCTCTCACCCCACGTGTGTTTTGCAGGCTGAGGAAAGTGTTGAAGGTGTTGAAAGATCCCTTTGGTGCTGTTCACTGACGGCACCGGGAACTAACGTTGTGACGAACCCGCTTTGAACGCAGATTTAACAGTCGGTTCGTTCACGGTGGGTTTAACTGCTCTCCTCGGTCTGTTTGTGTGCACACAGCCGGTTCTGGTTTATTATTGCACGTGTCCGGCGTTGGAATATGATCTGCCAGTCTGGGCCTGGACCTGTAGCCTAATGCTCACTACTTTTATTAAATAGATTTTAATAACATATAAAAAGTATAATAAATAAAAATAATAAAATATATAAAACATAGCATGTCTTTGTGCTGTAAATATGTATTCATATTTGTTTGTACCTTGGAATAGATAAATAACTTGAGCTCAATTTGTAAATGTATTTAGGACATGTACTTGCTGATGTAGTTTGAAATATATTTGAGACTGTTTCTGGTTGAACTATAAGAATCCACCCCCGCTGATGTGGCATCATGAATGCAACGTTGGCATCGTACGCCATCGTGCCAGGTCAGCACACCGCTCAAAATCCAGCGACGGTCCTTCGGTGTGTTCACTTTAATCTCAACTTCAGTCAGTTCAACTTAACCGGGTTTTGAACACGATAACGGCAGCGTTGAATTTAACAGTCGGTTAACTCTACTTAACCAGTGGTTAAAAAAAATAATAACCGTGTTTTGAACCGGCCCCAGATGACCAGTGATGACGGTACGAGGTTCCTCCCCCCCCCCCCCCAAAAAAAAAGGTTTTTACACCGGATTTGCATCAATCTGAAAAATGAGCCATTTGACTTACAAAATGGCAGAAAATTCCCATCCCTGAATATCCCAGTAGACCAGAAACATCTCGGTTCTGGACACCCAAGAGTGAGGTTCTGCAGCAGTGGCCCCATCATGGACTTTAATCCAATCAAAAACTTGTGCTGTGACGTAATAAATTCAGCTCCTGAGGCAAAACACAGAAATCCAGAAGACCTGAAATGTAGGTGAATCATCCTGGGCTGGAACACCTGCTCACAGGTAACAGATGTTGGTTGACTCCATGTAACCCAGATGTGCAGCAGGACTCAAACAGTGATTATACAAATAAATTTTAATCCAGATTCAAATGAAACAAAAATTTACATTTATCACTTTATACGCTGAATGTTTGAGTTTATAAAATAAATAGACATGGATATTTCTAAACAGTCAAAAATTCACTTTTAATTTCTTTAGAGAATTGCAAATTTGAGATATTTTTTCTTCCTGCCGAGTTGGGATCGAATGGGTCGTGTTTCCAGTGCATCTGTGTGGAAATAAAAGCGACTGGAAGGATATCGAACTTTTTCAGCTTTTAAACTCGCTGATGTTTTGAACACGACTGGCTTTCACAGATGTCGGCCAGTTCTGATCAGGGTAGAATCATGTATGGACCCATATGTGCTTGTGTGTAAATGAGATTCATGCTCCACTTTTGAAAAGGTTTTATTGTGGAAAGTAGAAAGATCTGCACAGAAATCACTCCGTATCGGATTATTTCAAGGCTTGCCGCTTGGCGATCTTCCTCAATCCTCTCTTGTTGTGTTTCTTGGCAAAGCGCATGTTCCTCAGAAACTTCGGATCCACCTGTAGAGGGATGAAAATAAATAAATACAGCTCAATGTTAAAGTGCCGGAACTCGTCAACTCCCCAGTCCACTTGAGTCCTCCCTGGAACAGGGTCAGACTTCAAGCACCCGATTTCCATTTTACAAAATAAAATGCTATTTACCAATGCTGTGTTTGAAGCACGCATGTGGGGGGGTTGATTTCAGGGAATTAAATAAACCCGACGCAGCTCGAGATGAATCAGACTGCTGTGGTTCAAGTTGTTTGAGAACTCAATTGACTCCCCAGTGGCCCATTGACGATATGCACAACTATCAACCTGGAGATCGCAGGGTCAAATCCAGGAGTCGATGGGCCGGTCAAGCTCATATGGGAGGGAGGGGTGAACTATACTCACCTCACAATCACTTCCAGCCATCGCTGGCTAATCCAGGGATCCCAGACGTCTGCCATTTAGCAGAATTAACACTATTTTTACTTGCCAAAGTGATAATTCTTTTTATTCTTGTATAATTTTGCTAAAAATAAATAAATAAATAAAAATCGGTGCGGACAGTTAACACAGAGGAATGTGGGCCAATCGAGCTGGCTTGTTTTAGGTACGTTTTTCTCCATGTCGGTTGTTTCTGTTGACATTCGATAACACTCAGAAGTAAAAGTACCACAAGACTGGACACAAAATAATGAGAACACGTATATGGCGGCTTCCTTGCCGGATTTCCGATTGATTTCCCGCGTGTACGAGTTTCGCTGGAGAAAATGTGCCTGGTACAGCACCAACTTCACCTTTTAGTCACTGTGTTTTATGTGTATATATGAGTAGCGTAGATTTGTTGTAGATTTTGTATGTAGTTGATTTTGAAATAATACGTTTTTACGAGTTCTCGATTTCAACATGTGGAAGAGAAACACTCTCCATAAGCGAGATAGCAGAACGGTATCAGGGTTAAATGCTGGGATCAAAAAATTAATGGAACTGGTCGTGGCTGGAAAAAGTAGTAGACGGATGCCCGCTATCGGAATTCATTTACAAACAAAAATACAGGGAGAGCACTTTGTGGTCTGTGCGACGGGAAAGTGATCAGTTATGGAGGTAAAGGTTGGTCGGCATTGAAACAGCACTGTCAGGGGAGTAAATGTGCCCGGAGGGGGGTGGGGGGGGGTGGGGGGGGGGGGACCCCGAGAAAACAAAACTCCAAACTACCAAGTGAGTTATTTTTATAAATTTCTGCAGTAAAAACAGTGTGGCCCCCTTGACCCCCAGCTGAAATATTCCGTTTCCTCTATTTTTGCTAAACCTGACTGGGATCCCTGTTAATCATGGAAGAAAAGCAACGGGGCATCCGTTCACGCCCGAGTCCCCGCTGTGGTCGGTCCGAGTGAACTGGTTACATTAATGAAATTGTCATTCACATAAACAATTTTCTCCTGTAAATATAAACATTCTTCTATTTTACTGTCTGGAGAAGAATTCATCAGCAGAGATTCACTGTCCGTTTTATTTTTTTCTGTTTAATACATTGTCTGACTCGATCCAAAAACATCAGCCCTTTTAACACACCCACTTATACAAATTTGACTGACAGCTCAACTACCCAGCTACAGACCCTTTCATTGGTCATCATATTTATTCCCAACCAACTGAAGAAGAAAAAAAAAAAAAAAACCCCAGACTGTTCTACCCCAAAAACATCTGCGCCTTGTTCCGAGTGCAGAGGGTCAGTGTGATGGTCAGCACACGTGTTCACATACACTGTGCTTGAAACAGAACGTCATGCTCTCGTCGTCTCTCCAAGAACCGAATCATACCAACGAAAGCTGAGATTTTGACTGCCACCCTAGATGCTGTGTGGTCCAAGCCAGAGATATCTGATAAATGGGTGAGGTTGTTTTCAGTATGATTTTCTGTTTCTGATGCAGGACAGTCTGTGTAGGCACCTGGATAACGCCACCCACACATGAAGTAAAACAGTATTTCAATAACCTGGAAAAGCACCAAAAGCGAGCTGCAGAAAATGAGATTGAGTGTTGCTCTAGTCATGTGACAAAAACGGACTCCTCCCCATCACCTTGCAACTCCTCCATGTCCTTTCTGCATTATTTATTAAATTCCTTCAGGGACTTGCTGGTGTCTGACAGATGCTAAACACATGATGTTGGCTATAATAATTCTTCTTTTCCTTTCGGCTTTTCCCGTCAGGGGTCGCAACAGCAAACCATCCACCTCCATCTCACCCAATTCTCTGCATCTTCTTCTCTTACTCCAACTACCTTCATGTCCTTCACCACATCCATAAATCTTCTCTTTGGTCTTCCTCTAGACCTATTGCCTGGAAGTTCCAACCTCAGCATCCTACTACCAATATACTCACTATCCCTCCTCTGTACATGTCCAAACCATCTCAATCTAGCCTCTCTTACTGTGTCTCCAAAACATCTAACATGTGTTGTCCCTCTGATGTACTCGTTCCTGATCCTATCCATCCTTGTGACTCCCAAAGAGAACCTCAACATTTTCATCTCTGCTACCTCCAGCTCAGCCTCCTGTCTTTTCCCCAGGGCCACTGTTTGCAGCCGTGAGGGAGGGGCACAAGCCAGTGTCTCTCTGTCACGCCGGTCCCAAGCCCGGATAAATGCAGAGGGTTGCGTTAGGTAGGGCATCCAGTGTAAAACAAATGCCAAATAAAACATGCGAGTCATATCAAGAATATTCATACTGGATCGGTCGAGGCCCGGGTTAACAACAACTGCCATCAGTACTGTAAACCAACAGGGTGCTGGTGAAAATTGGACTACTGTTGGTCGAAGAAGGAGAGGCGGGAGGTGTGTCCATAGGCAGAGAGAGAAGAGGAAAGGCATGAGTATAGGACTGAGAGTAGGGACTTTGAATGCTGGAACTATGACAGGAAAAGGTAGAGAGCTGGCTGACATGAAGCAGAGGAGGAAGGTGGACATACTGTGTGTTCAGGAGACCAGGTGGAAAGGTAGCAAGGCAGGAATCATAGGAGCAGGGTTGAAGCTGTTTTTTCATGGTGTGGATGGGAAGAAAAATGGAGGCGTCATCATCTTGAAGGAGGGGATGGTCATGAATGTTCTAGAAGTGAAATGAGTGTCAGACAGAGTGATGAGTCTCAAGTTAGAAATTGAAGGCGTGATGTTCAATGTTGTTAGTGCTTATGGCCCACAGGCAGGATGTGAGCTAGAAGAGAAGGAGAGATTCTGGAGTGAGTTAGATGAAGTGATGCAGAGTACCCCCAGAGGTGAAAGAGTAGTCATTGGGGCAGACTTCAATGGACATGTAGGTGTAGGAAACAGAGGGGACGAGGAAGTGATGGGCAGGCTTGGTATCCAGGACAGGAACGCAAAAGGACAGATGTTGATCGATTTTGCAAAAAGGATGGAAATGGCTGTGGTAAATACTTTCTTCCAGAAGAGACAGGAGCATAGAGTGACTTATAAAAGCGGAGGTACCAAATCCTCTCCTTCCAGAGGACACGCCAAGTACTCTCCTACCGGTCTCCCTGATCACATTAGCTGTTGATGTCCAGTCATCTGGAAGCACTTCCTGACCACCCAAAGCCTGTTTCAACTCCTCCTTGAAGACAACACGACCCTCTTCCTTTTTCAGCTTCCACCACTTTTTCTTCTGCTCTGCCTTTGCCTTCTTCACCTTCCTCACCATCAGCGTCATCCTGCACACCATCATCCTATGCTGTTTGGCAACACTCTCACCCACGACTACTTTGCAGTCACTGACTTCCTTCAAATTACATCACCTACACAACATGTAGTCTACCTGTGTGCTCCTACCTCCGCTTTTATAAGTCACTCTATGCTCCTCACTCTTGTGGAAAAAAGTATTCACCACAGCCATTTCCATCTTTTTTGCAAAATCTACTAACATCTGTCTTTCTGCGTTCCTCTCCTGCATACCAAACCTGCCCATCACTTCCTCGTCCCCTCTGTTTCCTGCACCAACATGTCCATTGAAGTCTGCCCCAATGACCACTCTTTCACCTCTGGGGTTACTCTGCATCACTTCATCTAACTCACTCCAGAATCTCTCCTTCTCTTCTAGCTCACATCCTGCCTGTAGGGCATAAGCACTAACAACATTGACCATCACACCTTCAATTTCGAACTTGAGACTCATCACTCTGTCTGACACTCTTTTCACTTCTAGAACATTCCTGACCAACCCCTCCTTCAAGATGACTCCGACTCCATTTCTCTTCCCATCCACACCGTGAAAAAACAGTTTAAACCCTGCTCCTAAACTTCTAGCCTTGCGACCTTTCCACCTGGTCTCCTGAACACACAGTATATCCACCTTCCTCCTCTGCATCATGTCAGCCAGCTCTCTACCTTTTCCTGTCATAGTTTCAACATTCAAAGTCCCTACTCTCAGTCCTAGACTCATGCTTTTCCTCTTCCCTCTCTGCCTACAGACACGCCTCCCACCTCTCCTTCTACCGGGCCTCGACCGAGCTGGTAAGAAATGTGTCTTTACAGTTTGCATTTTGAATTCTGGCAAAAGTTTAACGCTGGACGCCCTTCCTGTCGCAACCCTCTGCATTTATCCATGCTTGGGACCGGCGTGAGGGTGGGCACTTGTTTGTGCCTCCTCATGGCTGCATTCCCAACACTGTCCCCTAAACCTTTTAAAAATTATGAAAGCATACCTTTTAAGACCTCCTTCTGCTTCAATATCGTACGAATCATAGACGGGTTTGGCCATATTCCTTTGCGATATCACTCAAATCCGTTCCTTCTTCTCCCTTGCATCGGAAATCACACGCGCACGTGTGTGTGTGTATGTGTGTGTATGCGCGTGTGTTGACCATATCTTCTTCGCAGAGTTATAATCTTACAAATGTTTATGGAAGCCTTCAAGCCTGAGTCAAGAAATAAAGCATGAAACAACAGTACCTCTGTCCTTTACACGAAAGGCATTATGGTCGATGCAGCCCCCTAATAGCCAATGGGAGGGAGCTGTGTCATCCCTCTTAGCCAATGGGAGGCCAGCGGGGCAGGATGTTTGAACGTCATTGATGGGAGAGCAGCTCGTGCATTGTTTGAATGGCATATTTGAATTTTTAAGATGGCACTTTCATAACGTGAACTTGTTTTGTATCCAGGGACAAAAACTTTAGGAAAATGCGCTTCGTACCCTGGATTTTTCATTTGCCGAGACTTTCGTAAAGTGAGGTATCATTGTATATCACAGTTAACTGGGTTATCAAAGGCGGGCCATATCTCTCACTGTCTATGGTGAGAGGTTCATGTCAAAGAACCATTGCTGACTTTCGTAAAGAGTAGCTGCAAAGCCATCAGCATGTTTCTGTCCCTTGCTAAAAGGGTTGTGTCCGGAAGGGCATCCGATGTAAAAACCTATGAACCAAATGAAATGTGTGAATCATTCACTGTGGCGACCCCTGAAAAAGGGCAAAAAAACAAAAGGAAATCTAATCATAAAATTCCCCCATAATGATGTGTGCAATAGGAAAACCAAAAAGTTTGAATAGAAGTATATAGGACTCGAGTAGCCCGTCCCACCTGCTTATAGGACGGGTTGATTCCGGTCACATGTGCAAGGAACAGTCACTAAGGCTGACTGCGGACGTGAGCGAAAGCCGTTGAACTGATGCCGGACGCGAGCGAAAGGCGTCGAACTGACGCCGGACGCAAGCTTGACTCGGCACCAGTTTTGGAGCAGATCTGAAACCTTTCACCTGACCAAGGATACATCCATCTACCCTGAATTCAACAACTACAGTCAAACCTCGGCTGACGAACGCTTAAGCTCACGAACTTTTCGCCTCAAGAACTTTAAATTCGCGAAAATATAGTCTCGGCTGACGAACTACTTTTCGGCGGACGAACCAAACCACGCGGTCGAACAGCGCCACGGTGGCGGCCACGAGAAGCTGACGCACGCTCACGGCGTCACAGTTTGTCACCCCCTTTCTTTGAATGCGGAAGTGGTTTGTGTTTGCTAGACATTTTGGACCATATTGAGTGTACTTTTATGGGACCGAAAAAGACCCCACCACAGGCGGAGATCATTGAAAAACACGAACGAGGTGTGCGTTTGTGTGACTCGGCGTCCCAGTACCAGTACGCTAAGTCTACCACCATCCTTAAGAACAAGGAAGCTATTAAGGCTGCGTGTGTGGCTAAGGGTGTTTCCAAACAGTAGGCGTTTCCAAACTCTCCTTCCAAACGGTAAGTCCCTCCCTCCCTCCTCCTCCCACTCCATCAAGCCATCAACTACCATCACAAAGGTAAATAAAACAACTTTATCATACAGTACAGTTTATTTCTTTAATTACAATACAATAGACATTTATTATACATAAAATAAGGTATAATTTTGTGTAGTTTTAAGGCTTATTTAGTAGAAAATTATGTTTTATGGGGACCTGGGAACGGATTATTCTCATTTTAATGGTTTCTTATGGGAAATAAATGTTCGGAAGACGAACTTTTCGCCTCACACACACTTTCTGGGAACCAATTATGTTCGTGAGCAGAGGTATCACTGTACCATCAAAAACACACCACTTCCTGTTCAAATGTATTCAAGTCCCTTCAAAATAAAATTTGCTTGTATTTTCTGATCAGATCCCTTACATGTGAGGGTCAGGGTGGAGTTTTTCTTCTTTCTACAATCATTCAACATAGAAAACACACTCACCCCCTTCAGAGACTCATAACGATGAGAACGAGGCTTCTTAATGCCGTTTCTGTGCCACTTGCGTGCTGAAAAATACAAAGTCACATTATTCAGTGTTTTAGGGTTTTATCCCAGCTGTGTGTGTGTGAGAGAGAGACAGACACACACGGGGGGGGGGGGGGGGGGTTAGAAAGTGAGACACA
>CM045732.1:635769-645769 GCA_024760905.1 Plotosus lineatus
CAGTTGATGATGATGATGATGATGATGATGATGATAAAGAGATTAATCCTGATTCGTGGGTTTCAGTTTCATATTAAATCTCAGCTCAGTGTTGGAAATCCCTGAACAGTCCTCCTTTCCCCAAACTTGATCTGTAAGATGATGCAGATTTACAGGAAATTTATATTAATCCTCCTCTTTATTTTAAGTCTGTAATCCACCTGCACTGGGATCTCGCAACAACAAATCCCATTTCAATTTTCTGTTCTTTCTCCAATCAATGACTGAATTCTGGTATCAGGCAATCATCATCATCATCATCATCATCATCATCATCATCATCATCATCATCATCATCATCAACACATTCTTCTTCTTTTCCTTTCGGCTTTTCCCTTCAGGGGTTGCCACAGCGAATCATCTGCCTCCATCTCACCCTATCCTTTGCATCTTCTTCTCTTACACCAACGACCTTCATGTCCTCCTTCACCACATCCATGAATCGTCTCTTTGGTCTTCCTCTAGGCCTTTTGCCTGGTAGTTCCAGCCTCAGCATCCTATTACCTTTTTTACCACTTTTCTCCAACCATTCCAACCTGCCTGCACACGCTTCTTCACCTCTTTTCCACACTCTCCATTGCTCTGGATTGTTGAGCCTAAGTACTTAAAATCCTCCACCTTTCTTATCTCTGCTCCCTGTAATCTCACCGTTCCTCTTTGGTCCTTGTCATTCATGCACATGTATTCTGTCTTACTGAGGCTAATCTTCATTCCCCTCCTTTCCAGGGCATACCTCCACCTCTCTAGATTTTCCTGCACTTGTTCTCTGCTCTCACTACAGATCACAATGTCATCTGCAAACATCATAGTCCATGGGGGATCTTGTCTAACCTCATCTGTCAGCCTGTCCATCACCATAGCAAACAAGAAGGGGCTCAGAGCTGACCCTTGATGCAGTCCCACCTCCACCTTGAACTCTTCTGTCACACCGACAGCACACCTCACCACTGTCTTACATATCTCATACATGTCCTGCACCACTCTAACATACTTCTCTGCCACTCCAGACTTCCTCATGCAATACCACAGTTCTTCTCTTGGCACCCTGTCATCTGCACCATCAGCATCATCCTGCACACCACCATCCTATGCTGTTTGGCAACACTCTCACCCGCTACTACTTTGCAGTCACTGACTTCCTTTAAATTACATCGCCTGCACAAGATGTAGTCTACCTGTGTGCTCCTACCTCCACTTTTATAAGTCACCTTATGCTCCTGTCTCTTCTGGAAGAAAGTATTCACCACAGCCATTTCCATCCTTTTTGCAAAATCTACTAACATCTGTCCTTCTGCGTTACTGTCCTGGATACCAAACCTACCCATCACTTCCTCGTCCCCTCTGTTTCCTGCACCACCATGTCCATTGAAGTCTGCCCCAATGACCACTCTTTCACCTCTGGGGGTACTCTGCATCACTTCATCTAACTCACTCCAGAATCTCTCCTTCTCTTCTAGCTCACATCCTGCCTGTGGGCCATAAGCACTAACAACATTGACCATCACACCTTTAATTTCTAACTTGAGACTCATCACTCTGTCTGACACTCTTTTCACTTCTAGAACATTCCTGGCAAACTCCTCCTTCAAGATGACTCCGACTCCATTTCTCTTCCCATCCACACCGTGATAAAACAGCTTAAACCTGCTCCTATGCTTCTAGCCTTGCGACCTTTCCACCTGGTCTCCTGAACACACAGTATGTCCACCTTCCTCCTCTGCGTCATGTCAGCCAGCTCTCTACCTTTTCCTGTCATAGTTCCAACATTCAAAGTCCCTACTTTCAGTCCTAGACTCATGCCTTTCCTCTTCTCTCTCTGGCAACGGACACGCCTCCCGCCTCTCCTTCTTCGACGTCTTCGACCAACAGTAGTCCAATTTCCATCAGCACCCTGTTGGTTGACGGTACTGATGGCGGTCGTTGTTAACCCGGGCCTTGACCGAAAGATATGTGATTCTTTCTTGTGATTCGCATAGTTTATTTGGCATTTGTTTTACGCTGGATGCCCTTCCTGACGCAACCCTCTGCATTTATCCGGGCTTGGGACCGGCGTGAGGGAGAGACACTGGTTTGTGCCCCTCCCTCACGGCTGCATTATCATCAACACATTACAGTCATTTAATAATATTAAATGTATTACATTATACTTATATTAGACCAGGTGTGAAAACATTTGACCATAAACTCAGTGAATCGTCAGAATTGAGATTAATTCTGATCATTAGTGTTCAGGATGAGGACGACGCCGTCTGTCTGTTCATGTTGGTGAGGTCATTATTTATGAGAGCAAACTTTCTGCTCATGGTCGAGGTCATTTTTGTATCGTAGTACTGTAATGATATATCACTGCTTCTTTAACAAACACTTCTGTCTTGTTGAGCAGGGACTCAGTCCACAATTAGAGCCCATGGACAGCCAATCACAAAAGTCATTTGTCATCGCAAATAATTTAATAATTTAATTTATGTCTCAAAATGTACAACTTATCAGATCAGACAGATTAATGTCGTGAAACTTGATCGGTCCAAACTATTTAAAATGAAGAAGGACAGGGCATGGATGTGATGTAGGATGGGTGAAGCATTGTGATTGGTTGGAAATAGAAATGAATGAAGTATGAACACGAACTGGCACGGCCATGACACGAGGTGAATGAGTCATTCACTGGTTTTATATCACTCCCAACATACACACAGACCCAATTTAAACACACGCACACACACACACACACACACACACACACACACACACACACACACACACACACACACACACACACACACA
This sequence comes from Plotosus lineatus, assembly GCA_024760905.1. Classification (NCBI taxonomy): domain Eukaryota; kingdom Metazoa; phylum Chordata; class Actinopteri; order Siluriformes; family Plotosidae; genus Plotosus; species Plotosus lineatus. The sequence continues at coordinate 638,593 of CM045732.1, forward strand.
CACACACACACACACACACACACACGCCCACACACACGCCCACATGCCCACACACGTACACACACTCACACACACACACACACATGACCACACACGCACACACACACACACACACGCACACACACACATATGCCCCCACGCCCCCCACGCATGCTCCCAATCACCCCCACACACAAACACACCAACACACCAACACACACACATACAGACACACACACAGACACACACACACACACACACACACACACACACACACACACACTAAGAAAACAAATACATTGCATTTAAGCACAATATTTACATTTAGTTCTTGTTCTGATTATCACAACCACCATCATCACCATCATCCTCAGTACAATCATCATCATCACCAACACAATCATCACTCCCACATCATCATCATCATCATCACAATCATCATCATCATCATCATCATCATCATCATCATAATTATCATTATACTCATCATCCTCATCATCATCACCATAATCACCATTATCTTCTGGCAACAAATGATCTCATAAAAGTTGTAAACTTGTTATTGAAGGTATTTTAAAATGAAGATAAATGAAAATATATTTCAGTGTATAATTATCCTTCCCAGAAAAACCTTCCAGTGTGTGAAATGAAAAGTGTACAGAGATGAAGTTATATAAAGACTTAACTGGTGACTCATACACAATACATACACACACACACACACACACACACACACACACACACACACACACACACACACACACATGTATTTTGAGGTGTTTGTGTGTGCGGGCAAGAAATGCAGCCATGAGGGGGGGGGGGGGGGGCACTAACCAGTGTCTCTCCCCCTCATGCCGGTCCCAAGCCCGGAGAAATGCAGAGGGTTGTGTCAGGAAGGGCATCCGACGTAAAACCAATGCCAAACATTTATGATGCAAATCAGAAGTACTACCCCCATACCGGATCGGTCGAGGCCCGGGTTAACAACGACCGTCATCAGTGCTGCCAATCAACAGGGTGCTGATGGAAATTGGACTACTGTTGGTCGAAGATGTCGAAGAAGGAGAGGTGGGAGGCGTGTCCGTAGGCAGAGAGAGAAAAGGAAAGGCATGAGTCTAGGACTGAGAGTGGGGACTTTGAATGTTGGAACTATGCAAAGAAAAGGTAGAGAGCTCACTGACATGATGCAGAGGAGGAAGGTGGACATACTGTGTGTTCAGGAGACCAGGTGGAAAGGTAGCAAAGCTAAAAGCTTAGGAGCAGGGTTTAAGCTATTTTATCACGGTGTGGATGGGAAGAGAAATGGAGTAGGAGTTATCTTGAAGGAGGGGTTTGTCAGGAATGTTCTAAAAGTGAAAAGAGTGTCAGACAGAGTGATGAGTCTCAAGTTAGAAATTGAAGGTGTAATGCTCAATGTTGTTAGTGCTTATGCCCCACAGGCAGGATATGAGCTAGAAGAGTAGGAGAGATTCTAGAGTGACTTAGATGAAGTGATGTAGAGTACCCCCAGAGGTGAAAGAGTAGTCATTGGTGCAGACTTCAATGGACATGTTGGTGCAGGCAACAGAGGGGACGAGGAAGTGATGGGCAGGTTTGGTATCCAGGACAGGAACGCAGAAGGACAGATGTTGATAGATTTTGCAAAAAGGATGGAAATGGCTGTGGTGAATAGGAGCATAGGGTGACTTATAAAAGCGGAGGTAGGAGCACACAGGTAGACTACATCTTGTGTAGGCGATGTAATTTGAAGGAAGTCAGTGACTGCAAAGTCATATTGGGTGAGAATGTTGCCAAACAGCATAGGATGGTGGTGTGCAGGATGACTCTGATGGTGAGAAAGGTGAAAAAGGCAAAGGCAGAGCAGAAGACAAAGTGGTGGAAGCTGAAAAAGGAAGAGTGTCGTGTTGTCTTCAAGGAGGAGTTGAAACAGGCTTTGGGTGGCCAGGAAGTGCTTCCAGATGACTGGACAACCACAGCAAATGTGATAAGGGACACAGGTAGGAGAGTACTTGGTGTGTCCTCTGGAAGGAAAGTAGATAAGGAGACTTGGTGGTGGAATGAGGAAGTGCAGGAGTGTGTACAAAGGAAGAGATTAGCTAAGAAGAAGTGGGACATTGAGAAAACCAAAAAGAGTAAACAGGAGTACAGGGAGACACAGCGTAAGGCGAAAGTAGCAGTGGCTAAGGCCAAACAGAGGGCGTATGATGACTTGTATGATAGATTGGATAGTAAAGAGGGAGAAAATGATCTATACAGGTTGGCACAGCAGAGAAATAGAGATGGGAAGGACGTGCAGCAAGTTAGATTGATAAAGGACAGAGAGAGAAATGTATTGACTGATGACAGAAGTGTGCTGGGAAGATGGAAAGAGTACTTTGAAGAGCTGATGAATGAGGAAAATGAGAGAGAAAAAAGAGTAGAAGAGGTGACCATGGAGGAGCAGGATGTAGCAAAGATCAGTAAGGGTGAAGTGAGAAGGGCATTGAAGAGGATGGAAGTATGGAAGTGTCTCGGAGAGGTAGCAGTAGATTTTCTGACAAGAACATTCAACAAGGTACTAGAGAGTGAGCAGATGCCGGAGGAGTGGAGGAGAAGTGTGCTGGTGCCCATTTTTAAGAACAAGGGAGACGTGCAGAGTTGCAGCAACTACAGAGGGATAAAGTTGATGAGCCATACGATGAAGTTATGGGAAAGAATAGTGGAAGCTAGACGAAGGGCAGAGGTCAGCTTTTGTGAACAACAGTTTGGTTTCATGCCAAGAAAGAGCACCACAGATGCAATGTTTGCTTTGAGGATGTTAATGGAGAAGTACAGAGAAGGTCAGAGGGAGCTACATTGTGCCTTTGTGGATCTGGAAAAAGCAGATGACAGGGTGCCAAGAGAAGAACTGTGGTATTGCATGAGGAAGTCTGGAGTGGCAGAGAAGTATGTTAGAGTGGTGCAGGACATGTATGAGAGATGTAAGACAGTGGTGAGGTGTGCTGTCGGTGTGACCGACGAATTCAAGGTGGAGGTGGGACTGCATCAAGGGTCAGCTCTGAGCCCCTTCTTGTTTGCTATGGTGATGGACAGGCTGACAGACGAGGTGAGACAAGAATCTCCATGGACTATGATGTTTGCAGATGACATTGTGATCTGTAGCGAGAGCAGAGAACAAGTGCAAGAAAATCTAGAGAGGTGGAGGTATGCCCTGGAAAGGAGAGGAATGAAAGTTAGCCTCAGAAAATCAGAATACATGTGTGTAAATGAGAAGGACCCAGGAGGAACGGTGATGTTACAGGGAGCAGAGATAACGAAGGTGGAGGATTTTAAGTACTTAGGCTCAACAATCCAGAGCAATGGAGAGTGTGGAAAAGAGGTGAAGAAGCGTGTGCAGGCAGGCTGGAATGGTTGGAGAAAAGTGTCCGGTGTGATGTGCGATAGGAGAGTGTCAGCAAGAACGAAGGGAAACGTGTACAAGATGGTGGTGAGGCCAGCGATGTTGTATGGCTTAGAAACAGTGGCGCTGAGGAAAAGGCAGGAGGCAGAGCTGGAGGTAGCGGAGATGAAAATGTTGAGGTTCTCTCTGGGAGTAATGAGGATGGATAGGATCAGAAATGAGTATATCAGAGGGACAGCCCACGTAAGATGTTTTGGAGACAAAGTCAGAGAGGCTAGATTGAGATGGTTTGGACATGTACAGAGGAGGGATAGTGAGTATATTGGCAGTAGGATGCTGAGGTTTGAACTACCAGGCAGAAGGCCTCTAGGAAGACCAAAGAAGAGATTTATGGATGTGGTGAAGGAAGACATGAAGGTCGTTGGAGTCAGAAAAGAAGATGCGGAGGACAGGGTGAGGTGGAGGCGGATGATTTGCTGTGGCGACCCCTGAAGGGAGCAGCCGAAAGTAAAAGAAGAAGTGTGTGCGGGCAAGAATCACTGGAGGAGTTGTACCTTTCAGGCTGCCCTAGGTCAAATTGGTCTCCCAATATCCAGCTGTATGTAATGCCAATTTTTGGCGTACTCTTGCAGCTGTGGCCACCCCATCTAGACTTCTTCTTTTCTTTTCAGCTTTTTCCCGTTCTCGAGAGTCGCCACAGCAAATCATCTGATTTGCACATTTGATTTGGCATGAGTTTTTATGTCGGATGCCCTTCCTGTCAACCAAGGGACAGAAACACGCTGACGGCTTTGCAGCCTACTCTTTACGAAAGTCAGCAATGGTTCTTTTACATGCCTCTCACCATAGACAGTGAGAGACATGGCCCGCCTTTGATAACCCAGTTAGCTGCACTGGGGGACAGTGACAACCCTGTGGGGATTTGAACCTCCAACCTTAGGATCAGCGATCCTGTGCCTATCCACTAGACCACTACTGCCCCATCTAGACTCTCACATGCTAAAGACTGTCTGCAGTGGCTCCAAGTGACAACTCCGGTTTCACAGAAGCGACAGTTCAACGGGAACATAATCCGAAAAAAGGGCCCAGTGCTGGTGTTCGTGTAAAGCCAGCAGCTTGGTTGCAGCCCATGATTTGTTTGTTCCAAGTACAAGCCTTGACCTTACACTAGGCCTGATGGTGGCTTAACCTGATATCCCATGGGAAGGACTATGCCTGACAGGAGCAGGAGACTTGAAACAAATTTGGTCTTTAATATTTAGTGCTTTTAATACCTGTAGTCTGTTCAAACCCGTTCACACTGAAGAACTTGTTGGCTGTGACATCGTGCACAATACTGATGTTATATGCATCCAAGAGCTTCTACCATCCTGAGGTCGAGTTAAAGTATCACAAACATAAGGGCTTCGAGCTGTCACATGCTCTGCCCACAAAAACCACTGTCAACTACACCTTTGGCAGAGTCGGCATTCTACTCTCTCCTAAAGCCACAAACTTAATCCATGTCGAGAAAATCTAGAGCCAAGTTTTGATCACTGAGTTCAACCAAATCCAGCAACCTGTGATGGTATGCTACTCTCTGTCTTCCTTTCGGCTTTTTCCCCTTTTACTCGGGAGTCGCCACAGCGAATCATCTGATTCGCACGTTTGATTTGGCAGAGGTTTTTTTTTTTTTTTCTACGTCGGATGCCCTTCCTGTCACAACCCTTTTAGCAAGGGACAGAAACACGCTGACGACTTTGCAGCCTACTCTTTACGAAAGTCAGCAATGGTTCTTTTACATGCCTCTCACCATAGACAGTGAGAGACATGGCCCGCCTTTGATAACGCAGTTAGCCGCACTGGGGGGGACAGTGACAACCTTGTGGAGACTGGGACTCGAACCCCCAAACTTTGGATCAGCGATCCAGCGCCCTATACCACTAGACCACCACTGCCCCTGATGGTATGCTACTCTAACCCTCATAATTCTAGACAGAAAGTTAGTGCATTCTACTATGAACTTAGTTCACATCCCAGCACACAACATGCTCCTTCTATTTGGCGAAGTCAGTGCCAAGCTTGGCACAGAGAAAGTGCTATTTTTGTACAGCGCTGATAAAAATTGCGAAGTTGCTTGACTTTGCAAACAAATTAAATTTTGTAATAATGAACATACGCTTTATGAATTCCACTTACAAACCGGACTTTACAATATCCATCCCGACATCGGACCCAATCGGACTACATCCTGATCAGGAAATAATCAACAAACAGTATCATAAATTCCCATTCAAGAGCTTCATTTGCACCCTGCCATCTGATGGCGGGATTATGTCAGTTAGATAAGCCTTCGCCTCCACTTCGCCTCCACTGCTCCAAGAAGGGTAAATTGAATCCAACTAAATAAAATGTCTGGGCCCACACCCACAGAAATCAAGCTCTTGCAGACCAATTTACTCTCCAAGTCCTCAAGTTTCAGGTGCTGTGTTTGGATGATGACTCACTAGATGACAAATAAATTTAGTCCTGTCCTGTGTGAAAGGCGAAAGAGGCGGCCCTCAGCACTCTACCAGGGAGAAAAAAAAAACTGCTTTGAAATCCATCAGCAGCTACGTCTCTTCCCATGAGAGCTTGTGGGAACTTAATTTCTGCCAGCGAGATGTCTGATCAACAACCCTTTCTACTGAATAAAGAGAAAGTGTCCTCTGCTCAAAGCTCTCCCCAAGACGCGTACAGTCACATGACTGCTGGTTATATCCGAGGCAAGACCGATGACAAAGTTTTGTCATGCCGTGCAGCACCACTGTGCTGCCTGAAGGTCAATAAACAAAATTACTTGTAGGATGGAGAGACTAAAAGTCCAGACGAGCGTGGATCACTCGACAAGCACAAAGAAGACAGACTAAAACATTTTATGAAGCCTCTTTTCGAATCTCCAAGTGTGTCACATGACCTCCCTCTAATCCTAATGACGGACTGTAACATTAACACAGACCCCTTTTGGATCGAGGAGCGCGAAGGTGGTATTTCAGATCTATCCTGAAGGAAAGCACCTGGTCCTGACAGCATCCCTACACTTATTTTGAAAGACAGGACCTTTCCACTCATTATAAATCTGCAATCGTGTGTTTACCTCACATGTTGTGTTTTACGCAAGGTTATTTTTGAGCGTGCTATAATCATCAGCTGACGGAAGGGTTGGTTTTCCGACCTGCCACGGCACTTCTATGTCTCCATCTAATGTTGTGTGCACAGTGAGTTTTCAGTGTTCCCCTGTTCCACCTCCCATGCACCAAATCAACAGATCATAACCGAGCCCTTTTGTCCATAGCAGACTTTGTGCCGGTTGATGTCGCAGAGGAATCTCGGTCATTTCCTCATCTCTTTGAGCTCCTCTTTGTTAGTGCATTTGCCAGTCCAGCTATTTCGTAGCAGTCGTCATTAGCGTCGTATCGCGAAGGACTGGATCTTCTTTTGGCATTTCTGCTTCATCACCCAGCATTCTGCTCCATAGGTGGCCATTAGGAACACAAGAGCTTCTCGAAGGCAGACCTTCGTGTAGTTTAAGAATGTGACAGTGTGCGTTGCAATAGCCACTCATCTTCTAATTTTGTTTGAATCATCACAATTCGCATCCAGGCAGCACAATTCATCCACTGTTTGCACCTCCTCTTCATTTATCTTGAGTGTCTGGCTATTGAAGGGCATCTTGTCAGCAGCTATTTTCATCGCTTTTGTTTTCTTTATGTTCAGGAATAAACCTGCTTGTTCACCTGCAGTTCTTACCCGGATGCTGTTGATCCTGCTATAAACACGATGTTGTCTGCGTACCACAGA
>CM045732.1:650769-653269 GCA_024760905.1 Plotosus lineatus
GGTATGATGGCACATGCTCGGGTATAGTATGGTATGATGGCACATGCTCGGGTACAGTATGGTATGATGGCACATGCTCGGGTACAGTATGGTATGATGGCACATGCTCGGGTATAGTATGGTATGATGGCACATGCTCGGGTATAGTATGGTATGATGGCACATGCTCGGGTACAGTATGGTATGATGGCACATGCTCGGGTATAGTATGGTATGATGGCACATGCTCGGGTACAGTATGGTATGATGGCACATGCTCGGGTATAGTATGGTATGGTGTGATATGTTACAGTGTATCTACTTGGTATCTCTCAACCTCACATACCAGCTCAGGCTCTTTTCACGCCAGAAAGGTGACATTCCATGTCCCAAGAGTCTGAGTCACGAGAAGAGGATCGGTCTGACAGAACCCATGCCGTCCAGCTCACAATGCACCGGACCCTTATAGTCCCTCCCACAGATTTTGGATCCATGGGAGGGCGAATCCATGTCTCCTTTTTGATCTGGGCCCAACCACGCTCCAGGGGCAGAAACCCGACCACCAGACGCTCGCCTTCAAGCCCCTCCCCCAGGCCTAGCTCTAGGGGACCCCAGTGACCCAAGTCCAGGCAAGGGAAACCATGTACTTTTGTCTTTATCCATATAGGGGTCTTTTGAACTGTGCTTTTTCTAGACCTTCACCGGGGAGCTGTTTGCCTTGGGTGACCCTACCAAGGAGCATAATGCCCCCGACAACATAGCTCCTAGGATCACGAGGACACTTAAACCCCTCCACCATTATCAGGTGGAGATTCAAGGAGGAGTCTGTGGTGTTTAGTAATAATGGAGTCAGTGAACGGTGTTTAGTATTACTGTTCTATATATGGCACATTGTGTATATTGTGCATCTCATGACGCTGGAGATGAATGCAGCCGTGAGGGGGGGGCACAAACCAGTGTCTCTCCCTCACGCCGGTCCCAAGCCCGGATAAATGCAGAGGGTTGCGTCAGGAAGGGCATCCGGCGTAAAACAAATGCCAAATAAACTATGCGAATCACAAGAAAGAATGACATACCGGATCGGTCGAGGCCGGGTTAACAACGACCGCCATCAGTGCCGTCAACCAACAGGGTGCTGATGGAAATTGGACTACTGTTGGTGAAGGCGTCGAAGAAGAGAGGCGGGAGGCGTGTCCGTTGCCAGAGAGAGAAGAGGAAAGGCATGAGTCTAGGACTGAAAGTAGGGACTTTGAATATTGGAACTATGACAGGAAAAGGTAGAGCTGGCTGACATGATGCAGAGGAGGAAGGTGGACATACTGTGTGTTCAGGAGACCAGGTGGAAAGGCCGCAAGGCTAGAAGCATAGGAGCAGGGTTTAAGCTGTTTTATCACGGTGTGGATGGGAAGAGAAATGGAGTCGGAGTCATCTTGAAGGAGGAGTTTGCCAGGAATGTTCTAGAAGTGGAAAGAGTGTCAGACAGAGTGATGAGTCTCAAGTTAGAAATTAAAGGTGTGATGGTCAATGTTGTTAGTGCTTATGCCCCACAGACAGGATGTGAGGCGAGAAGAGAAGGAGATTCTGGAGGGAGTTAGATGAAGTGATGCAGAGTACCCCAGAGGTGAAAGAGTGGTCATTGGGGGCAGACTTCAATGGACATGTTGGTGCAGGAAACAGAGGGGACGAGAAGTGATGGGTAGGTTTGGTATCCAGGACAGGAAGCATGAAGGACAGATGTTGGTAGATTTTGCAAAGGATGGAAATGGCTGTGGTGAATACTTTCTTCCAGAGAGAGAGGAGCATAGGGTGACTTATAAAAGCGGAGGTAAGAGCACACAGGTAGACTACATCTTGTGCAGGCGATGTAATTTAAAAGGAAGTCAGTGACTGCAAAGTAGTAGCGGGTGAGAGTGTTGCCAAACAGCATAGGATGGTGGTGTGCAGGATGATGCTGATGGTGAGGAAGGTGAAGAAGGCAAAGGCAGAGCAGAAGACAAAGTGGTGGAAGTTGAAAAAGGAAGAGTGTCGGGTTGTGTTCAAGGAGGAGTTGGAAACAGGCTTTGGGTGGTCAGGAAGTGCTTCCAGATGACTGGACAACTACAGCGAATGTGATCAGGGAGACAGGTAGGAGAATATTTGGTGTGTCATCTGGAAGAAAAAGTAGATAAGGAGACTTGGTGGTGGAATGAGGAAGTGCAGGAGTGTGTACAAAGGAAGAGATTAGCTAAGAAGAAGTGGGACATTGAAAACCGAAGAAGAGTAAACAGGAGTACAGGGAGACACAGCGTAAGGCAAAGGTAGCAGTGTCAAAGGCCAAACAGAGTGCGTTTGATGACTTGTATGCTCGGCTGGAAAGTAAGGAGGAAAATGATTTATACAGGTTGGCACAGCAGAGAAATAGAGATGGGAAGGGCGTGCAGCAAGTTAGATTGATAAAGGACAGAGAGGAAATGTATTGACTGATGACAGAAGTGTGCTGGGAAGATGGAAAGAGTACTTTGAAGAGCTGATGAATGAGGAA
>CM045732.1:658269-693269 GCA_024760905.1 Plotosus lineatus
AGAAGGAGAAATGTTAATTGATTTTGCAAAAAGGATGGAAATGACTGTGGTGAATACTTTCTTCCAGAAGAGACAGGAGCATAGGGTGACTTACAAAAGTGGAGGTCGGAGCACACAGGTAGACTACATCTTGTGCAGGCGATGTAATTTAAAGGAGGTCAGTGACTGCAAAGTAGTAGCGGGTGAGAGTGTTGCCAAACAGCATAGGATGTTGGTGTGCAGGATGACGCTGATGGTGAGGAAGGTGAAGAAGGCAAAGGCAGAGCAGAAGACAAAGTGGTGGAAGCTGAAAAAGGAGGAGGGTTGTGTTGTCTTCAAGGAGGAGTTGAAGCAGGCTTTGGGTGGTCAGGAAGTGCTTCCAGATGACTGGACAACCACAGAAAATGTGATCAGGGAGACAGGTAGGAGAGTACTTGGTGTGTCCTCTGGAAGGACAGTGGATAAGGAGACTCGGTGGTGGAATGAAGAAGTGCAGATGTGTGTAAAAAGGAAGAGGTTATCTAAGAAGAACAGACATATAGAGGACCGAAGAGAGGAAACAGGAGTACAGGGAGACACAGTGTAAGGCGAAGGTAGCGGTGTCAAAGGCCAAACAGAGGGCGTATGATGACTTGTATGATAGGTTGGACAGTAAGGAGAGAGAAAATGATTTATACAGGTTGGCACAGCGGAGAAATAGAGATGGGAAGGACGTGCAGCAAGTTAGAGTGATAAAGGACAGAGAGGGAAATGTATTGACTGATGACAGAAGTGTGCTGGGAAGATGGAAAGAGTACTTTGAAGAGCTGATGAATGAGGAAAATGAGAGAGAGAAAAAGAGTAGAAGGGGTGATCATTGAGGACCAGGAAGTAGCAAAGATTAGTAAGGGAGAAGTGAGGAGGGCATTGAAGAGGATGAAGAATGGAAAGGCAGTTGGTCCTGATGATATACCGGTGGAGGTATGGAAGTGTCTAGGAGACGTAGCAGTAGATTTTCTGACAAGAACATTCAACAAGGTCTTGGAGAGTGAGCAGATGCCAGAGGAATGGAGAAGTGTGATGGTGCCCATATTTCAGAACAAGGAAGATGTGCAGAGTTGTGGCAATGACAGAGGGTTGAGAAGCCATACAATGAAGTTACGGGAAAGAATAGTGGAAGCTAGACTAAGGGCAGAGGTCAGCATTTGTGAACAACAGTTTGGATTCATGCCAAGAAAGAGCACCACCGATGTAGTGTTTGCTTTGAGGATGTTAATAGAGAAGTACAGACAAGGCCAGAGGGAGCTGCATTGTGGCTTTGTGGATCTGGAGAAAGCATATGACAGGGTGCCGAGTATTTGATTGAAACATTTTATTCATTGAAAAAAGGGATTGGGCACAAGTTATACAACTTATTGAAGCCCTCTCCGCAGATTATTTAGCCAATTAACCAACTTTACATGTTTTTGGACTGTGGGAGGAAACCGGAGTGCCCAGAGGAAACCCATGCAAGCACGCGGAGAACATGGAAACTCCACACAGAAACACCCAGGCCTGGACTCCAACCCAGGCCTTCTTGCTGTGATGCAGTTGTGCTAATCACTACGCCACCGTGCTGCCATGTGGTATTGCATGAGGAAGTCTGCGGTGGCAGAGAAGTATGTTAGAGTGGTGCAGGACATGTATGAGAGATGTAAGACAGTGGTGAGGTGTGCTGTCGGTGTGACAGAAGAGTTCAAGGTGGACGTGGGACTGCATCAAGGGTCAGCTTTGTGCCACTTCTTGTTTGCTATGGTGATGGACAGGCTGACAGACGAGGTGAGACAAGAATCTCCATGGACTATGATGTTTAGATAACATTGTGATCTGTAGTGAGAACAGAGAACAAGTGCAGGAAAATCTAGAGAGGTGGAGGTATGCCCTGGAAAGGAGGAGAATGAAGGTTAGCCTCAGAAAATCAGAATACATGTGTGTGAATGAGAAGGACCCAAGAGGAACGGTGAGGTTACAGGGGGCAGAGACAAAGAAAGTGGAGGATTTTAAGTACTTAGGCTCAACAATCCAGAGCAATGGAGAGTGTGGAAAAGAGGTGAAGAAGCGTGTGCAGGCAGGTTGGAATGGTTGGAGAAAAGTGTCCGGTGTGATGTGCGATAGGAGAGTGTCAGCAAGAATGAAGGGAAAAGTGTACAAGACGGTGTTGAGGCCAACAATGTTGTATGGTTTAGAGACAGTGTCCCTGGGGAAAAGACAGGAGGCAGAGCTGGAGGTAGCAGAGATGAAAATGTTGAGGTTCTCTCTGGGAGTAACGAGGATGGATAGGATCAGAAATGAGTATCATCAGAGGGACAGCACATGTAAGATGCTTTGGAGACAAAGTCAGAGAGGCTAGATTGAGATGGTTTGGACATGTACAGAGGAGGGATAGTAAGTATACTGGGATCCCTCGCTAATTCGTGCTTCAATTAATGCGGCTTCAGTGCATCACCGATTAAAAAAACAAAAAAAACACAAAAAACCCCAAATATTCATCGAATTAAAAAATAAGGAAATTAAGGAAGAATAGGGGGAAATGTTAAGGAAAATGCCTCAAAAACAAAGCCAATTGTGCAAAAAAACAAACAAAACAAAACAAAACTAAACCAACACAAAACAAAACACCACCCAAAATCTCCCATCTGAACCATCAGCTGTCCGAGGTCGAAAGTGAAATGAAATTGAAGAACAAATAGTAATAGAAATGGAATAAAATGTATAGAAAGATATATAATAGATGTAAGAATAAAATATGATTAAACATTATCCTGAGGTACACTTAATACCAGGCTCCAGCAGAGGGGCGTGGCTGACACTGAGGTCCGGGAAGAGAAGCAGAATGTCCAGTAATGTCATAAACTGGATAAGAGTGAAGCTCTCTGTAAATCTGATCAGATCCGCTGTGCTGTGCTTGAGAGGAACCAGGAGTTTAAACACGGGACATAATGATATGTACAGATGATTATGGAGAGAGAGAGAGAGAGAGAGAGAGAGAGAGAGAGAGATTGTATACAGTACAAACTCGTCTAGATTACTTATACAAGATTTAAACGTACGTTCCCCTCTAAAGAATGCCCTGTAACAATTTGCAAGCAAATTCCTCCAACCGGCCAGAACCGAACTCGTTTGTAATCTGGGGAGCGTCTCTACTTACATTGCATGTGAAGCTCGTGTATGTATGCGTGTCGTCTTCTTCTCATGCAGTTCCATCTGTATGTGTGTGTATTTATATTTTATTCACATCTTTTGCTATTATCAGCATTTATCGCATTGAATATGTATTTATTGATATTATATATACACTGGGGGGGGGGGGGGGAGACGGTGATCCTACGTCACAGATTTTGACAGTTGTGTGGGGATCTCGGTCCCAATTAACCGTGGAAGGTGAGGGATCCTTGTATTGGTAGTAGGATGCGGAGGTTGGAAGTGCCAGGTAAAAGGTTGCGAGGAAGACCAAAGAGAAAATTGATGGATGTGGTGAAGGAGGACATGAAGGTAGTTGGTGCAAGAGAACAAGATGCAGAGAATAGGGTGAGATGGAGACAGATGATTCGCTGTGGCGACCCCTGAAGGGAAAAGCTGAAAGGAAGAAGAAGCTATTGTTAGTTATTTGTAATTACCAACATACTCAAAGAAAGAAAAATCACCACAAGATCTCCATTTTATGTAAAAATATGTACATAATACAACTGTGGTAAAAATAATAAATAAAAGCTCTGCAGAGCAGGAAATATTGTGTGTGTGTGTGTGTTTCATGTTTATTCACACTCTAGTCCAAAAGTAAGCTCTAAGAGTGTGTATCTGTGCGTGTGTGTGTGTGTGTGTGTGTGTGTGTATACACGTGAGAGAGCAAGAGAGAGCGTGTGTGTGTGTGTGAGACAGAGAGAGTGTGCATGTGTGTATGCGTTTATGTGAGTGTGTGTGTGTTTAATGCTTTATTCCAATTCTAGTCCAACAGTAAGCCCTAAGTGTGTGTGTGTGTGTGTGTGTGTGTGTGCGCGCGCGCACGAGAGAGAGAGAGACAGACAGATAGAGAGAGAGAGAGTGTGCATGTGTGTATGCGTTTATGTGAGAGTGTGTGTGTATGTGTGTGTGCATGTGTGTTTATGTGATAGTGTGTGTGTGTGTGTGTGTGTGTTTAATGCTTTATTCCAACTCTAGTCCAACAGTAAGCCCTAAGTGTGTGTGTGTGTGTGTGTGTGTGTGTGTGTGTGTGTGTGTGTGTGTGTGTGTGCGCACCAGAGAAGGACAGAATACCAGTCATTTGTGAAACTTTAACGAACCATTAGATATGCAGAAGACTGACTTTCAACACACACACGATGTTCGTCGACTCGATATCGAGTATGACCAGAGCAACACAAACAACACGGTGTCTAAGAGGCGGGGCGATGCGTCCGCAGGTGGCTTGTAAGGCCAATACGGGCATGAAAACCCCTCCCACAAGTTGGACACCAGTGAGAGGGGGTCGTGTTAGGAGATTGGTCAGCTCGAGCCTTGCGTGTTTGACGTTTATCTTTGGCTGCGTTCAAACGTTTATTCTCTGAGTGGATGGCACCTTTGTGAATCAGGTTGCGCCAAGCGACAGCCTCACTCTCTCGTCCTGATGAGCCTGATCCCACGGCAAGACAGAGTCAAGACAGTTGGAGACTCATCGAGGGTGCAGGAGTTGCCGGAAAGGGACGAGATACGCCTTCTAACCGCCTACGGGGCTCCACTCCGGATCTGTCGGGGTTTACTCCCTTAGCCTTCGCCATTCAAGGCCAACCTGCAAGACAACAGGAAAAAAAAAACTCGTGCCATGCAATCTCCGTGACGTCACCGAAACCCTGGCACGGGGGGCTAAGTGGGTGCTCGATCTTGGCCAAGGATCTCCCACAGGCTAGCGGCGGGAAGGAGGCGCCTTACTTCTCCTGTTGGTGGAACACACACACACACACACACACACACACACACAGTTCGATTCCCAGCCTGGGCGTGTGTGTGTGGGTTTGCATGTTCTCCCCGTGTTTGTGTGCGTTTCCTCTCAGTGTACGTAAACCTGCAACAGGAAGATAATCCAGTGGTTCAGATCACCGCTAGCTGCGAGTGCAATGGCCCCGGGAGCTTTTCAGCGTGTACGCAACCTTCACCCAGAGTCGACCGAGATGGGCCCCAGCCTCTCATTGACCCTAATGAGGTTTAAGCAGCTTAGAGAGCGAATAATCAACCTTGATATATGAAGATATATCCGAGTTAAGGTTTCATTCATTTCTAATTGAATCTCATCTGTTTTATTACGCAAGCACGTCGCTCAGAGCGCCGTTTTCACTCTGCAACATTACATTCTTTCAACACTGTATATTCTTTTAGCCAGGAAACTGAAACTATGCAATGAAAAGTTAAAATATTTGATAGCACGTCACCTTCTGAATGACATGCTACAATTTTCAATCCAAGTCACATGACCCAATCGCTATTGTTGCTGGAAATTGCCATTTTCAAAAGCTCCACCCTCTTGAAGTCTTTGAGAGGAAGTCATGTGACTTGGTGTATCGATTCCACTCCTCACAGGGAAACGTTTTGCTCTTGAATTATTCAGGTCTGCCGAACTGGATTCGGAGACATTAGCATAACTACGAGTTTAGCAAAATTATATCCAATTCAAACTTCTATTTCACGAATATTTTGATCATATGTTTTATCATATTTTGTGCAGGAAAAGTTACTGGATCAAAGAACATGGCAGCCACAAGCCAGTAATTTTTAGAACCGTTAATATTTCGCTGTGGAACACACACTGATCACCATATTGAGCTGCTTTGTGCTTCTGAGCTGCTGAACAAATCACCAGAAACTTCCCCTGACCTCTGTGACATTTCGGCGCCTCCACGAATTAAACGATCGAGGCCTGGCGCTTTACTTTCATTTATATTCGAATCTTTCATCAAATGGGAGTTCAATTCAGATTTCATGTTAAATTGCCCCGTCGCTTGTCTCGTTTAGATTTCGGCTGAATTAGGTCCCTTTCAGCCACAGGGAGGAAGTAACAGTTCTATATGGCACTGCACTTTCCTTTCAACCAAAATTGAACTTTGACCCCAAAGCCGTGGTTCTGAAGTGATTTAATCTCCACAATGAGAAAAACCCGGGAGTGGAGCACCGAGTCCATTACTTATGATGACCAGAACATGTGACATCATCTATCATATTGTACCACTGCAACAGTGAGTGGCTGAGAGCTGTAGGATGAACAGACTCCTGTGTGTGTGTGTGTGTGTGTGTGTGTGTGTGTGTGTGGGGGGGGGGGGGGGTTCTCATATTTCAGGGCGTTGGTTTACTTCGCCAGGTCAGGTTTATACATGAGCCGAGAGAAGCGTTAGAGAAGAACAAAGGCCTTGAAATTACCTCGCAATATTTTGCTGTGTTTATCACTACACACACACACCCACACACACACCCACACACACACACACACCCACACACACCCACACCCACACACACACCCACACACACACACAGTTATCACATCTTTGTGCTCCACACATCTGAAAATAGACAGTGTCACACAGAAAAGAAAAAAAGAGCAAATCGATAATCCAAGTCTCTGAAGGAGAAAACACACACACACACACACACACACCCCTTGGGGTAATCTGGAATGTTTTTGGACTGTGGGAAGAAACCAGAGTACCCAGAGGAAACCCACAGACGCACAAGGAGAACAAGGAAACGCCACACAGAAACGGCCCGAGGCCGCGACTCGAACCCGGGCCCTGCTGCTGAGAGGCGGACATGCAGACCATTGCGCCACCGTACCGCCAGAGTTATACGTATTATAAGGAAAATATATCTGCTCGCTCCACTGTACACTGTTTTACCTTTGAATGAATCAGATCATAGAATAAAAACATTCAGGTGTTGATGAGAGAAACTATAGATCATTTATTTTTGAAATGCTTTTACTCAAAATCTCTTCGTTGTTGCTGTTGTGTGATTGGCAGGTACAGCAAGAGATGAATATACTTGTAAATGATCTGTGCTGCTCAGAATCTTCAGCGTCGTGAAGCCACCGTGACTTCATAAACACGTCTCTGCACTCAGCGGCGCGATTCTCCGCAAGAAAGCTCGAACGTGGGCGAGAAAAAGAAAACAGATCTGAGCGAGTCGTCGGATGTGGTGCGATCACACGCTTCAGAAACCATCTGCATCAGAGCCAACCACAAAGCCTCAGCAATGCTGAGTAGGTGGAGCCCAAGCTCCGGAGCAGCACAGAGTCAGGAACAGAACCACTTCTGAACACACATCAAACTCACAAAGATAAATATTCACATCGTCTTCTCTACCTTAATGACATCATCAATATCGCAGCACATCAATCTCCACACTTATAGAACACCCGCGGCAGCAGCAGCCATTCTGACGGCTAGAACGTACAGAGAAGCCGACAGCAATCCACGACTGAAGGGTGTTCAGGTTCGAGCAGTGTGTGCACCGTGCGGATACGCCCGACATAAAACCGCAGGTTTACAACCACCGGGCCGGTGTGATACCACCGAGAGTATCCTCCGTACCGTCACTGAAATCCGGACGATAACGAACAACAACAAAAAAATAAAGAACAAGTTGTATATGATACGATTATAGCGGAAATACAACATGCAGAATGGCCCGTGTACCGATCTCGAGTGTGCGGAGAGCGTTTACACCGCGGTTAGAGGCGGATACAGCACACAGTGCACACACTGCTCGAACCTCAACAGTCTTCAGTCGTGGATGTTTAAGTGGATTGCGGTCTGCTTTACAAAAACTTATTTGTACTTTTTACCCAGTAAAGCGCTGCTGCTGCTGCTGCGAGGGTAATAATAATAAAAAATCTACGCTGTGTGACGTCAGACAGGCGACATAATACTGCCGCTAGACCTGGCTGTTGTTCTCATCCACATCCATATAAGTGAGTATTGGCTGGAAGAAGATGCACATCGGAACTGTATAATTCACACACTCATCGTGCCTCGTACAGCTCCCGGGCTTCATGGGGGGGGAAATGCAGGTTCATTAACATCCAACATGAAACTCAGCAAAATAGTAACGTTTTCATCTTCATCAAACTGATCACGGACAGAGATCGGACTTTCTTTCTACATAGATGCGGATGTGAATGAAGCTCAGGAACTTACACACTTCCTGTACAGTCCTACAAACAACTTTTAGCTCACATGCCAGGTAACCTCGAGTTGATTATTAATTAAAAACAGTCGTTGTGGAAACTAAGTTTGTTATCGAGAGTCATTTAAACAGTCATGCTAACACTAAGCACATGTCACGCGCCTCTAAAAATACAACAAACTAGCACATAGGAACCATTATGGGATCAAATGTCACTTAAGCTCCACCTATTGTCCCCACCACAGTTACTTGGCAATGTCAGAACGTGTGCTCAGTTTAATCCCACTTTAGATGAGGGGTGGTAGAAGCCTATCTCAGCCAACTCCAGTAAAGGCCAGGAACAACCTGAACCTTTAGTAGCGTGAACATACACACACACACACACACACACACACACACACACACAAAACCACTCCGAGCTGATACATTCATGACGAAGATGATGGTTAGGGAAGTTCTCTAAGGTTCTAGTGGGTTTCTGTTGATCTGAAAATGTTTTCTGTTTAATTAGAAAAAGATTGAATCTGGATATCCAGGCAGTGGTGGCCTGGGCATAAGGTGCTGGATTACTGATCCCAAGGTTGAGGCTTCAAGCCCAATTATCACCGGGCTGTCCCTGCTGTCCCCCCCAGTGCCACTAACTGGGTTATCAGAGTTCGACCGTGTGTCTTACCGTCTGTGGTGGAGGTTCCCATAAAAGAACCATCGCTGACGTTAGTGAAGAGGAACAGCATCGCCATCAGCGTGTTTCTGCCCTGTGATGACCTGGCGAGCTGTCCAGAGTGTACTCTGCCGTCCCCCAGAGGCGATTGAGATGGGGTGCCGGCGACCCTAATTAGGATTGAGCAGATCAGAAAAGGAATGAATCTGGAGATGGTTGCAGTTTCTTCATTTGGTTTTTCTTAAAAATTCAACACAAAAAATGAAAGTGGACAAATTTAAACAAAAAATAATTCAGTATTTATTTGCTGTATAAACATGTTTCATGTTGGTTTCCAAACAACTGTACAAGACATACGGAGAACTTCAGATCCTTCATAAATCAGAACAAAAATAAAAATTAAAAAACGTGCCCTTTACCGATTCCATTTTAAACACGTGATACAGTTACATCTTTAAAAACGTGAACAGCACATAGAAAACAGCTCGTCGTCAGGTGCGGTGAAGCTGGAACACCACGCACAAACATTGTCAAAAAAATCCCTGAAAAACTCCTCGGTGAGGTAAGAGACACACTTTGCAATTTACTCGTTTTTTTTTTCTGTTCTCTCGAAACCGCCTCGTTCTCGTTTTGTCGCTACAAGAATTTTTCATGCAGAAATCGAAACTTCTGCGACGCTTGTGACAAAAAATACAGATAAAAATATTGAATGTTACAGAGACATGAACATTTCTCCACGAACAGCAGCCTGAAATCACGGATTCAGATTTAAATAATTAAACGATAAACACAAAGTTTGTACAGGAACCAGTTCCAATCCGTACACAGGGGTGTACGACTCGAGTCACGAGAGGCGGGGCTTAGTGACTTGTGATAAACCGGTGTGAGTCTCACGTTGTCTTTTTTATCAGTGAAAGAGTTGGACTTTTAAAGCCAGACATGTGTTACACAGACGAGTTACAGGAGGAATAAAACACTGATTGATGGAAAACCGCTTCGGTTAAAAATAAACACAACAGATGGAGAACTCCTCGATTTCATCACACGTTCGGCTTTTAATTTCAAATCCTTAGCGCTAGTTTTGCTGACAGCACGTTCGGTACAAAGGTGGCTAATAAGTTACTAAATGATACATTGAACAGGAATAAAGGTTATAGAAACATATTCATTGCAAGTTGAGTGTTAACATTAATCATATGCTAAGAAGGTAAAATATTAGCTACATTAATAAAGATTAAAATGTTTTTGTGTAATCGCTAATGTGTTAGCATGTTTACACACAATGCTAATTCGTATTTAAAGCTAATCGTTAGTTCGTACTGGGAAATGGCAACCGATGGTGATCCTGTGGAACATTTGCATTGTTGAAGCTAAACGTCGGAAACAGAACACAAGAAGCAGGATTGGGCCCGACACAGAACACAAGGAACGGGATAGGGCCCGATCCAGTTTCAGGCTCCCAAGATTTCTCAGAACTCACCGCGTGCACTGTATCGTCATTTCACGTCATTTACTATTTTCTATTTCCGCAGTAATTTTGTGTACAACGACCGAACCCGACTGTCTCATTATTACTTCTCTGCTCGGAAATGACTGTTTCACTGATTTTTACTGCAGTTGTGTTTAATTAATCTGTTTTTTTTCCCATGAGGAATCACACCGGTTTAAAATTAAATTCAAATAAAAACTTCTCCACTTGGACCCACAGAGTCTCGAACCTCGTCTTTTCCTTACTGTTATTGGACGCTAACTTCCTAACAGACAAAAAGTCATTTCAAGCATGAAAAATGGTCGTCCTCGTTAATTATTCAGGAGGAGACAGTTGCATATCCGCATAAAATATAGATTCATATATATTTCATATTTCTATATAGATATATTAGATATATTTAAATACTTAAAAAAAAAAAAAGGCCACAGGAATATCATAGAGCACAACATCGGGATTTGTGGCATTTAGAAACACAACCAGATGCAACCGTATACTAAACAATAATAATATTAATAACAATAATGATATTAATAACAATCATAGAAAACATCCGTTATTAGCAGTTATGATGTGATGAATTTAGATGGTTGATGTCAAGTCATGTGCTGATATTTCGATGAATTTTCATATCACAATATGATAAGTATATATAAAATTACGACGTGTAATAATATTTCCGAGAAGCATAAAGAAAATTACCACAAAACAAATGTGTTGTTTGTTTCCACTTGAAATGTTCATGGTTTGGATTACAACAGCTAAAGTTATTTTCATTTTATAACTTTATGAAAGCAAACAACATTTACTAAATAAACTGTTGCTATCAAATATGCTAATATTCATTAGTGGGCGGAGATTCTAGTGACTTTTAACGTCTCTGTGAAAAGAATGATATCGTTCCCTTTACTAGAAACAAACAGTTCAACGTGGCCGCATTCTGCTGCTTATACTTCACCCCTCCATTCGTTTTCTGAGCCGCTTCATCCTAGTTAGGGCCGCTGGGAAACTGCCCATCTCAGCCGACTCTGGGTGTGGACAGGGTACACTCTGGACGGCTCACCAGACCATCGCAGGGCCAACACTCACACAACCATTAACACTCACACCTAGGGGTGATTTCTATCAGCCAATTAACCTCCCGCGCATGTTTTTGGACTGTGGGAGGAAACCGAAGAACCCGGAGGAAACTCACGCAAGCACGGAGAGAACATGCAGACTCCCCACAGAAACGCCCAAGCTGGGACTCCATCCCAGAACCTTCTCGCTGTGAGGGGGACGTGCAGAGCACTACGGCACCTCTTACATGAATAATAATGCAAGTAAATATTATAATATTTTAATAGAATTAATAATTTAATATTTTATTGTGATAGATCACATAACCGAACATCAGCACATGCCGAGTGTAACGAGTGGGATGAGAAGCTCTCTCTCAGTTTCAAAGCTGGATTGAGAAGTTCACTGAAGGTTTTAGTGTGAAATTGTGAAATATAAAAAGAGAAATGAAAAGCTCGCGGTGTTTTCCAGCGGTGTAAAATACTGCAAAGTCGAGTTGGATAATATTGCAGAAGTAACAAACAAAGCTCGACTGACCCGTTAGAGACCATTAGCTGTCATTATTACTACATATCGTTCCTTTAACACTTTTATTTTAATAAGTTTATATCGATTTCTAAAGATAAGTACTGAACAGTCGGAGTAAGACAAAATTGAAAGAGATTGATATAAGGCTGGTTAAAGCAACACTGCAAACCCGAGTCCTTTACCTCCGATTGCACGGTTCTTCCTGTGGAAACGCTCTCGCTATGCACCCTCCACCGTCCTGTGAGCGGACGAGCGATGAGATCAGTTAAAAAAAAGACCCGAAACACTCGTTTACCAGCGACCTTGTTCGGGTTAAAGATCCTGAGCTGAGCAGCACACGCTCAAATACGTCAGGTTCGGATTCTGTACATGCACGAGAGCCGAGGCCTGAGTCGGCCGGTAAAGAATTAAAACCGTCATTAGGAAGAAAGAGAGAAAGACTCGACTGTTCACAACCTCACCAGCCTCAGAATGTCTTTTTTCTGTACCAGTTTCAAGTGCCAACCGAGTTAAAAGGCTTCCTGTGTGCAAAGCGCATCAAATCAAAACAAACAAATAAAAAACTAATTACAGACACATCGTTACTGTTGGTTATAAACAATCAGGACTTTTTACAAACTGTAGCTGTTGGGCGAGACGCACGGCATTTTGGTTCTGTGTTTGTTTTTAATTCCCTAAACTTAGTCGGACGAGTGTTTTCATTCTCAATATCCTGTTTAAAAACAATTATTAAAAAAAATCAAACTTCCAGATTTGCACCAACCAGGACAGGAAGTTGTGTGATGTTATAAAAACCAGATGACGAATCAGTTTCTGCTGTTTTAGACTGGTTTCTTTTGGTCTCTCGTTTCCTCTTTACTTGTAAAAACAACCAAAAGACAGGACAGTTGGTTTTTCGACAGAAAAGCTGCCGTAACGGCAAAGACTGTGATCCACGGTTGCAATTTCAGAACCAGTTCTACGGTCACCGCTGCCCGAGTCTCTCCTGGAGGCAAAAACATGCTGTCTGGCAGGTTTTCATGTTGACTCAAGTGTATCGAGCTGAAAAACGTTGTGATTGGTGGGCGTGGTGAAGAACAACTGATCCTTTGGCGAACGGTTGTCACAGGTCGGGCTGTTTAGACCCAGCGTCCGCTCGAAGTCGAGCAGTTGCCCCATAAAGTTAAAGTTGGGTGAGATGTTGGATTTTTTGCGCTTGACGAAGTCGTAAGCATCGTTTAGACTCAGGTTGAGTTTCTGCATCAGATATGCCACCGTCACCGTGACCGAACGACTGATCCCCGCCAGGCAGTGCACCAGGATCCCGCACTTCTTAGAGCGAGCTTCATCTGCAACACCAACAAAAACAAAGCACTTTTATTTTAATCTCTATTAGTGCTAATAAAGAAAAGCACAACAATTCAACAATAATTAATTAAAAGGAAAGTGGAAAAAAAAAAAAAAAAAAAAATCACAAAACATAATAAAAGTCTCAAAATATTTCATAATGAAAAAAAAACAACACATTATTAATTGATTTCGCTGAATTAAATTATCGTCATCAAGTGGAAGATCTGATCTCCGGTGGATTCAATCCATGTCTAAATCACATGAAGTTTTCTATAAAACCGAGTTTCTTTATATTTGAGATATAATGTAAATATAATATACAGACGCTCCCCAACTTACGTTTTACTTCGGTTCTGGACGGCCGAACGTAAGGTGAAAAAAAAACGCAAGTTGTTACTGTATGTTCCAGGGACATATGACGTTCATACTGTACTATACATCCATAAATACCATTACCGTATCTCATAAAAGACCCATAAATCAATTATTATAAACATAACATTGTAAAATAATATCAAATATATCAAATAATATCAACATTGATTTCAAATGAATTAAATTCAAGCAAAATAATTTCAAATAGATAAATTTTAATCAAATTCACTCATCAAATACCAAATACAGTATCAAATATAACCTTTAACATTGTCTATGATGCGATCTTTCTGCTTGTAAATGGTTCCGATGGTCGACGGATGGTCACTTTACATGAAGCTGAGCCGAGTCACTTTACATGAAGCTTAAAACAGCCAATCACTGCTTACAATATGTGAGGCGCTCCATCAAAAGTAGTTCACTTGTTTGTGCTTTATACAAAGCACGGGTTATCCGGACTTCCGGTCTTTCAAGCAAGCAAGGGCGCTGTTGAATACTCGTTTAGTACTGTGAATCACCAGCAGAGCAGAGAGTTCCGTTTCTTTTCTGGATTCGGGTTTTCATTCATTTTACAACTCTCTTTGCTTAACTAAGTATGCATGGTAGATTGCGCCGATCCGAGCACATAGTTAATTCAGTCTTGGGAAAACCAGAAATTCCGGCATATGCCGGAAAACTTGCACCCATGCTAGTAGGCTTACACTTCTGACCAACCATATTTTCTTCGGGTTACAAAAGTCCGCAAAACAGTGTAAACACAAAGATCACAGAGACGACGTCTTAACACAAGGTTAACACACACTGAACTGGGAATAAGGAGGGGTATGTTCAGTCTGTTGTTTGTAAACAATGGACGCAGCATCATTATGTCATTGCATCATGACGTCAGCATACTATGTAGGCACGTCTTGTACTACAGAGAGCACGCTAAGCTCAAAATTTGACATAATTAAAAAAAAAAAAAAAAAAAAAAAAAAAATCGAAAAAACGTAAAACAAATTAACATAAATCGGGGACCGTCTGTATTTAATATAATTCACCATGTCCGTGTTTTAAATGTTTATTGAAATTCTGTGGGAAAACAGTAAGAAGCACAGGAAACACCCTCAGCTCGCAGGATGCAACATTCATTTATTCGTCCAGCCTCTAAATCCCAATTAGTGTCACAGGGAAGGTGGAGTCCATCTCAGCTAATATTCAGCAAAGGCGTGGTGCATGCTGAACAACTCACCAGTCCATAACAGGGTGAAGCATTCACACTCACATGCAGGAGCAATTTGGTACAACCAATTAGTGTACTGATCATGTCTTTGTTCTTTGGGAGAAGACTAGAACACGCGGAGAAAATCCACACAGGGTGACCACACAAACTCCACAAATAAACGAGTCGGTGCACCCGGGACTCGAACTCACAACCTAGTTGCTGTGAGATTGACATGACAACCACTACACCGTTGTACTGCATAAATACAGGTGGATCTGGTCGATCATACACTCGACATGGAGAGTTTCGCATTGTGCATGTGGGGGCGGAGCCATAACAATAACAACAACCTGAACGAAGATAGATCATTTTTACAAGAATTTTACACTCAGAGAAAAAAATGATCGACATCAATCATAATTCCTCATGCACGCACATACGCATGCACGCACGCACACACACACACGTTCACACACACACACACACACACACACACACACACACACACACACACATACACGCACGTGCACACAAAAGCACACACACAAACAACTACATGCACACACAAACACACGCACACATGCGCACACGCACACGTGTGCATATCCACAAACATACTCACACACGCACAGTTTACTACCAGTCCAAACCGGTTTTTCTTGAATTTAAAAGTCAAATTGAAAGTGTGTTGTGTGAAACGGGATGTTTTTGTATGTTAGCATGGTAGCATGTGGTTCCTCTCTTTATTCAGAGCTGTGGAGTGATTTGATGCCATGACCCCACTTCCTGTTTACTCGCGGTGTTTCACTCTGAGCACAATACCAGAGACATTTATCATTTTCAAAAGGTTACACAAAAATATTATTCTCAAAGCCATTTCCTGTCTGAAGTGCTGACCTATTTCACCACTTCCTGTTCACAGCATTGCATTATGGGAATTCTGTATGGGCCAGACAATAACTTGCTGCAGTGCATTGTGGGATTTCGTTGTCTTTTTGGAGTAGAGAGGATTTGGATCGTTCTGTGAAACTGGTTCAATAAAGTGTGATGTTCAGAATCCCCAAGTTTCAACGAAGTCCTGCTTATTTACCCATTTATTTTTTGGTGACTAAATATATTAACGCTTGACTACATGTGAAATGAATCCACTTCAGGGGGAACTCTGTTGTACAGTAACATGGAGCCCCACCCCCACTAAAGGAATGAGTTGGTTCCGTATGCCACCACACGTGGAGCCGATAAATTCCTATGCGATTCTCAGTCCGTAAAAGACAGAAAAACCGGAATTTCTAGTTTGGATATTAATTTGAAAGCAAGATCTTCACTGTGAGCCCACAATACTGTTTGCACTTTGAGCCGATACTTTGGTGATGGTGAGGCATGAAACGAGAACATGGCCCAATTTTCATCCACATAAATGGCATCCAATTTTGCAGGAAAATTAAAACGATTCTCACCGGATGTCTCCGGATTATTTTGTGTGGCATGTTGTGAGTCCATGTGGTATGTTTTGGTGGAGATCGCACCTTTAATTCTTTACAGTTTTTGGAAACATACGGTGAAATTATGAATAATTAAATTTGACCTGGTTTCAGAGCACGGCCAATTTAAAAGTGCTGCACCAATACGATTCCCTTCATTGATTAATGTAATTAAAGCTCAAAAGGATTGCACTGCAGCATCTTAAATCTACAGATAAGAACAAACAAACCCCCAAAAGATTCAATCATTCACAATCAGGAGGATCTGAATCACACATCCCCAGCACCACTGTAACCAGTCAGAGCTCAGTTCACTATAACTCTGTGAATAATAGTGTTAATGACATTAAATTAGGACATTGGACGTTTTCTTTATTATTATTTTTGTTCGTTCCGGTCTCTGTTGGGGTGTGTCTGTATGTGACAGAATGCAAGTGTGTGTGTGTGTGTGTGTGTGTGTGTGTGTGTGTGTGTCTGTGTGCGAGAGTGTATGAGTGTGAGTGTGTGTGTGAGAGAGAGAGAGAGTGTGCGCGAGTGACAGTGAGTGAGTGTGCGAGTGTGTGTGTGTGTGTGTTTGTGCATGAGTGTGTGAGTGCGTGCGAGTGAGTGCATGACACCGAGTGAGTGAGTGTGTGTGAGAATGTGTGCGTGTATGAGTGACTGTGTGCATGTGTGTATGAGTGAGTGACAGTGAGTGTGAGTGAGTGAGTTTGTGACACTGAGTAAGTGAGTGAGAGTGAGCATGTGTGAGAGTGAGGGCATCTGAGTGTGTGAGTGTTTGTGCGTGTGAAAATGAGTGAGAGTGTGCGTGTGTGTGTGTGTGTGTGTGTGAGAGAGAGAGAGAGAGAGAGAGAGTGTGTGCGTGTGTGAGAGAGAGAGTGAGAGTATGAGCATGTGAGTGTCTGTGTGAGAGTGAGAAAGAATGTGTGTGTGTGTGTGTGTGTGTGTGTGTGTGTGTGTTTGAGCGTGTGTGAGCGCGCGCACGTGTGTGTGTGTGTGTGTGTGTGTGTGTGTGTGTGTGTAAACATGAACTACGACTTCCTGTTACTGTATAAAGCTCTTGAAAGCGTAAGTGTGGAAATGAAAGCATGGCTTCGAGGGCGTAAACCAGCGATGTGACATTTCCTGAACTCTACGGCACACAGATAAATGCAGCATCACAGCTTTGAGACTCGCACCCACGGAGATGATCTCAAAAAAAGCCTCAATTCCCAAACAGATAAAGAGAACAACATAATCCAATTACTTTCAAAATTAACAGAAAACAAACAAACAAATTATACAAACAAGATTCACCAATAATCATTAACGTTAGTTTAAAGGAGCCAATGACCTGGAATATTATCATAAACAAACAAACAAGCAAGCAAACAAAAATCTCCAGCACACAGCCACGGGTCTCTCTCTCTAATAACTCATCTCATTTCAGAATGTACGATTTTAAATCTTCATGCAAAACACATGCAGATTTCATGGCGGCGTACTGTGTAACACGTCCATCTCTCAGTGAAAAGGTCCTGGGTTCGATTCCCAGCTCAGATGTTTGTGTGTGGAGTCTGCATGTTCGCGCCGTGCTTTTGTGAGTTTCCTCCGAGTTCTCCGCTGTCCTCCCACAGTCCAAAAACATGCACAGTAGGATAGTCGGCTGTTCCAAATCTCCCATAGGTGTGAGTGCGTGTTAATAGTTGTGTGAGTGTTGGCCCTGCGATGGCCTGGCGAGCTGTCCGGGGTGTACCCTGCCCTCGCCCAGAGCAGGCGGAGATGGGTGTCAGTCTCCTAGAAATCCCAAATTAGGATTAAGCGGTTCAGAAAATGAATGAATGCAAAATAAATGAGAAGCTTTTACCAAGAAACTAAATAAAATATGACCCGAGAATTAAAAGACAAATATTTAAAGAAAACCTGAAAAAATCATGAAGATAACAAAACAGGTTTTTGTAAAATTCTTTAACTCTACTTTTATTCACAAGTTAAAAAATAACTTCACTACACTTGCTTTTAATTAATTTTTTATAGAATCTGATCATTTTCTACTCCGATGTTTTTGATCTCTGTTAAACGTTCTGAACCTTCTGGTTTGATCCAATGGAGGAGGTCATGTGATCGACGTGGGCCAGACCGAGTTCTTTTACACACGACACAGTTCCATGTTCAAGACGATTCAATCTTATTTATTGATTTAAAAAAATAATAAAGTTATGAGAATACAGACGCTCCCCGACTTACATTTTTAATTGGTTCCGGACGGCCGAACGCAGGTTGAAAGTGAACGTAAGTTGTTACAGTGACTTATGATGTATGACACTCATACTGTACTATACATCCATAAATACCATTAACGTATCTCATAAAACACCCCTAAATCAATTATTATAAACATAACATTGTAAAATAATATCAAATATATCAAATAATAACATTAATTTCAAATAAGTCACTTATTTATACCGAGTTACTTTACATGAAGCTTAAAACAGCCAATTAACGCTTACAATATGTGAGGCGCTCAATACCAAGAGTAGTGTACTTGCTGTGGCTTATACAGACTTCCGGTCTTTCAAGTGCACAAGGGTGCTGTTGAACTCGTTTAGAACGCAGCCTGCACTGCTGTGAATCCCAGCAAAGCGGAGAGTTCGTTCTTTTGTGTAAGTAAGTAAACTTTATTCAAGAGATGCATACAAAGAACAAGTACAAATCCTAATGAATATTAATATAAAAATAAGTATACACTCAGGATTCTGCTAAAAGATAATAAATATAAAGATTGTGCGGATCTGAGCAGGTAGTTAATTCATCTGTGTGTATGAGACTTGCACCCATGCTAGTAGGCTTACACTTCTAACCAACCAGATTTGCTAAAAGTCCGCAAAACAGTGTAAACACAAAGATCACAGAGACGACGTCTTAACACAAGGGTACCACACTGTATAACTGAGATATATATATATATATATATATATAAAACACAATATATATACACTAGTCCGTTTCAAAAAATTAGCATATTGTGATAAAGTTCATTATTTTCTGTAATGTACTGATCAAAATTAAACTTTCATATATTTTAGATTCATTGCACACCAACTGAAATATTTCGGGTCTTTTATTGTTTTAATTCTGATGATTTTGGCATACAGCTCATAAAAACCCAAAATTCCTATCTCAAAAAATGAGCATATGATGTTGAGGTAGTGTAAACGAGCTATTAACCTAATCATCTGAATCAACCAATTAACTCTAAACACCTGCAAAAGATTCCTGAGGCTTTTAAAAACTCCCAGCCTGGTTCATTACTCAAAACCACAATCATGGGTAAGACTGCCGACCTGACTGCTGTCCAGAAGGACATCATTGACACCCTCAAGCAAGAGGGTAAGACACAGAAAGAAATCTCTGAGTGAATAGGCTGTTCCCAGAGTGCTCGATCAAGTCACCTCAGTGGGACGTCTGTGGGAAGGAAAAAGTGTGGCAGAAAACGCTGCGCAACCAGAAGAGGTGACCGGACCCTGAGGAAGATTGTGGAGAAGGGCCGATTCCAGACCTCGGGGGACCTGTGGAAGCAGTGGACTGGGCTACAGGTGCCGCATTCCCCGGGTCAAGCCACTTTTGAAGCAGAAACGGCAGCAGAAGCGACTGACCTGGGCTACAGAGAAGCAGCACTGGACTGTTGCTCAGTGGTCCAAAGTACTTTTTTCGGATAAAAGCAAATTTTGCATGTCATTCGGAAATCGCGGTGCCAGAGTCTGGAGGAAGACTGGGGACAAGGAAATGCCAAAATGCCTGAAGTCCAGTGTCAAGTACCCACAGTCAGTGATGGTTTGGGGTTCCATGTCAGCTGCTGGTGTTGGTCCACTGTGTTTTATCAAGGGCGGGGTCAATGCAGCTAACTATCAGGAGATTTTGGAGCACTTCATGCTTCCATCTGCTGAAAAGCTTTATCTGTGGGATATTGTGAAGAGAAAGTTGAGGGACACCAGACCCAACACTGTGGATGAGCTTCAGGCCGCTATCGAAGCATCCTGGGCCTCCGTAACACCTCAGCAGTGCCACAGGCTGATTGGCTCCATGCCACGCCGCATTGAAGCAGTCATTTCTGCAAAAGGATTCCCAACCAAGTATTGAGTGCAGAACTGAACATAATTATTTGAAGGCTGACCTTTTTTGTATTAAAAACACTTTTTTATTGGTTGGATGAAATATGCTAATTTTTTGAGATAGGAATTTTGGGTTTTCATGAGCTGTATGCCAAAATCATCAGAATTAAAACAATAAAACACCTGAAATATTTCAGTTGGTGTGCAATGAATCTAAAATATATAAAAGTTTAATTTTTATCAGTACATTACAGAAAATAATGAACTTTATCACAATATGCTAATTTTTTTTAGAAAGACGAGTGTGTGTATATATATATAAAACTGAACTGGGAAGGGACATGTTCCGTCTGTAGTTTATAAACAATGGATACAGCGTCATTTAAATTCTAAACAATCAAACAACAAAAGGCCCATCAGAAAATAAAAAAATATATATTTATCTGACAATTATTCCTATTTGTACTGTAAGCAACACGCTTGTGTATTTTATTAAAATTGTGATTGTTATGATTCTAAGTGAATCAGGGACCACGTGTCATGGCGTGCGGAGGTGAACAGGATCTTACCAATGAAGGCAATCGCCTCGGGGAAGAACTGCGACAGGTTCTGGCTCCAGTGATCCGAGATGGGAATCTGTTTGTACTTGAATTCTCCGTCGTGCTCGAACATGTTGGGCAGGTTGGGCGTCACGTTCAGAATGTACTTGATGTTATATTTTCCAAGGATGTCCAGGTTGGCAGAGTCTTTAGCGCAGCCTAAGTACAGATAGGGGAGGATCTGGACCGGGAACGGCGGCTGGTTGCTGGGTAACGGGCTGCCATCCGACTCGGTGGCGCTGCCAGGCTCACGGTCTGATTCTCCGTCTGAGCCGTCGGAGCTGATTTTTAATCCGCTCAAACCCAGAACCGAGACAGGAGGAGAGCTGCTTGGACATGATGAGTCCAGGTTGGTCTCGCAGTGCTCTGGGAACTCTGTCTGAAACTTATTAAACCCTCCTGAAACAAATTATTTACAAATATTTACAAGTTCATCTCCAAACATACAAACAACAAACTCAATATTTTACTTTCATCAGTTTCCTTTCACAAATTCAACAAAAAGGTACAAACTGAAAAAAACGCCACCCAGCCTCCCCGAAACCCTAATTAGGATTAAGTGGTTACAGAAAATGAAATGGAAAAAAAAACAAAAAAAAAACCTGAAGTATAAACAAAAACAAACATCTCGTATTTTGGGAAAGTTTTCATGTGTTTGAACAAACATCCCAAATTTCTATTTTTTGATAAAAACTCTAAAATTTCTTCGAAACATTAAAAATCCTTCATTGATAAGTCTGTTTAAAAACAATTCATAATATTTGATTATTAAAAACATCATTGTTATCCGCAGATAAATATTAAAAAGCAGAAAACAAACACAGTTTTTTTCTCCAAATCAATGAGGTAATACGTACAGGATAAACTTTATTGGTATTGTTGGAGATTATTCACATTTAACCCGTGATGCTAACATTATAGTATATAATACTTATATAATATAATATTTATTTAACATATACAGCAATGTTTAGTATTTACATTACGAATGTAGAAGCTAATTTACTGTCTGAAATAAAAATTTAATAAAACAGTAAAGTGAGGAACTTCTGAAAATGAAACGTTTTGCAAACACTTCAGCTGATGTTACAAATACTACAGCTAACACTGAACACCAGACAGCCAACACCTAACGCAGGACAGCTAATGCCAAATGCCGAACAGCTAACACGTAGCACAGGACAGCTAAGCCAAACAGCTAATACCTTGCGCGGGACAGCGAACGTGACGCTCAGGACAGCTAACATATAGCCCCAGACAGCTAACACTAAGCGCCAGACAGCTAATACTGAGTATCGGACAGCTAACACCGACCACCGGACAGCTAACGCCTAGCACCGGACAGCGAACACAAAGCACAGGAAAGCTAACACCAAACACCGGGTAGCTAACACCAAACAGCTAATACCTAGAGTCGGACAGCTAAAGTGAAGCACAGTACAGCTAATACCAAGCGCCGGACGGCTAACACCAAAAGACGGGCAGCAAGTACCGAGCGCCAGACAGCTAACACCAAAAGGCTAATACCTATCGCCGGACAGCTAACGCGAAGCACAGAACAGCTAACACCATGCACCGGACAGCTAACACAGAGCGCAGGAAAGCTAATGCCGAACACCAAACAGCATTTACATTTACAGCATTTAGCAGACACTCTTATCCAGAGCAAGGCCAGCTTACACCGAGTACCGGACACCTAATGCCGGGTGTAGGACAGCTAAAAGCTAACAATGAACAGCTAACAGCTAATGCAGAAGTAGTAAGAGCTAGCGCAGGACAGTTCTAATACTGAAATATATTTTAAAAATCAAAGACAAAGGCAACATTTCGCAAACATGCTAACACAGCACGGGCATGTTTATCTTCAACAAGCTACATGAAACTGGTGAAATTTAAAATCATAAAAACATGAGATTTTATTATCAAAACAAACAAAAATATTCAATATACTTTAGTTAATATAGAAGAGACATGACAAGCTTGTAAACTTTTTCTTCTTCTTCTTCTTCTTTTCCTTTCGGCTGTTCCCTTCAGGGGTCGCCACAGCAAATGATCTGCCTCCATCTCTCCCCATCCTCTGCATCTTCTACTCTTACTCCAACGACCTTTATGTCCTTTATTGGAGAAAAGTGTCCGGTGTGATGTGTGATAGGAGGGTATCGGCAAGAATGAAAGGAAAAGTGTACAAGACGGTGTTGAGGCCAACGATGTTGTATGGGTTAGAAACAGTGGCCCTGGGGAAAAGACAGGAGGCAGAGCTGGAGGTAGCAGAGATGAAAATGTTGAGGTTCTCTTTGGGAGTAACGAGGATGGATAGGATCAGGAATGAGCACATCAGAGGGACAGCACATGTAAGACGTTTTGGAGACAAAGTCAGAGAGGCTAGATTGAGATGGTTTGGACATGTACAGAGGAGGGATAGTGAGTATATTGGTAATAGGATGCTGAGGCTGGAACTACCAGGCAAAAGGCCTAGAGGAAGACCAAAGAGACGATTCATGGATGTGGTGAAGGAGGACATGAAGGTCGTTGGTGAGGTGAGATGGAGGCAGATGATTCGCTGTGGCGTCCCCTGAAGGGACAAGCCGAAAGGAAAAGAAGAAGAAGACACACACACACATTCACTTATACACACTCACACACACTTGTACACATTCTAATACACACATATACACACACAGTCACTGATACATGCACTCTCACACACACACACACACACACACACATTCAGTTATACAGACATACACACTGATACACACATTCACTCATACACACACACACACACACACACTCACATACACACATTCTGATATAACATTAATTTATCCACGCATACACACACACATTCACTTATATACACACACTCACACACACTTGTACACATTCTAATACACACATACACACACAGTCACTCATACACGCACTCTCACACATACACACATTCACTTATATACACACTCTCACACATACACACACACACACACACACACACACATTCACTTATACAGACATACACACTGATACACACATTCACTCATACACACACATTCTTATACACACACTCTCATACACACACCCACATTCACTTATACACACATATGCACACTCACACACACACACACTCTCTCTCTTTCACACACATTCACACACTCATACACATACAAACAAATATTTATTTTATATACAATATCATCTATACTTGTTTTTATCTAGTCTTTTTATATCTTATTTTATATACCTTATATTTTACTTGGTTCTACACTTGAATACTGTAGCTCATTCTATATCAAGAATGAAAATAATTTACGTTTCTTTATTTATTAGTAATATATTGGTGTGTGCATTGTACAACTAATTTTGAGGATAGGGTGGGATGGAGGCAGATGATTCCGCCGACGCCTGGGGGGAACAGCCCCCCCCCCCCCCCCCACACACACACACACACTTTCATACACACACACAAATGCACACATTCACTCATATACACACACACACTCTTGTACACATATTCAATCTTATATACACATGCACACACTCTCATACACATACATTCACTTATATATGCACACACACACACACACACACACACACACACTCATACACACTCATACACACTCATACACACACACACACACACACACACTCATACACACACACACACTCATACACACACACACACACGCTTATACTTTAAATCCAGGCCCACGAGAAATGCCCTGACTGAACTATGTGTGTGTCATGCTGAAGCTCAGAAAACCTTTAGACAATGTGCCAGGACATACTGGGACTTCCTTTGTTCTAGGATTGAGTCAGCTCATGATCATGGCAATATCAGAGCCATGTACTCAACTATTAAGGAGGCTACTGGACCAACACCCCAATTTTTTTACAGTACTGAAAAGATGGGTCTGTTATCACAGAAAAGAATGAAAAACTCGACAGATGGATTGAGCACTACAGCGACCTTTACAATGACAAGAGCACTGTCTGCTTGACATACCACCAGATCTTGATGAGGTAAAATCTACTATTATGAGACCACAGAACAGAAAAGCAGCTGGTGAGGATGCTATACCAGCTGAGTTGCTCAAAGATGGTGTTGATATACTTATTGAACCTCTACATGAGTTCTTCCTGTCCCGCCGGTCCACTGGTACAGTTCCTCAAGATTTTAAGAATACTAAGATAATCACCATATACAAACGGAAAGGTGATAGAGGTGACTGCAACAACTCCTGTGGTATTTCTTTACTTTGTGACTGGAAAAGTTCTAGCAAAGATCATTCTGAACAGACTGCAGTTTCTAGCTGAAGAGATCTATCCTGAATCGCAATGTAATTTTTGACCAGGTAGACCCACAACCGATATGATCGTCTGTGTTCACCAACTGATGGAAAAGTCTCTTGAGCAATAACAACTGCTTCAGGTTGCCTTTATTGACCTGACTAAGGCCTTCGACTTGGTCAATAGAGAATCCTTGTTTACTGTTTTGCTGAAAGCTGGCTGTCCTCCAACTTTACTCTCTCTCTCGTCAAATGTTTTTATCTTGGAATGGAAGGCAAAATTCAATAGGACGGTGATGTGTCTAATTTGATTCCAATCAACAGATGTGTCAAACAAGGCTGTGTATTGGCACCTACTCTTTCTTTTTGGAATATATTTTGCATATATGGGGCAGTGGTGGTCTAGTGGTATAGGGTGCTGGATCGCTGATCCAAAGGTTGGGGGTTCGAGCCCCACTCTCCACAAGGTTGTCATTGTCCCCCCCAGTGCAGCTAACTGGGTTATCAAATGTGGGCCATGTCTCTCACTGTCTATGGTGAGAGGTTGATGTAAAAGAACCATTGCTGACTTCCGTAAAGAGTAGGCTGCAAAGTCGTCAGCGTGTTTCTGTCCCTTGCTAAAAAGGGTGGTGACAGGAAGGGCATCCGACATAAAAACCTCTGCCAAATCAAACGATTCGCTGTGGCGACTCCCACGTAAAAGGGAAAAAGCCGAAAGGAAGACAGACATTTTGCATACATTTTTAGAACTGCATATCAAAACCTTCCAAACCATATTGGTGTCTCACTGCTTACTCGCAACAATGGGAACTTTTTCTCTTTATCTAGATTCAAAGCTAATACAAAAGTTCAAGAGTTGTTGTGCATGAGTTTCTCTATGCAGATGATGCTGCTTTGTGTGCATCTTCGGCGCTTCAGCTACAAGAACTCTTAGATGGTTTCTCAACAGCCTGCAGTATATTTGGTCTTGCAATAAGTCTTAAGAAAACAGTGGTGCTGTCACTACCAGATGTCCATGGCTTCTCAGTGAACAATGCACCACTTGACAATGCACATTCGTTCACATATCTAGGATCCACCATAACCTCAAACCTGTGCCTTGATAGGGAATTGTCCATCAGACTAGGCAAGGCCTTCACTATCTTTGGGAAACTAGAGACTCGCATATGGAAGAACAGACACCTGGCTCTTCTTGCTGGACAACTAATTGTCATCAGGAAAACCGTCTCAGTGCTTTTCATACAAGATCACTCAGGGTCATACTTGGGATTTCCTGGAAGGACAAAATGACTAATGAAGAACTCTTCCCTGTTACCGACTCTAAACCTTTGTCAACTCTGCTGAAACTCACTCAACTAAGATGGGTGGGTCATGTCCACAGGATGGCCAAAAGTCGCCTTCTTTGTTGCCTTCTGCATAGTGTCCTGAAAGATGGCAAGAGACCAATTGGCCGACCCCGCTTGAGGTACAAAGATGTTTTGAAAAGAGATATAAAGGACTTCCAGATTGATCCTGCTACCTGGACTGCTTTATGCAGTGATAGAGGCAGATGGCATACCAACCTAAATAAGGGTACCCAATTTGATGTAGATGCAAATCTTGAAAGATTGAAAAGATGGCGTGGCTGTCTACCTGCTGTTGTTTAACCTTCAAATAGTATAGTCGGATACGACTAATGCTTGCCATTCATAGTTTTATACCAGTGGTTCTCAAATAGTGGGGTACACCCCGTGTGACCCCAGGGAACATGCTTTTTTTTTTTTGCCGGATAAAGTGTAATTTTACATCCACTACAGCAGGTGGCAGTGGCTTCCTGATTGTTAGTGTGCCCAGAGGTAAAATAAGAAGTGAAGTTAATAAACCCACCATGGAAACTTTTAACAGGGACAGAAAGAGAAGCAGAGACAGTGAGGGAAATTAAAGTCTCTTGGAAGTTAAGTGGAGGAGGTATGATGAAGCAGCTGTAGTGCTCGGCTTCACTGTGCTGCGGTGAGAAACGAGGAAAGGCCGCTGTGTTACTGTGTCTGAAAACATTGGCAGCGGACAGCATGAAGCCAAATAAATTCAGGCGTCACTTAAAGGCATCACACCCCGATCACGTGAGGAGCCACGTGAGTTTTTTCAGCGAAAACATGCCGAGTATTGCCAACAACCATCCCGCTTTGTGAATGCTACTCCAGAAAACCAGCGGGCTCCGTTAGCATCAGATAAGGTGGAGTACCAAACTACTCAGTGCAGAAAACCCCACAGCGGAGCAGAGCAACTGATCCGACCTGCAGCACACACGGTCTCCGTCATGCTGGATGACGTCAGCGCTGCGAAAATAAGTCCAGGTCTCAGTTTAGCATTGAGCAGGAGCTTAGAGTTCAGTATCGCGCTTTAAACCCGGCTTCGAAAAGCTGTGCACTGCAAAACCTGCTCATTATAGCCATTAATCTGGACTTCATCCTTTTTACAATAATAATAATAATTTTATTCATTTTTGTTTTATAGGTTAAAGTGTTTTATATATTGTGCTCCTGAGTTAATATTGCTGATCAATTTTTTATTATAAATTTATTATTATTTACTGATTTTGTTTAATCTTATTTTTTTCTATCGAATGTTTCAAATTGTTGGTCAAAAATGTTTACAGTTTAAATAATGATACTTTTTTTATTTCAGGCAAATTGATGCACTTTAAATCTTTTTGTTTTAAAGACTAAAACATTGTTAATAAAGTTATTCTTTGTTGGAAGTTGATCTATATTCCTTCATTTTTTTGTATTTAATTATGTTAATAAGGATACAGTGTATGCAGAGGATTAGTTATAACAATTTTTAGACAAATGACACTA
This sequence comes from Plotosus lineatus, assembly GCA_024760905.1. Classification (NCBI taxonomy): domain Eukaryota; kingdom Metazoa; phylum Chordata; class Actinopteri; order Siluriformes; family Plotosidae; genus Plotosus; species Plotosus lineatus. Next base: position 686,351 of record CM045732.1, read on the forward strand.
TTTATATTGGAGGGTGGAGAAATGTTTCCCTCTTCCTAGCGGGGACGCGACAGAAAATAATTGAGAAGCACTGCCTTTGTGTATTCACTCATATACACACACTCTCATACACACACACACTCTCTCAAACACATACACACCCTCATACACACATACACTTATACACACACACACACACACACACACACTCTCATACACACATTCACTCAAACACATTCACTTATACACACACACTCATACACACACATTCTCTCAAACACATACACACATTCACTTATACACATACTCACACACACTCATATACATACTCACACACACACACATTCACTTATACACACACACACACACACTCTCTCATACACACACATTCTCTCAAACACATACACACTCTCATACACACATACGCACACACACACACACACACACACACACACACACACACACACACCACACACTTGTACACATCCACACACACACACACACACACACACACACACACACACACACTCTTATTTACACATTCACTTATACACCAATACAACACATTCACTTTATATACACGTACACACACTCTCATGCACACATTCACTCATATACACACACATACTCTTATATACAGCAAGCATGAGATTGACCATGAATGAAAAAGGCAGGGGGGGAGGGGGTTGTTCAGAAAAATGGAATACTAAATGGTGGTATTACAAGATTTGGAACATTTATAATGTTATTGAATAATTTCACTTTTTTTTTTTTTAGAATAAATCACTTCAAAATAGCTTAAGAGTTATAAGTACGCAGTGATATTTTACATGTGTATTCTTTATTCTTGTACTCTTACACAATTTCAATGGTCAAACTAACTTAATACTTAATTATTTCTACAATGATTAAAGTAATCATAAAAGGAACCGAGAAATATCTCACATATATCATAATTATCTCTCCAAAAGATTAGTAATTTCATAACTTTTGGAGGGTTTGAAAGGTTAAAGTTCTTGAGAAAGGAATGGCATTGCTGTATAACATATATGTAGAAAAAGCAGATTTGCATACAGACTTACGTTTTTAATTGGTTCCGGACGGCCGAACGCAAGTTGAAAGTGAACGTTAGTTGTTACAGTGACGTGTGACGTATGACGCTCATACTGTACTATACATCCATAAATACCATTAACGTATCTCATAAAAGGGGCAGTGTTGGTCTAGTGGTATAGGGCGCTGGATCGCTGATCCAAAAGGTTGGGGATTCGAGTCCCACTCTCCACAAGGTTGTCACTGTCCCCCCCCAGTGCGGCTAACTGGGTTATCAAAGGCGGGCCATGTCTGTCACTGTCTATGGTGAGAGGCATGTAAAAGAACCATTGCTGACTTTCGTAAAGAGTAGGCTGCAAAGTCGTCAGCGTGTTTCTGTCCCTTGCTGAAAAGGGTTGTGACAGGAAGGGCATCCGATGTAAAAACCTCTACCAAATCAAACGTGCGAATCAGATGATTCGCTGTGGCGACTCCCGAGTAAAAGGGAAAAAGCCGAAAGGAAGACAGACCGTATCTCATAAAACACCCCTAAATCAATTATTATAAATATAACATTGTAAAATAATATCAAATAATATCAACATTAATTTCAAATAAGTCACTTATTTATACTGAGTTACTTTACATGAAGCTTAAAACAACCAATCAATGCTTACAATATGCGAGACGCTCAAAACCGAAAATAGTGTACTTGCAAAAGTAGTGTACTTGCTGTGGGTTATACGGACTTCCAGTCTTTCAAGTGCACAAGGGCGCCGTTGAACTCGTTTAGAACACAGCCTGCACTGATGTGAATCAACAGCAGAGCAGAGAGTTCTATTTTCAATCATTTTACAACTCTCTTTGCTTAACTGAGTATGCATGATAGATTGTGCCGATCTGAGCAGATAGTTAATTCATCTCTGTGTATGAGACTTGCACCCATGCTAGTAGGCTTACGCTTCTGACCAACCAGATTTGCTTCGGGTTACAAAAGTCCGCAAAACAGTGTAAAAACAAAGATCACAGAGACCACGTCTTAACACAAGGGTAACATGCTATATAACTGATATATATATATATATATATATATATATATATATATATATATACAGTGATACCTCAGCTCACGAACATAATTGGTTCCCAGAAAGTGTGTGTAAGGCGAAAAGTTTGTCTTCCGAACATTTATTTCCCATAAGAAACCATTAAAATGAGAATAATCCGTTCCCAGGTCCCCATAAAACATAATTTTCTACTAAATAAGCCTTAAAACTACACAAAAATATACCTTATTTTATGTATAATAAATGTGCTATTGTATTGTAATTAAAGAAATAAACTGTACTGTATAATAAGATAAGATAGATAAGATAAGATAAGATACAGCTTTATTAATCTCACAATGGAGAAATTCACTGTTACAGGCTCTTGAGGTACCATCAGTAGAGGGTGCAAAAATAGATACATATACAAACATACACACATACATAAAGTCGTTTTATTTACCTTTGTGATGGTAGTTGATGGCTTGATGGAATGGAGTGGGAGGAGGAGGGAGGGAGGGACTTACTGTTTGGAAGGCGTGTTTGGAAACGCCTACTGTTTGGAAACACCCTTAGCCACACACGCACCCTTAATAGCTTCCTTGTTCTTAAGGATGGGAGCAATGGTAGACTTAGCGTACTGGTACTGGGACGCTGAGTCACACAAACGCACACCTCGTTCGTGTTTTTCAATGATCTCCGCCTGTGGTGGGGTCTTTTTCGGTCCCATAAGAGCAAAAGTACACTGAATATGGTCCAAAATGTCGATCAAACACAAACCACTTCCACACTCAAAGAAAGGGGGTGACAAACTGGGACGCCGTGAGCGTGCGTCAGCTTCTCGTGGACGCCACTGTGGCACTGTTCGACCGCGTGGTTTGGTTCGTCCGCCGAAAACTAGTTCGTCAGCAGAGACTATATGCTCGCGAATTTAATGTTCTTGAGGCGAAAAGTTCGTGAGCTTAAGCGTTCGTCAGCGGAGGTTTTACTGTATATATAAAACGATATATAAAACTGAACTGGGAAGAAGGAGGGGCACGTTCAGTCTGTTGTTTGTAAACAATGGGTGCAGCATCAATACGTCAGCATACTACGTAGGTATGTCTAAACTCAAAATTTGAGTTTTTTTTGAAAAAAAAAAAAAAAAAAACCTTGGAAAAAAAAGTAAAACGGATGAACGCAAGTTGGGGAGCGTCTGTTATGTTACATGTTCCTACATTGCTTTTAAAAGCATACAACAGATTATATGTATTTATTACAAAAAATCAATCATCTTACCTTCTAAACTTTCAAGGGGACCACTCTTAAAATGTGTCTTTGAGAAAAACAGTTTTTATGTGCACTAACTTCTATCTTCAATATTTACACTATGTACACGTTCTTCTTTGTCTCATTCTTGTGGTTTTATTTCTTAAGCTTCATCTTCTTTGCGAGCAACAGGAGCTCAGCTGTTCTTCCCTTCTTTTTATCTCTCCGCTTTGCTTTCTCTTCCTGTTCCTGCTGATGGTTGAACCTTGCACTTTTTTGTTTGCTAAAGTCATTTTTATAAAATACAATCACTTATCATACACATGTAAGTCGCTTTCGTATTTGAATGAATAAGTTAGAAAAAAAACGAAATGATTCTGCAGTATATCCGACTTTGTTTACAATATGACGACACCCACATAGCGATAGGAATGAAACAAACACACTTTTGAAATCGCGTACCAATTGCTCTCGCTAGTAAAATGAGAATTGCAATAGCACAGTAGTGAGATAATTTCAGTAAATGTGACGGACTCGAAATGTGATGGTTGAGTACTAAAGTATTCAACGCGCACTTGCTCACTTGAAAGATCAGAAGTCCGGATAAACCGCGCTTTCTCTTACACGTTCTGTGTGTCACTTGCGACAAGCGGTTACTTTCAGTGGAGCGTGTCACAACTCACGAAGAAGACGAGACTTCGCTGCGAGAACTTCCTGTTTACTACTAAGCCTCTAATGAAATGTACATATTCGTCGGAACATCGTATCACACAACTTCATCATGCTCGGAGGGGCGGAAGCAGGCATGTGATTTTACCATCAGCAAAATATCTGAAAATCCAGAACCAAACATTTCAGAAGGGGAAAAAGGCTATTTCATGACACTGAAAGAGCTCTAGAAAGTTTAATTTCTAATCTACATATGCATAATGTACCTCAACTTGTGGTTCATAAACAGTGAACGTCCTACCCCTAAAACATGCATGCATTCACAATAATTTGAAAAATATAATCGGAAACTAGACAACAAAGCTCTCAAACATACCTCAAAATTAACTACTCGATCAGTGACAGAAACTGGTTGTTTCACTGGCTCTTTTCTTTGCATGGAAGTTTCTGGTCGAACGGCAAACAAAGGGTTAAGTCCGTAGGGTTCTGAAATCTTTGCTTGAACACCAAATGTTCCTGCAATTGAATGCTACGGTTCCCTTTTCCATCCATTCCCACCTAAGCTTGTTTTTCACGACTTTGTCTATTTCTTTGATTCAAGCAGAATCTTTTCTCTGGATCACCGACATGCTTTCGATAGCTGAACAGATCGGAAGTGGTGTGAATGTCTACGACATCAGCGATTGGCTATTAGGAAGCCATCAGCCAATCAGCATTAACGTTTCAAGAGAGGTCATTTTATGCAAAACTCAGAACGGAAGAAAAGTGGGAAAGGCTATTTTGACAATATTCGGCGTGAAAATATCTTTTTTTTTAAACTGGGCCAATGAAAAAATCGGAATTCCGTGAATTCGCTGAAAAAAAAAATAAATAAAAAAATCACATGCCTGCCGGAGTTCAAACCCCCCCCTAAAAAAAAATAATAATAATAATTTACGGGTTTGGAATAATATTAAAAAATGGCCTCTGAAGGTCAGAAAAAGCAGATTTCCACCAACGCAGAAAAATCTCATGCCTAACACACACATTCACTCTGTTATGCACACATTTACTCTTACACACACACACACACACACACACACTCACACACACACACACACACACACACTCACTTCTATACATACACCAACAGACATTCAATTGTACACACACTCACTCACATACACACTCACACACACACACACATTCACTTACACACACACATGCAGATACACTCTCACACACACAGTGTTACATCAGTTAATAAAGTATTAAAGTGTGTTTTATATTGAATTTGTTACATGAAATATCATGATTTTGTGAATGATGAAGAAACCTGATTATTATATCTCAGAGTGGTGTGTGTGTGTGTGTGTGTGTGTGTGCGAGATGTTTATTTTGGTGTCATATTATCGTCAGAACGTGTGGAACGCCTGAGCGTCACTTTCTCTTCCTCCTTCATTCATGAAATATGATCTGCCCCCCTTTACTCTCTCGCTCTCTCTCTTTCTCGGCTGAACGAGGACAACATGGCGGCTCGAGCTTGAGGAAATCCATTGAAAAAAAAAAAAAGCACTGCGTTTCTGACTCAATAAAAAAAAAAAAAGGTCCTTATATTTCAAATCGGAAATAAAAATAAGCTTTCCACACAGCACTCACTTCACCAAACATGATGTCCATGCAAAGTATACAGAAAAAATAAATTTAATAAAAAAAGAAATCGGGTGAGAAAATCTCTGATATTTTAAAACAGAAGAGCAGAAATGCTGAAGGTGATGAAGGTGGAGAGAGAATTTTATTTTTATTTAAAATATTACAAAATACAGAATAAAGGTCCTGTTTAATATCACAGTCCTGATCTGCAGTTTACTTCAGGACATCAGGAAACAAAAACTCTGATCACAAACAACAACACAAAACAAACATTTGTGTTTTAAATTTTATATTAAACACATCATTGTTGCTATTGATATTGTTTTTTTTTTGTTATTATTATTATTATTATGGTTACTATTGTTCCATTATGTCTCCATTGTGAGATTAATAAAGCTGTATCTTATCTTATCTTATTATTTTTATTATTGTGTTATGATTGTTATAATTATCGTGTTATTATTGTGGTTATTATTGTGTTACCATTATTATTGTGTTGGTATTGTGTTTTATAGTTATTATTGTGTCATTATTATTATTATTATTATTATTATTGCTGTTTTATTACTATTATCATGCTATTATTGTGTTATTAAATCTTACAGCATGCCAAGTTCGAATACATATTTGTAAACGATTCACTTCTACATGAAATCTTCTGAAATCCAGTACGAGCAGCGAGGAGGAACAGGAAGTGATTCAATGTTTAAGAGATTGTGATAACGCTCTATAATCAGGCAATAATTATAAATAAAGTGGACAAATAATTTTAAGCAGAGAGATGAAGACTGGGTTAAATACACAGATGTAAAAAGCCTCAAGTCCACAGATGAAACTTTTACTTTAATAAAGTTGGTTTAGATTTTTTTCATTTCAGTCAAAATCGAATGAGACTTTTATTTCTTTTTTTAAATCCACAAGATGTCAGAGCTCGATCCCAGGTTCCAGCGTGATTACACCCTGAACACAGTTCTGCACAAAACACACATACGCTATAGATGCCCAGTGACTCCTTTACCTCTGTGAGGTTCTGTATTTAGTTCTGGAAAGTTCTGTGTGGTTCAAAAGTTTTTTTGAAAATAAACCGGGTTAACAGAGAGAAGCGATCGATCGGATTCATTCATTCATCTTCTAAACCGCTTTATCTTAATCATGGTCATGGGGAGGCTGGTTCCCATCTCAGCCGATTCTGATCAGATTCAGTTGCATCTTGTTTAAATGAATACTTTTTCGTAAACACACCTCGTTATTCCTCTCCCTGCAGTTGTTTCTCTCTCTCATTGCTTCTCTTTTTCTTGAGCTCCTCCCTTTGA
>CM045732.1:698269-755769 GCA_024760905.1 Plotosus lineatus
GTGAGAAGGGCATTGAAGAGGATGAAGAATGGAAAGGCAGTTGGTCCTGATGATATACCTGTGGAGGTATGGAAGTGTCTAGGAGAGGTAGCAGTAAATTTTCTGACAAGAACATTCAACAAGGTACTAGAGAGTGAGCAGATGCCGGAGGAGTGGAGGAGAAGTGTGCTGGTGCCCATTTTTAAGAACAAGGGAGACGTGCAGAGTTGCAGCAACTACAGAGGGATAAAGTTGATGAGCCATACGATGAAGTTATGGGAAAGAATAGTGGAAGCTAGACTAAGGGCAGAGGTCAGCATTTGTCAACAACAGTTTGGTTTCATGCCAAGAAAGAGCACCACAGATGCAATGTTTGCTTTGAGGATGTTAATAGAGAAGTACAGAGAAGGTCAGAGGGAGCTACATTGTGCCTTTGTGGATCTGGAAAAAGCATATGACAGGGTGCCAAGAGAACTGTGATATTGCATGAGGAAGTCTGGAGTGGCAGAGAAGTATGTTAGAGTGGTGCAGGACATGTATGAAAGATGTAAGACAGTGGTGAGGTGTGCTGTCGGTGTGACCGACGAATTCAAGGTGGAGGTGGGACTGCATTAAGGGTCAGCTCTGAGCCCCTTCTTGTTTGCTATGGTGATGGACAGGCTGACAGATGAGATGAGACAAGAATCTCCATGGACTATGATGTTTGCAGATGACATTGTGATCCGTAGTAAGAGCAGAGAACAAGTGCAGGAAAATATAGAGAGGTGGAGGTATGCCCTGGAAAGGAGAGGAATGAAGGTTAGCCTCAGAAAATCAGAATACATGTGTGTGAATGAGAAGGACCCAGGAGGAACGGTGATGTTACAGGGAACAGAGATAACGAAGGTGGAGGATTTTAAGTACTTAGGCTCAACAATCCAGAGCAATGGAGAGTGTGGAAAAGAGGTGAAGAAGCGTGTGCAGGCAGGCTGGAATGGTTGGAGAAAAGTGTCCGGTGTGATGTGCAATAGGAGAGTGTCAGCAAGAATGAAGGGAAAAGTGTACAAGACGGTGGTGAGGCCAGTGATGTTGTATGGCTTAGAAACAGTGGCGCTGAGGAAAAGGCAGGAGGCAGAGCTGGAGGTAGCAGAGATGAAAATGTTGAGGTTCTCTCTGGGAGTAACGAGGATGGATAGGATCAGAAATGAGTATATCAGAGGGACAGCCCACGTAAGATGTTTTCGAGACAAAGTCAGAGAGGCTAGATTGAGATGGTTTGGACATGTCCAGAGGAGGGATAGTGAGTATATTGGCAGTAGGATGCTGAGGTTGGAACTACCAGGCAGAAGGCCTCGAGGAAGACCAAAGAGATTTATGGATGTGGTGAAGTAAGACATGAAGGTCGTTGGAGTCAGAAAAGAAGATGCGGAGGACAGGGTAAGGTGGAGGCAGACGATTTGCTGTGGCGACCACTGAAGGGAGCAGCCTAAAGTAAAAGAAGAAGAAGATATATATATATATATATATATATATATATATATATATATATATATATATATATATATATATATATATATGATTTTCTGAGTAGATCCTTCCGTAGGAGAGTGCTCAATACTTTTTGGTAGAGCAAATAACAAAAATAAAAGGACAGGACAAAGACTTTCTATTGAAACTCCATTTATCACTACAGATCTGTTTCGAGGGGTGGTGAAACCATCCTCTCTCTTCAGGTGATTATGGAAGAATATAGAAGAATTCCCCTATAATCACCTGAAGAGAGAGGATGGTTTCACCACCCCTCGAAACAGATCTGTAGTGATAAATGGAGTTTCAATAGAAAGTCTTTGTCCTGTCCTTTTATTTTTGTTTATATATATACATATATATATATATATATATATATATATATATATATATATATATTCATTCATTGTCTTCCGCTTCTTCCAAGGTCAGCACCTAAGCAAAGAAGCAGAGACATCCCTCTCCCCAGCCACTTCCTCCAGCTCTTCCGGGGGGACACTGAGGCGTTTCCAGACAAGCTGAGAGGAGATCTGATGGTCACTAAACCAGAACCCCTCAACGCCTCGGCTGCGCCTAGAAATTCTGTCTATAAACATTATGAACAGTACCGGTGACAGAGGACAGCCTTAGTGGACTCCAACCCTCACCAGAAACGAATTCGACCTGTTGTTATCAATACGGACCAAGCTCTGTGTAGCTCCGATACAGTGATCGAATGGCCCCTAGCAATTGGTCAGGAATGCCATACTCCTGCAGCACGCCCCACAAGATAGCCTGAGGGACACGGTCGAAAGCCTTCTCCAAATCCACAAAACACATGTGGACAGATTGAGCAAACTCCTATGCCCCCTCCAAGATCCTGTGGAGCGTAGAGAGTTGGACAAGAGTGCTATGGCCAGGATGAAAACCACATTGTTCCTACTGAATCCGAGGTTCGACTGTCGGTTGGATCCCCTCTGTAGTTCCTCTGCATAGACCTTTGTGGGTAGGCTGAGGAGTGTGATTCCCTAATAATTGGAACACACCCTCCGGTCCCTTTTTAAAAAGACATCGAATAGTGGTCCAGAACCTTTTTGAGGCCAACTCATAATCACTCTCCAGGCCCTCACCGAACTCCTCCCACGCCCGAGATTTTGCATCTGTGACAGCTTCGCTGCAGCACGTTTGGCCTACCGGTACCTGTCTGCTGCCTTGCCAGTAAGACCCGATAGACCTTCTTTGTCAGCTGGACAGCCCAATCACCACAGGTGTCCACCACCGCGTTCGGGGGTTACCACCACGACAAGCACCGGTGACCTTCTGGCCACATCTATGGGCTGCCGCCTCAACAATGGAGGCACGAAACATGGCCGATTCGGATTTCATGTCACCTGCCTCCTCTGGGATGTGGTTGTACCTCTATCAGAGGTGGGACTTAAAGGCCTCTCGGACAGGAGACTCGGCCAAACGTTCCCAGCAGACTCTAATTGCACGCTTGGGCCTGCCAGGTCTGGAAGGCAGCTTCCCCCGCCATCAAAGCCAGCTCACTACCGGTGGTGATCGGTTGACAGCTCAGCTCCCCTCTTCACCCGTGTCCAGAATATATGGCCGCAAATCCGGTGAGATGACTGCAAAGTTGATCATCAAACTGCGACCGAGAGTGTCCTTGTGCCAAGTGCACTTATGGGCATTCTTATATTCGAACATGGTGTTCATGATCGATAAACTGTGACAAGCACAGAAGTCCAACAACAACACACCATTTGGCCACAAAGCATTTTTGTGCACGGAAGTGGACGGAGCTACAAATGTTCTGTGCACAGAATGCTCCGTGGGACAAGACCGCCGATCTCACAAGGAAGCAAGTTAATATTGAATCCGAACCTCAGATCTTTCAAGCAGCTAATTCCGCTTTAAATACAACACCCTGTCTCAAAAGCTCCGTCGGCTGCGCACTGCGTATGGGCGAAGCCAACATTCAGCAGAGTGCGCCACTCAAAGAGTGAGCGAGAGAAAGAGTTTTGTGTGTGTGTGTGTGTGTGTGTGTGTGTGTGTATGTGCGTTAATAAAAAAATGTTTAATAATGGTTTAATTAATAAATATGTTAATAAAATGGTTTCATATGTTAATAAAATGTTTAAATGGTTTAATAAATAATTCAATAATAATAATTTCATACAAAATTGGTGTACTTTTATCATTTTTAAAGGGTTTATGGGGTAGTCTTGGGAGCCTTGGAACGAATCACGGGTTTTACATGTAAAATGTGCCTTTACTTACGAAAACTCCAGGTTCCGAAAAAGGCTCTGGAACGGATTAATTTCGTAAGTAGAGGGCCGACTACATATCTATATATATATAGATGCTTATGCCCCACAGGCAGGATGTGAGCAAGAAGAGAAGGAGAGATTCTGGAGTGAGTTAGATGAAGTGATGCAGAGTACTCCCAGAGGTGAAAGAGTGGTCATTGGTGCAAACTTCAATGGACATGTTGGTGCAGGCAACAGAGGGGACGAGGAAGTGATGGACAGGTTTGGTATCCAGGACAGGAGCGCAGAAGGACAGATGTTGATCGATTTTGCAAAAAGGATGGAAATGGCTGTGGTGAATACTTTCTTCCAGAAGAGACAGGAGCATAGGGTGACCTATAAAAGCGGAGGTAGGAACACACAGGTAGACTACATCTTGTGTAGACGATGTAATTTGAAGGAAGTCAGTGACTGCAAAGTAGTAGCGGGTGAGAGTGTTGCCAAACAGCATAGGATGGTGGTGTGCAGGATGACGCTGATGGTGATGAAGGTGAAGAAGGCAAAGACAGAGCAGAAGACAAAGTGGTGGAAGCTGAAAAAGGAAGAGGGTCGTGTTGTCTTCAAGGAGGAGAGTACTTGGTGTCTTCAAGGAAAAGAAGAAGATATATATGTGTATATATGTGTGTGTGTGTGTGTGAGTGTGTGTGTGTTTGTGCATCATCCCCGGAGCAAGTGTGTGTGTTTGTATGTCGTCCCCTGAGCGAGTGTCTGTAGGTTTGTACGTTGTCCCCGGAGCGAGTGTCTGTGTTGTTTCCAGAGCGAGTGTCTGTGTCTTTCTGCGTCATCTCCAGAGCGAGTGTGTGTGTGTGTGTGTGTGTGTGTGTGTGTGTGTGTTTGTGCATTGTCCCTGGAGCGAGTGTCTGTGTGTCGCCCTCGGAGCGTGACTGTGTCTTTGTGCGCCATCCCCGGAGCAAGTGTGTGTGTTTGTATGTTGTCCCCAGAGCGAGTGTATGTGTGTGTTTGTCCGTGGAGCGAGTGTGTTTGTGTGTGTGTGTGTGTGTGTGTGTTGTGCATCGCCCCCGGAGCGAGTGTCTGTGTTTGTGTGTCGTCCTCGGAGCAGGTGCGTGTGTTTGTATGTCATTCCCCAAGTGATTGTGTGTGTTTGTGCATTATCTTCAGAGCAAGTGTGTGTGTTTGTGCATCGTCCCTCAACTAAATGATTGTATGTTTGTGCATTGTCCCTGGAGCAAGTGTGTGTGTTTGTGCATTGTCCTCGGAGTGAGTGTCTGTGTGTCGTACCCGGAGTGTGTGTATGTGTGTGTGTTTGTGCATCGTGCTGGAGCAAGTGTGTGTGTTTGTATGTCATCCCCCGAGTCAGTGTGCGTGTGTTTGTACGTCGTCCTGGGAGCGAGTGTGTGTGTGTGTGTGTGTGTGTGTGTGTGTGTGTGTGTTTGTGTGTCATCCCCGGAGGGAGTTTCTGTGTTTGTGTGTTGTCCTTGGAGCAAGTGTGTGTTTGTATGTCGTCCCCTGAGCGATTGGGTGTGTGTGATTGTGCATCGCCTTCAGAGCAAGTGTGTGTGTGTGTGTGTGTGTGTGTGTGTGTGTGTGTGTGTGTGTGTGTCATCCCTGAGCAAGTGTGTGTGTTTTCATGTCATCCCCAGAGCGAGTGTGTGTGTGTGTGTGTGTGTGTGTGTGTGTGTGTGTGTGTGTTTGTATGTTGTCCCCGAGCGATTGTGTGTGTGTGATTGTGCATCATCTTCAGAGCAAGTGTGTGTGTGTGTGTGTATGTGTGTGTGTTTGTGTGTCGTCCCCGAAGCAAATGTTTGTATGTTTGTGCATCGTCCAAGGAGCGTGTGTGTGTTTGTGCGTTGTCCCCGGAGCAAGTGTGTATGTGTGTGTTTGTGCATTGTCCCTGGAGCAAGTGTCTGTGTGTCGTCCCCAGATCATTTGTGTGTGTTTGTGCGTCGTCCCGGAGCAAGTGTGTGTGTTTGTACGTTGTCCCCGAGTGAGTGTGCATGTGTTTGTGCGTTGTCCTCAGAGCAAGTGTGTGTGTGTGTGCGTCGTCCCTGGAGGGAGTGTCTGTGATTGTGTGTTGTCCTTGGAGCAAGTGTGTGTGTGTGTGTGTGTGTGTTTGTGTCATCCTCGGAGCAAGTGTATGTGTTTGTATGTCGTCCCCAGAGCGAGTGTATGTGTGTTTGTACGTCGTCCCCCGAGCGAGTGTGTGTGTGTATGTTTGTACGTCGTCCCTGGAGCAAGTGTATTTGTGCGTCAAACCCCGAGTGATTGTGTGGCTGTGATTGTACGTCATCCCTGGAGCGAGTGTGTGTATTTTTGCGTCGACCCCTGAGTGATTGTGTGTGTGTTTGTGCGTCATCCCTGGAGCGAGTGTGTGTGTCTTTTTGTGTCATCCTCAGAGCGAGTGTATGTGTTTGTGTGCCGTCCCCGGAGCGAGTGTGTGTGTGTGTGTTCGTGCATCGTCCCTGGAGCAAGTCTGTGTGTTTGTGCATTGTCCTCGGAACGAGTTTGTGTGCGTGTGCGCGTGTGTGTGTGTGTGTGTGTGTGTGTGTGTGTGTATGTATCGTTGTGCGTAGTCGCCAGGGCGAATGTGAGTATGTGTGTTTGTGCGTCGTCCCTGGAGCGAACGAGTGTGTGTGTTTGTGTGTCATCCCCGGTGCGAGGGTGTGTGTGTGTGTTTGTGCGTCATTCCCCGGGCGAGTGTGTGTGTTTGTGCATCGTCCCCCGAGCGAGTGTTTGTGCGTTGTCTTCGGAGCAAGAGTGTGTGTGTCTTTGTGCGTTGTCCCCGGAGCGAGTGTATGTGTGTTTGTGCGTCGTTCCCGGAGCAAGTTTGTGTTTGTGTGTTTGTGCACCATCCCCCGACTGAATGTGTGTGTGTGTGTATGTGTTTGTGCGGCATCCCCAGAGCGAGTTTGTGTTTGTTTGTGCGCCATCCCCAGAGCAAGTGTGTATGTGTGTGTTTGTGTGTCGTCCCCGGAGCCAGTGTTTGTGTTTCTGCACTGTCCCCGGCGCGAGTGTGTGTGTGTGTGTGTTTGTGCGTCATCCCCAGAGCGAGTGTGTGTGTGTGTGTGTGTGTGTGTGTGTGTGTGTGTGTGTGTGTGTTTTTCTGTATTGTCCCCAAGCAAGTGTGTGTGTGTTTGCGTGTCATCCTTGGAGCGAGTGTCTGTGTGTTTGTGCGTCGTCTCCGGAATGAGTGTGTGAGTATGTATGTGTGTTTGTGCGTCCTCTCCCTAGTGTGTGTGTGTGCTTGTGCTTCGTCTCCGGAGCGAGCGTGTGTGTGTGTGCGCGCGCGCGCGCGCGCGCGCGTCGTCCCCGGAGCGAGTGTGTGAGAGTCGCAGCTCAAATGTGAATAAAAAAGGAAATTCTGATTTCACCGCAGCTGTCCACGCTGCACACAAAGGCCTTTTATTTGTGCGGATGAATTACAGATCCTCCAAACTGTCAGCCATTGTGTCTCATTCTCTCATCTTCATATAGAGCCCCTTCATCCTCAACAACACATCAGCTCCATACGCACAAACTCGAAGAACCCGGACTCAACACAGCGCAGATTTACACATTCTCTCCATTTTCAGGTCTCCATGGAACCTGATCATTAATATCAACAAAAATATACCATCATCCATGATGCCAAGAAGAAGAGAATGTGTTAAAGATCACATGACCTTCTGCTGAAGGTGAAATTTAAAGGTCATGTGGATGCAACTCACTGCCAGGAGAACCAGTTATATACGCTGGTTCTATTGACATTTTTTTCTGTTCTTTTGAGGAGCCCAGAACTGGGTTCTTGGATTTGTGCCTGTGAGAACTTTATAGCAAAAAGTTTCAGAAAGAACCTTTTCAAAAACGAGTTCCACTCAGAAGAGCAGTGGTGGCATGGTGGCTATAGGCGATGGTTACTCAGCCATCCCCACTATCACCACTGTTGGGCCCTTGAGAAAGGCCCATAACCTTCAATTGCAAAGTTGTATAAAAATAATAATTGTAAGTCGCTCTGGATAAGAGCATCTGTCAAACGCCATAAATGTAAGCTGGTCAGATACACCACAGACTGAACAGGCACAGCGTGATATGGGTTCTATTTATCATGGGTTCTGTGTTTTCCCATCAAGATCCCATCAACATGCACTAATAATTTGGAGAGGAGCAGCAGAGAAGCATCCAATCCTGCACTGAACCATTCAACATCCAGAGAACCCAGAAAGAACTTTGTCTGTGAGCTACTGTATCATGTAAATAAATCTGAATGAACACACGTGACCCCCCCCCAAGCTCCACCCATAAGAAGCAGGGAATGATGTGAATGTGTGTGTGTGTGTGTGTGTGCATGATGTCACTATCACATAATAGCTGAAGAATGTTTAAATTTAATTTCTTGTTGAAGTGTCAAGAAAAGTCAACATCGTTATCACACACACAAACCTGTAATGCTGTCCTTCTCAGGACATAATCACTGACATAATTATAACCATTTAATGGTCTGCATTTAACCCCAAACCTCAACACGAGTAAGGAACTGGAATTAAAAAAACACACATTTTAAAATTTATCCCACCATTACCTGTCATATACCCCTAACCCCACCCTTACCTGTCCTCATCTATCCCTAACCCCACCCTTACCTGTCCTCATCTACCCCTAACCCCACCCTTACTTGTCCTCATCTATCCCTAACCCCACCCTTACCTGTCCTCATCTACCCCTAACCCCACCCTTACTTGTCCTCATCTACCCCTAATCCCACCCTTACTTGTCCTCATCTATCCCTAACCCCACCCTTACCTGTCCTCATCTACCCCTAATCCCACCCTTACTTGTCCTCATCTATCCCTAACCCCACCCTTACCTGTCCTCATCTACCCCTAACCCCACCCTTACTTGTCCTCATCTACCCCTAATCCCACCCTTACTTGTCCTCATCTATCCCTCACCCCACCCTTACCTGTCCTCATCTACCCCTAATCCCACCCTTACCTGTCCTCATCTACCCCTAACCCCACCCTTACCTGTCCTCATCTACCCCTAACCCCACCCTTACTTGTCCTCATCTACTTCTAACCCCACCCTTACTTGTCCCCATCTACATCTAACCCTCCCTTACCTGTCCTCATCTACCCCTAATCCCACCCTTACTTGTCCTCATCTATCCCTAACCCCACCCTTACCTGTCCTCATCTACCCCTAATCCCACCCTTACTTGTCCTCATCTATCCCTAACCCCACCCTTACCTGTCCTCATCTACCCCTAACCCCACCCTTACCTGTCCTCATCTACCCCTAACCCCACCCTTACTTGTCCTCATCTACTTCTAACCCCACCCTTACTTGTCCCCATCTACATCTAACCCCTCCCTTACCTGTCCTCATCTACCCCTAACCCCTCCCTTACCTGTCCTCATCTACCCCTAATCCCACCCTTACCTGTCCTCATCTACCCCTAACCCCACCCTTACCTGTCTTCATCTACTCCTCACCCCAGCCTTACTTGTCATCTCCCCCTAAGCCCACACTTACCTGTCCTTATCTACCCCTAACCCCACCCTCACCTACCGTCATCTACCCCTCACCCAACCATTACCTGTTTTCATCTACCCATAACCCCACCCTTACCTGTCCTCATCTACCCCTAATCCCACCCTTACTTGTCCTCATCTATCCCTAACCCCACCCTTACCTGTCCTCATCTACCCCTAACCCCACCCTTACCTGTCCTCATCTACCCCTAACCCCACCCTTACTTGTCCCCATCTACACCTAACCCCACCCTTACCTGTCCTCATCTACCCCTAATCCCACCCTTACTTGTCCTCATCTATCCCTAACCCCACCCTTACCTGTCCTCATCTACCCCTAACCCCACCCTTACCTGTCTTCATCTACTCCTCACCCCAGCCTTACTTGTCATCTCCCCCTAAGCCCACACTTACCTGCCCTTATCTACCCCTAATCCCACCCTTACTTGTCCTCATCTATCCCTAACCCCACCCTTACCTGCCCTTATCTACCCCTAACCCCACCCTTACCTGCCGTCATCTACCCCTCACCCCACCCTTACCTGTTTTCATCTACTCCTAACCCTACCATTACCTGTCCTTATCCATGTACCACTGTGTAGAGAGTTTTGAGGTGATAAGTGGTGAGATTTTCTGGAATTGTTTCTCACCATGATTACTTTTTAAAAAAGCAGATTATTGAAGATAGTGAGAGTAAAAGAGTGGTGTGTGTGTGGAAGTTCTTGATATGGCACAGAAGTATCATTCAGTAAAACTCGGCAGCTCATTAAAGTTACCGCAGTCTCAGTCCATTTCATCGTATTTATCTCATGTCTCATGATGGAGGCAGTAGCCAATCAGAGCTCTTCTTGTGGAATAACCCATGATATCAGCATGCTGACTTACATGGCACCAGGGATATGTGGCAGAAAAATGTTTTTCAGGGATTACATTTGTTATGAATTGAAAATGGCCACGCCTACTCTCAATATGCCAGACTGTCTGTCTGTCTTCCTTTCGGCTTTTTCCCTTTTACTCGGGAGTCGCCACAGCGAATCATTTGATTCGCACGTTTGATTTGGTTTTTTATTTTTATTTGGATATTTGATTTTTACGTCGGATGCCCTTCCTGTCACAAGCCTTTTTAGCAAGGGACAGAAACACGCTGACGGCATGCAGCTCCTCTTTACGAAAGTCAGCAATGGTTCTTTTACATCAACCTCTCACCATAGACAGTAACAGACATGGCCCGCCTTTGATAACCCAGTTAGCTGCACTGGGGGGGGGGGGACAATGACAACCCTGTGGAGAGTGGGACTCGAACCCCCAACCTTTGGATCAGCGATCCAGCGCCCTATAGCACTAGACCACCACTGATGAATAATGTACATGGATACAGATAGCACTGTCAAGATAAGTTACACGAGTCTGGAGGAATCCTTCCACACCTCCACCTCACAGAAGTTCATCCAGTCATTAATTCTTTCTTTCATTCATATCTATCCTCAATTGAACTTCCCCTTTAACAGGTCAGAGGAACCGGTTTAACTGGAACACGAGCCTGGGAGTGCCCTGCAGCTCGACTCGACATGCAGCGCATTCTGAAAGACGCAAAAGATAAAAAAGACAAAAGAGGAAATTGACTTTCCGTCATTTACACACACAAAAGTTGCCGCCCATTCAGCTCATGGAGGAAGGCGTGCTGATACAATCTTGTCATCATGGAGCTGAAGCGGTACCTCACGGGCCGTGACTGGGTTCTGAACACATAACTTACCTTTTAAGGACATCGGCACGCAGTCATGAGACTTTCTCACAAGATTCGTTGTTAAATCTCACACACTTTTAGTTAAGTAAGTAAAAAATCTCACACACATCGGTTCCAGAGCGGAGACGTGCAATCATTATCTCCCTTCTTACTTTAAAAATTCGTACTTTTCTGATTCAAAGCGTGTTTTTTTTTTGTTTGTTTGTTTTTTTTTTTTAATTAAACCAAACTTTAATAATTATTTGCATTTGGCTAGAGAGCACTGTGTAAATAGACGTCCCCTCTTGACATGTCGGTGATGTTGTTTGCATGGATATTAGCGGCTGAAAATTATTTAGACTGAAATATACTTGGTGATGCCGGAGGCCGCGGCTTTGCAGCTCCTCTTGTCGAAAGTCAGCAATGGTTGTTTTATATGAACCTCTCACCATAGACAGGGAGAGACATGGCCAGCCTGATAACCCAGTTAGTGCACTGGGGGGACAGTGACAAGTTGTCTAGAGTGGGACTCGAACCCACAACCTTTGGATCAGTGATCCAGCACCCTTTACCACTAGGCCATATATATATGAGAGAGAGACAGAGAGAGAGAGAGAGCACAAATTATCAGATGTAATACTAATTTATTACAAAATTAGATTCATTTATTCAATTTGATAAACTTCCAAAAAAGTCCAAGAAATAAAACTATTGGATTTATTAAATTAATGATATTTAGTATAATTCTACATTACTTGTGAATATAAATGTTATTCATTTTCTGTACCGCTTAATCCTAATTAGGGTCGCAGGGAGGCTGGTGCCCATCTTAGCCGACTCTGGGTGAGGGCAGAGTACACCCTGAACAGCTCGCCAGGACATTGCAGGGCAGAAACATGCCAACGGCGATACAGCTCTTCTTTACGAAAGTCAGCCTCCAGCACGGTCAGTGAGAGACACGGCCGGCCTTTGATAACCCAGGTAGGGGCACTGGGGGGACACCGAATCATTGTGACTAGAATAAGTGACAGTTTGTACACTGAGGAAAGAAAACATCTTCAAGGCTCACACAGCTTTATTCAGAGACTTCTGCTCTGCTTTCAGATACCAGTAGCTTTACTCATGGAGCCGTGCAGCCTCTCGTGCTGGTGCCACGGACCCGGACCCGACCTTTCGGCTCGGATTATTCAAATAATTGAAAAAAAAAGTCCCCGTATTATACAATTACAGTCAGTACAGCATTGCTGGGAAATTTTGCGAATTACAGTGAGTACGGCGTGTAACACATTCCTCTCTAACACGGGCGAAAGTTATTCCGCTCTCACTTATCAGCCAGCACAATGCGCTTAATGTTACGGCTGATCAGTGAATACACCGGTGGACTGATATATACTTATAACAGAACAGGAAGATGGGCGAAATTCATCAGCAGGAAACACTTCCCCAACATCATTAAAGGGACATTTTCCTTCTGGGAAACTGTAAGAGGGACGTGAGTGAAAATAAAAAAATAAGTGAATGAATCCCAATTTCACCATAAAAACAAAACAAAACAAAAAAAAAACCCCAAAAACCTTTACAGGAGAAGGACAGGGGACACACAGAGGGAGAGAGGCAGATACACCGATATACTTCACACACACACACACACACACACACACACACACACACACACACACACACGCACACACACACCCTTATACACACACGTGCGTACCTCTTTTCCACATGCAGAAGAAAATAAAGCTGGTCTTTAATAATATAAATATTAAAGGCTGATTGGACTCCGAGTCACAGAGAAAGAACGGACCCAACCTGACAAGAACCGAACAGCAAGTCCGATTGTGAATTTACCGACACGACGTTAAGCAGAAACAAAAACAGAAGAAATTCAGAAGGGGACAATGAAAAATGTACCCAGATGTTATCACTATAAGAGGCCTAAAAGAGGCGTTGATTTTCTCCTCTGTGCTTCGTGGGCCACATGTGCGACTGCCAGACACTCGGCTTAAACTCCCACATGAACACGGGTTCGTTTATCAGCAGCTTTGATTCTGCACTAATCCCTGACGTGTGTGTGACCCTCGGTGATAAAATAAATGACCTCTGTGGTTTTGTGTTGCCTACTCAACAGAGAAGGTAATCGCAATGTCTAATTAACTGTCTAATGTCATGCTATAAAAATAACATTCATGCAGTGTTCAAAAACGTCCGCTGTAATCAGGGTTCATGTCACAACGTCATTCAAACATTCGACAACCATGAGAAACACACCTGCACTCGGAGAACGTTCCTCACGCTTCCGAATAACGTTCTAAAAGCGTTGCAGAAACATTAATGCTAGTAAAGTTCTTTACGATGACGCGTATATCGAGCTTCTTCCCGTCATATTAAAAACAGTTAGAGGTTCAGAACCGAAAAATAATGGAGCTGTTAGAAATCAGATGGATTTCTGACTTGAAGCTGCAGATGGATTTTACGCTGGTTGTTTACACATTCCTTCAGTTTGTCCTCTGTCAGAGACAGTCTCTGTTCCAATATGGCCACCGTCTACAAACAGAGAGACAGGTAGAGAGACATCCACAGACACAGCAAGGCATGCAGAGACACGGGTAGAAAAACACAGACAGCATGAGTTGAGAGAGAGAGAGAGAGAGAGAGAGAGAGAGAGAGATGCAGAAAAATAGGCAACAAGACACTCAGAGGAATGTTTACAAAGAGACATCATTAGAGAAATAAACACAGACAGGCAGGGAGACAAACAACAGACACACAGAGAGGAGCATGAAGACATGCAGGGAGACACACAGAGACATGGAGAAAAAGATGAACATTAATACAGGTGGGTTTATAAGAACGTTTTGATTATCAAGTTCATGAGGATCAGAAGAAAATGAAAAAGGAGACGCGTGAAAAAAGCAATGTCGAAGCAGACATGAATTAGAAATATATATGAAGAGATGGATACAGTGGGGTGTATCAGACCCGTATATGGATGCGTGGAAATGGAGATGTGGAAACAGCGACACATATACAGCGTACACAGAGAGGCACACAAGGAGACGCGTGTGCAGAGAGGCGTATAATGAGAAGTGCGTATGGAGACGCGTTTAAGGACGTGTATGTAAGGAGACACATGTACAGAGAGGTGGATAAGGAGAGGCACGCGTGTAGAGGCGTGTAGAAGTGGAAACTGCGTGTTTAGTTTAGCGGACTCAGTAACAGATGAAAACTCAGTTGTATTGCCGTGTTTACGATTAAAAAGAAACTTATACAGTATTTAAATTAAAGGTGGCGTGCACTGCACTGTGGTTTCCAGATGTTCTGTATGAAGAGCGCCTAAAGAGATGGTTTTGAACACGGCCACGATCACGTTCCGATCTGGTTTGAAATTCACTCATGTCGTGGCAGCAGTCATGCATTACAGAGTGGTGCAATTAAGCTCCACCCCATGTACACAGCGTTTCGGTCTTAAGTTGACTCTGAACTCAGCGTGTGTGAATACCGCTGTCTGTTGGTGTCTGGGAAAGTTATTTAAGAACAAAAAAAATCTCAAAATAGACCCATTAAATAATAAAACATCCTGAAATAAACTCAGCAGCAGATTGTTTTTAAAACTCCAGTTTGTATCAAATCGATGAATAGGGTTTTATTTCTATTTCTGACCTTAACGCTGCACAAAAGGTTCAATAACCTCGTCTCGTGTTTCGCACCGAAGGGAATTAATCAGGGTTTAACTTTCCTTCCTACAGCGGTGTGACTTTCTAATCAATGCACCAAGGGGCGGGGCGGGGCGGGGAAGGTAAAGAGTGAGGGAATGGAGAAAGACAGGACAGAGAGCGGGAGACAAAAACAGCAAGCAAGAGAGACAGAGAGAGAGAGAGAGCGAGAGAGAGCGAGAGAGAGCGAGAGACAGATAAAGAGAAAGGGGGAGAGAGTGAG
Source organism: Plotosus lineatus (assembly GCA_024760905.1). Taxonomy (NCBI): domain Eukaryota; kingdom Metazoa; phylum Chordata; class Actinopteri; order Siluriformes; family Plotosidae; genus Plotosus; species Plotosus lineatus. Next base: position 713,179 of record CM045732.1, read on the forward strand.
ACAGTAGTGAGAGAGAAATGAGAGGGAGAATGAAGAATACAGAGTGAAAAGTGAACAACGAAGCACGAAGAGCGAGGAGTGAGGAATGAAAAGTGAAGAAAAAAAGAGTGGAGGATGAAAAGTGAAGGCTGGAGGCTAAAGAGTGGAAGATGAAGAGTGTACGAGTAAATAAAAGTTGATGACCCTGAAAGAGGAAGTGATGTGGTATAAAGAAGTGATGTTCCAGAACAGACACTGAGATCAGAAACAGCGGCTTCATGAACACGCCTTTGGTTCACAGTAAGAGCACGAACGATGGCATGGAGACGCTAACAAGAACCTCTTCACAGATACAAACACATCCCAGGGCAGGAGGTGGAGTCTTCACATTTTCCATCCATCCATCTATTCCATCCATCCATCTCCGTCAAAGTCTCATCATCTCTCTCTCTCTCTTTTAGTTCCGCTGCTAAAGCTAGTCATGCCGAAGTCCGTGCTGCACTCAGCAATAATAAATCTTCTATTTACATTTCACTGCTCTCTCTCTCTCTCTCTCTCTCTCTCGCTCTCTCTTTCTCTCTTTCTCTGTTTTTTTGGTTGAGGTACACATTCTCCTTCTGGGATGCCGGTGATCCTGATCCTTCTGCTTCCTAAGTCCTGTGGTCTGTCCTGGTGTACTGATGTTGACTGGCGTTCTCATCTTGAAAGCCCCTCCCTCCTGCTGATGAAGAGCTAAATGGACCCAGATGTGCACAGACTGTGAACATGACTTTTCATTGCTGGTGATATTAGCTCTTTTCCCACAATTATTTAGGACTTACAGTTGTAGAACCAACCGGACCACATTTTGGACGGTAATGAATTTCTCATATATATTTTGTATCGTTATAGTTCCACCCAAATGAGGATGGGTTTCCCTTTTGGACCTGGTTCCTCTCATGATTTCTTCCTCACATCTACTGAGGGAGTTTTTCTTTCCACCGTCGCTGCGGACTACGCTCGTTAGGGATGTGTAGCGGTTGTAGGAAATGTTTAAATTCTTTGTAAGCTCCGACTTTTCCTGCGTAAAGCTGCTTTGGACAATGTTCATGGTAAAAAAAACACGATAGAAATAAAACAAAACAGAACTGAAGACAAGAGTACATTTTGGAAAGATTCGCGAAACAGACAGAAGCAGTGTGATTCTCTATCCGTTCTGTTTATAATAAAAACCAAACACATTCCTGCCACTGCATTATTCATGTAAATAATAATAAAAACAACAATAAAATCTAAACATAATGCAATGAAACACAACTGGATTCATCATTAATATTTCAATATTTTTACTTTTTCATTCATAAATGAAAATCTTTCCACACAATCTGTGTGTGTGTGTGAGTGTATGCATGTACCTGTGTGAGGATGTCAAGCTGACCCATGATGTGCTGCAGTATTGTAGTGAGTGTAGAAGAAATGGGCGTGTCCAACACAGACTGATCACACTGAACAGATTTCTCTGGCTCAAACTGGGCAGAGACAAGGTGATTGTCTGGTCTGAGAGACACGTGTGACTCACCCAGAGCCTACAAATTAGTCTCTCTCTCTCTCTCTCTCACACACACACAGATACAATGAGTAAATTAATTAAAATACAAATAACTACAGAGTGATATAAAGGGAAGATAAAAACCACCAGTATTTCATCAATCTTGTTCCATCTGTCTGTATGACTTCATAGTCTCAGGTCTGACAGACATCTGCAGTTGTGTGTGTGTGTGTGTGTGTGTGTGTGTGTGTGTGTGTGTGTATGAGAGAGTGAGAGAGAGAGAGAGAGAGAGAGAGAGAGAGAGAGAGAGAGAGAGAGACATTAATGTATATCATAAGCATGCAGCCTTGTACTTCTCAGGACATGTATTTGAGATAAATAATCGAACAAGTGCACAGACACACAGACACACACACACACACACACACACACACACACACACACACACCCTGGTCTGAAGTGTTGACCCAGATAGTCAGTGGAGGGAAAACAAACATAAGGACAGATGTCCTGCCAGAACACCCAACCTACAAACACCTGGTCTACAGGTGTAGCCCGAGAAACTCCTGCTCCAGGCAGGTAAATATTGACCCCCACTACACCCACCCCTGAACTCTGCAGCATTCTAGATAAACCTTCCCAGTCCAACTCCACAAACATACGTCCCATATACTGATATTTATAGAGCATAATTCATCGGTTGAAATCATTCCGTTCTCAGTGTAGGCCTGCAGTGAATTTAAATATTTTAACATCTACAGTACCCAAGAAGGTGAAACGTTCGGACATGTGCCAGTAAAAGAGAAAAGACCAAAACCACTGATTCATGCGTGTCTTTTGAGAGCTCAGGCGGCGCTGCCTGAAAAACTGTCTTGGACGAAGAAATCTTTTAGACGATCAGAAAACTGGTGTCACGTCACACAGTCTAGCAGTGCATTCAGAAATGCAGCCTGGAACTGTAGTACAAAACAAGGAAGGTAGCTCGGTCGTCCGCTGGGCTTTTTTACACCCGAGCCGAGCGGCTCATGAGGCCGGAGCTTATTCCCAGTTTCTGTAGCATGAAGCTACCAGGAGTTCAACTCCTCCTGGACTGGACGCTGTCCATCACAGGTTACCTTCCCAGTAGTATATTTTACTGGAACCCATTTATACTGCTGGGGGAACAGAGGCACACGTGTGGTTGAGACCTTGCCCAGGGGTCTTAGCACAGTAGGGGTCTAACTGGAATTCAAACACACAACCTCCTGATCATAAGCGCAGCACCCTTACCACTACACCATCGGCCCCACACAAAAGGAGGAAAATCTCTGAGAAACAGTTCTTTTGGCTCAAGTTCATCTCTAATATACCTAGCAACGGTAGAACCATATGATGTGGTCATAAGTTCAGCCTGTTTTTGGAATTCTGAGTTTTCCATGCCAAACATGAGACCAATCACCCAGGTTTAAAGTGCAAAACCCAAATTCTCTGACGCTTTGGAGGCGCATTAGTGCCCACACCATGGCTGAGTTTATGTCCCGGTGAAAGTACTCTAAAAATAACTACGCAGATTAGGGTGGCCCTTATATGCAGCAAAAAAATTTTTATGGGAAATGAAATTGTCTCACCCCCTAAATTTGATCCTTTTGATCTAAAAATGTGTCAAACAAAATATTCTGGATATAAATCAAAGTTTAGCCTATGCTCAAGCCACCTCTTTCATTGTTCCTAAGCTTGATGTTAAAGCGTCAGCATAGAAGTATTAAAATATGTGAAGTGTTGTTCACCTCTCATATTTTTTATACAGGTGCAATGGCAAGCAATTTGAGATCAAAGAATCAGATCTATTTATTACAAACAGCAACAGCATACACAGGAGGTTGTAAAGTACCTACAATTAGAGATGCTCTGCAGCATTACATGTACCTAGTGAAAGGACATTCAAGAAAACATGATGCTGCAGTGGCCACAGTGCGAGTACCGGAAGAAACATGGACCGAGGCCCGCATTCCAGTCAGACCCTCCCGTCATGCCGTGAAACAACTCGAGAGATTAGTGCAGAATTGGGAAGCACTAAAGAAGAATCGAGGTCAGAGAACAAGTAAACAGATTGAGAATGAAGAGATATTTAAGGAAACCTTTGACGAGCTATTTGATATTGTGCACCAGGATGCTTTCTCTCGGATAAAAATACCCAAAGACAGAGAAGTTCTAAACGCTCAGAAGGAGAAAGGAAGACACGGTTCAATGACTGGTTACAGTGGCCTTCTATCCAAGGATGAAGAACAACATCAGTTCCTCCTTCAGATCATTCAGGACCACAGGAAAAGATTCCCTGGTGCCAGAAAAGAGACGATTGTTCATGAGCTACAAAACTAAAAGAACCTCACAATTTCGAACTTTTTTGTTTGAATAGTATTATACTTCAAAATGTTATTGTTCTTGAGCATCGCCTAAAAGTGATTACATTCTCATGATTTTTTTGCACAAAGAGGCTTCTTATTAAATGGAACAAAATGTTGGGGTGAGAGGTCACAAATTAAAAACTTTAAAAATAAGGCCACCTGAACGCAGGTATTGGGATTTTAATAAGGCATCCAGAAGTCCACGCTTATTTCAACAGGAAAACGCCGGGATTAATTCTGCACGAGCTAAAACAGAATGGCTTCAGTGTGGCTGATGCAAGCCGGATCCATCTGGTATATGCACTGCCCATCGCAAAGAGGTTGTTCCACATATGTTCTGTCTGAAAATGAGTTTAGTAACCTGGAGAGAGAGAGAGAGAGAGAGAGAGAGAGAGAGAGAGAGAGAGAGAGAATAAAGTGTGGAGGTAACAGAGCGAGTGCGTATCACTGCTATAAGTGACAATGGAAATACGTGGTTTTACAAAACATAATTTATATATTGATAGTTTTTTTTATAGTTAAGTTTTTTATCTTTAATAAATAATAAACCAACTGTTATTAAATTGTTGAGATGAGGAATAAAACACTTGACGTGCTTGGTAGAAAAATAATCAACTTCAGTGTGCTGACCGGAAATGGCACTCAGGCGCTCTCTCTCTCTCTCTCTCTCTCTCTCTCTCTCGCTCGCTCTCTCTCTCTCTCTCTCTGTGAAATCGAACATTCCGATAAAACATGACTGTTTGTGGTTGAGTTTCTGAGGCTGAAGTTGAATAAAAGAAATAAGGAATCTGCAGAAGAATGAAATCTCTCCAGCGGAGTCTCTGTAATCAGTTCACGGCTCGGCTGTGCGTAGCGTTAACACATCAACACTCGCCATCACACCTCGTTACACTCGCCAAACATCTCAACACCGTGTTTCTGTTCTGATTATCTACAGTGGCTAAATTAACATCAGCTAAAGTCAGCGTGATTTCAAAAACTAAATACAATTCCCACATCCTACTTTTGATCAGGTTTTTAATGACCAGAAACATTTTTACTGATCAAAAACAAAATATGAAGAAGAAACTGACAGGAGTGAATGAACCTGCTGAGGATGAGTGTGTGAGAAAGGCAGGATTAGCTCCTGTTGAGTGGAGGATTTATATGTAGCTCAATACCGACACACACACACACACACACACACACACACACACACACACACACACACACACACACACACACACACACCATTCTGTTGAATCACCTAGACTGGAAAAACCACAACAGTGGAAAATTTCCTGAGGCTTCAATGAAACTGAGACTCCCTCACTCACCCTTAAACCCTCTCATTCACACAAACACACCCTCACACACTCACTCACTCACTGTCAAACTCACACCTACTCACACTCACTCACACACCACCACCACTCACTCACACGCTTACTCACATTCACAACCTCTCACTCACCCAAACAACCCCTCACTCTCACACACACACACACACACACACACACACACACCCTCTCATTCACACAAACACACCCTCACGCACTCACTCAGACACACACTCACCCTCATCCCTCTCATTCATAAAAAACCGCACCCTCACACACTCACTCACTCTCAAACTCACACCTACTCACACTCACTCAGACACTTACTCACATTCACAACTCCTCAGTCACACACTCACACACGTCTGCACTCTCTCTCTCTCTCTCTCTCTCTCACACACACACACACACACAACACACACACACACACACACAGACCTACCCTTCTCACTCAGACACTCACACCCTCACTCTCACTTTAACTCACTCACTCACACTCAGCTTAACGCCCAGGAAACAGACCGATGCTGAAAGTGCATTTGAACACACTATGGCAGAACATGCTGATTGTTTTCGATAATCTGACAGGGACTTTTGATGAAAGTTACAACATTGGTTCCCATTTGTACAGATTTTATTTAAATAAATGCACCCATGTTTTTGCAAAAAAGGAAACTGTTCCTGTTTTGTCATTTAGAGGGCGTGACATGAAGCTGATTTCACACAGGACGGGTCTGAGCAGGGTTCAGTTTAATTCGAAACGGCGCTAAACCACCAAAATATGACGACAGTGTAGCTTATGATATGGGGGTGGTTTGAAACCGGTTCAGTGAGGTTGAAATGCGAAATATGGTGTCAACAGGGTGCATTGTGGATGTACTGAGGTGGAAATAAGGGTTTCAGGATGTACTGAAAGCGGATGAGAAAGGTTGGGAAAGACAGCGAAACACTGATGCACGGAACTGCTATGAAATGCAATCCATGCTGGATTGAATCGTCAGAAGCACCTTGTGAGACAAGCTTAACAACTCACTCATGTCTGTCTGAACATGTTAGATCTCTCATATTAGAACCTCATCTAACTGGCAGAGGAGGAGCATCGCAGTTATTTATACTGAAAATCTCAAACAGATACAAAAATCCAGACATGAGTTTGAAATTCTATACACCAGCATTACATATTTTCCTGAAAAGAACACACCTGCATCTTCTTCTTTTCCTTTCGGCTGTTCCCTTCAGGGGTCGCCACAGCAAACCATCCACCTCCATCTCACCCTGTCCTCTGTATCTTCTACTCTTACTCCAACTACCTTCATGTCCTCCTTCACCACATCCATGAATCTTCTCTGTGGTCTTCCTCTGGACCGTCTGTCTGGTAGTTCCAACCTCAGCATCCTACTACCAATATACTCACTATCCCTCCTCTGTACATGTCCAAACCATCTCAATCTAGCCTCTTTGACTTTGTCTCCAAATCCTCTAACATGTGCTGTCCCTCTGATGGACTCATTCCTGATCCTATCCATCCTCGTTACTCCCAAAGAGAACCTCAACATTTTCATCTCGGCTACCTCCAGCTCTGACTCCTGTCTTTTCCCCAGGGCCACTGTCTCTAAACCATACAACATCGTTGGCCTCATCACCGTCTTGTACACTTTTCCTTTCATTCTTGCCGATACTCTCCTATCACACATCACACCGGACACTTTTCTCCAAACACTCCAACCTGCCAGCACACGTTTCTTCACCTCTTTTACACACTCTCCATTGCTCTGGATTGTTGAGCCTAAGTACTTCAAATTCTCCACCTTCTTTATCTCTGCTCCCTGTCACCTCACAGTTCTTTGACTGCATCAAGGGTCAGCTCTAAGCCCCTTCTTGTTTGTATTCTTTCCCATAACTTCATCGGATGGCTCATCAACTTTATCCCTCTGTAGTTGCCATAACTCTGCACGTCTCCCTTGTTCTTAAAAATGGGCCCAACCAAGCATACTTCTCCATTTCTCCGGCATCCTCTCACTCTCGAAAACCTTGTTGAATGTTCTTGTCAGGAAATCTACTGCTGCCTCTCCTAGACACTTCCATACCTCCACCGGTATGTCATCAGGACCAACTGCCTTTCCACTCTTCATCCTCTTCAATGCCCTTCTCACTTCACCCTTACTAATCTTTGCTATTTCCTGCTCCTCAACAGTCACATCTTCTACTCTTTTTCTCTCTCTCATTTTCCTCATTCATCAGCTCTTCAAAGTACTCTTTCCATCTTCCCAGCACACTTCTGTCATCAGTCAATACATTTCCCACCCTGTCCTTAATCACTCTAACTTGCAGCACGTCCTTCCCATCTCTATTTCTCTGCTGTGCCAACCTGTATAAATCATTTTCTCCCTACCACTACTACTTTACAGTCACTGACTTCCTTCAAATTACATCGCCTACACAACATGTAGTCTACCTGTGTGCTCCTACCTCCGCTTTTATAAGTCACCCTATGCTCCTGTCTCTTCTAGAAGAAAGTATTCACCACAGCCATTTCCATCCTTTTTGCAAAGTCTATCAACATCTGTCCTTCTGTGTTCCTGTCCTGGATACCAAACCTGCCCATCACTTCCTCGTCCCCTCTGTTCCCTGCACCAACATGTCCATTGAAGTCTGCACCAATCACCACTCTTTCACCTCTGGGGTTACTCTGCATCACTTCATCTAACTCCCTCCAGAATCTCTCCTTCTCTTCTAGCTCACATCCTGCCTGGGGGGCATAAGCACTAACAACATTGACCATCACACCTTCAATTTCTAATTTGAGACTCATCACTCTGTCTGACACTCTTTTCACTTCTAGAACATTCCTGACAAACCCCTCCTTCATGATGACTCCTCCTCCATTTCTCTTCCCATCCACACCATGATAAAACAGTTTAAACCCTGCTCCTAAGCTTCTAGCCTTGCTACCTTTCCACCTGGTCTCCTGAACACACAGTATGTCCACCTTCCTCCTCTGCATCATGTCAGCCAGCTCTCTACCTTTTCCTGTCATAGTTCCAACATTCAAAGTCCCTACTTTCAGTCCTAGACTCATGCTTTCCTCTTCTCTCTCCACCTACGGACACACCTCCTGCCGCTCCTTCTTCAACCAACAGTAGTCCAATTTCCACCAGCACCCTGTTGGTTAACAGTACTGATGGCGGTTGTTAACCCGGGCCTCGACCGATCCCGTATGAAATTTGTCTTGACGGTTTGCATTTTGTATTCTGGCAAAAGTTTTACGCCGGATGCCCTTCCTGTTGCAACCCTCTGCATTTATCCGGGCTTGGGACCGGCGGGAAGACGGACAATTTTTTGCCCCCCCCCCCGGCTGCATTAACACACATGGATCTGATTTCTTTAATTATTATTTACAGACCCCCAGGGCCAGACTCAGAATTACTCAGTGACTTTGCAGATTTCGTTTCAAAGCTGGTTGTTTCTATCATGCTAGCTTGTTCCTAGCGTTCATATCTATCCTGGATTCAGTCCGGGGGGTAAATCAGAATTTAATAGGATCCACTCATGAAGCTACTCACACTCTCGATTTAATACTAACTTTAGCATTAAATATTGAAAATATAGTTGCAGTTCCAGCCAGAAACGATTTCAGATCGTTATCTTATCTCACTTACACGCCTCTTTGTACGAATATATACACCTCGCCACGTTATCGCATTCAGCTACACTTTTACACCAATGACTGCACAGAGTTTCATTAATAATCTTCCAGAATTATCAAATATGATCGGATCACCATCAGAGCTCATAGAACTCCATCAAGCCACTGAGTGCTTTGAGTCAAATTTACACCGGACACTAGATAATGCAGCTCCTCCTAAAAGAAAACCAATCAGAGAGAAGGAATTTTCCCCCTGGTATAATGATGAAACACGCCCACTACAACAGAAAAATGCGAACTACAACGAAAATGGCAGCAAACTGAAGTACTGGTTTTGTAATTAGAATGGAAGGAGAGTCTCGTTAATTACAGAAAAGCTCTGAGTGCTGCTCGAACAGAATATTTCTCTAAAAAACCCAAAAACAATTCAAAATGCTTATTTAATATTGTTGCAGAATTAACCAGGAATAAGACAATAAACAAAACATGTAAATTATCAATTTATAGCAGCGAAGTTATGAACTTTTTTAAATGTTAAAATTGAAAATATCAGAAAAACCATTGATTCCTAAATTTAAAGACATGTTTGTTAATAACTAAAACAGTACATAATAATATAATGCCAGCAGATCCACAACTCGAGTGCTTTATCCCCATTCAAAAGACAGAATTAATCTCAATTTCCTCATCCATCATCCACCTGTGTGTTGGATCCAGTTCCTCCATGTTTCTTTAAACAAATATTATCAGAAGTGTTCAACCCTTTATTAAATGTAATAAATTCTTCCCTCAACACTGGTTCTGTACCGAAATCCTTTAATTGAATTCAATTTAGTTTTATTTGTTCTGCACTTTTTACAATTGAAATTTACAAAGTATAAAAAACATTTCCTGTTACCCCTACAGATCTCTAATGAGTGTTGCCCGCGGCAAGGTAATACTCCCTCAGTAGATGCAAGGACGAAACCTTGAGAAGAACCAGATATAAAGGGAAACTCATCCTCATTTGGGTTGAACCATAAAGATATAAACATGTATGAGAAATCCATTACAGTCCAAAATGTCGTCCTGTTAAGTCTACAACTGAACGCCCTAAATAATTTGTGAGTGCACATCTTGGACCATTTAGATGTTCATCAGTAGTAGGTAGGGGCATCCAGATGAGAATATCAGCACGCCAGGACCAACCACAGGACTCCAGAGGCAGAAGGATCATGATCACCGGCATCCCAGAAGGAGAATGTGTACCTCAACAAAAAACAGAGAAGGGGGAGAGAGAGAGAGAGAGAGAGAGAGAGAGAGAGAGAGAGAGAGAGAGAGAGAGAGACTCAATAGTGTAATGGAAATAAATTTATTATTGCTGAGTGCAGCAGGGTCTCCGGAATGACTGTGTAACTAAAAGAGAGAGAACCAGAAGGAACACAGGCATGAGGGATCCTGTGACATTGGGGCAATCAGCCACCCCCACTGTCACTGGCCCTGGGTGAGCATGTAGAGCGGAGGAGTGACAGCATCCCAAAATCACACTCTACCAGAACTCTCTATGCCTGAGACCCCCAGATTTGCTCCTTTACATAATAAAAGCCTTTTAACTAAATGCTCCACTAAAAGAGAGTTTTCATCTTTGTGTTAAAAACAGAGACTTTGACCGAATCCCGAACATTAACTGGAAGGTTATTCCATAACTCTGGGGCTTTGTAAGAGAAGCTCCGCCTCTACTATAGTCTTGATTATGCGAGGTATCACTAAGTATTCTGCACCTTTTGATCTAAGGGGGCGTGTCAGATCATAAACGACAAGAAGTTCAGGAAGATAATGTGGCACAAGACCATCAAGTGCTTTAAAGGTTAAAAGTAGTATTTTATAGTCAGTGTGAAATGTAACAGGGAGCTGGTGAAGTGTAAATAAGGCCGGGGTGATATACTTGTGTCTTCTGGTTCTAGTAACAACTCTCACTGCTGCATTCTGGACTAACTAGAGCTTGTTTATGTTCATATTAGAACATCCAGACTGTCACACAATACAATAATCTAATCTCGAGGTAACAAAAGCATCAAGTTTTTCCGCATCATGCAGTGACATCATAGTTCTTATTTTAGCAACATTCTTGAGATGAAAGATGGCGACCCGAGTAATATTATCTACATGAGCTTCAAATGAAACACAAATGAAACACATAGATAATCACTCCAACGTCCTTCACTGCTACACATGGTGAGACTGAAACACCATCCAGACTTACTAAATCATCACAAACCTTATTTCTATCTGCCTGAGATCTGAGTATGAGAACTTCTGTGTTATCAGAGTTTAAAAGGAGGAAGTTAGGAAGAATTCAGTGTCTAATGTCCTTTACACATTTCTAAACTTTATTAAGCTGATGTCTCATCTGGCTTTACTGAAATATATAACTGTGGGTCATCAGCATAACAATGAAAGTTAATACCATGACCATGAATGATCTTATCCAAAGGGAGCATGTATAAGAGAAAAGCAAGAAGCCTAGGACATGACCTTGTGGAACACCAAACTTAACATTAGGACGTGGAGAGAAATCACCATTTACATTTACAAACTGATAACGGTGAGTTCAATAAGATTTAAACCAGGAATTGGCGGCTCCCTTAACTCCAACAAGATTTTATAATCTGTCAAATAGAATCATGTGATCAATAGTGTCAACGGCTGCATTAAAATCAAGTAACACAAGCAGGGAGACACAGCCGTGGTCGGAGGCCACCAGTAGGTCATTTACCACCTTAACGAGTGCTGTCTCTGTGCTGTGATGAGGCCTAAAGCCTGATTGATACATTTCATGAATGTTATTCCTATAAAGATATGAACATAACTGCTGTGCTACAGCTTTTTCTAAGATCTAAGAGATTAAAGGGAGGGTTGATGTTGGTCCATAGTTGGATGGCTGATATGGGTCAAGATCAGGTTTTATAATCAGAGGTTCGATAGTGGCTAGTTTAACGGATTTACGTGCATAACCAGTGCCGAGGGAAGAATTTATAGTTCAAGGTAAACTAGCAGTTATCAAACCTCTGATTAAAAAACCTGATCTGAAGCTGTCCTTACTGTTTATCGTGAGAAACGCTGTCAGATTTTGACGCTCACTCTCATGTTATACATCACCGTGGGAATGTGTTTTTAACAGTTTACCTGGAATTATGGGATATCCTTAACTGAAAAGATCACACCCACTTACTGTGAAATGCCAAACAATAGTGCAAAAATATTTAACTGCACTCAGTTAATTACACAAAGCCGAACATAATCCCAATCCACTTCAGAACAGTTTATTTATCCAATGCTGTCAGGAGTGTGATGAGTTACACCACTGCGTTCGAGGGTTTTAATTTTTCCTCCCGGAGAGTCCCAGCCACACCCACATTAAAGAAAAAAAGATACATAAACACACCAACCAGATAAACCGGCTACATCAGATTGGAGGAAACACACACACACACACACACACACACACACATACACAAAATCGCGTATTACTACCTTTGTGCGAAACACCCACTAGATGACTGTTATAAAGGCTACAGCTAATTCTATACTTTACCTCAACAACAGAAAGAATACAATTTCATTTTTTTGCTAAAAATAATTCCCCTGTTTTTCTCTCCTAATTTAGTCACATTCAATTCACACCTATTGATTGAAAAATCCCATCATGTGAACACCTACAACCAGAGAGGGGTGCAAGTACATGCCCCCTCTTTGACATATAATGCGACCACCTGCATCTTTGAGGATATGCAGTCAGCGGAGGCCTAATATACTCAGAAAAGAAGTGTTTGTCGTTCCAACACCTGAGCTCACCTACAACCACAATTGGCTGGGTATCACCTTAAGTGGCAGGAAGCCGAGTGTATACCATCCCTCCCTCCTGTGAAAACTCAGCTATTTGGCTCACATGGACTCGCAGCCATGGGTGGTTGTGTCATGAATGTGATTAATCGTGGAGTGTGTGTATCAGACACGAAAACTTCAAGAATGGTGTTTCCATTCCATTCCATTGGTGTGGCGGTAAAGAGGAAGAACACAGCACACCTCCCTCTTCTCAGCCTTGATCCCTCCTTCTCCCTATATCCCACCATCCACTCTCAATACCTCTAAGCCTCCCTCATTCTCCATGTACCCTCCCTCCATTCAGTCCACATTTTCCCTGTTCCCCTCTGGATTCTTTCTCTCTGAGACTCAAGACATCTGAACTTGGTTTTTAATAATTAACTGGTGTTAATGTTGTGTTCCTCCAGCGCTCCTCCACTAACACTTACATCACACGTCCCATCAACAAGCCGTCTCAAACCACTGGGTCCAAATGCACATGCTGCAGCTTCACCCAAAGAGCAATAACACTATTCTTGCTCCTTATACATCATCGCCACAATATAGACATATATTACATTATATTATACTATATTATACAAATAAATATATAACATATATATCTAACATACTTCTCTGCTACTCCAGACTTCCTCATACAATACCACAGTTCTTCTCTTGGCACCCTGTCATGATACACAAAGGCACAATGCAGTTCCCTCTGACCTTCTCTGTACTTCTCTATTGACATCCTCAAAGCAAACATTGCATCTGTGGTGCTCTTTCTTAGCATGAAACCAAACTGTTGTTTACAAATTCTGACCTCTGCCCTTCGTCTAGCTTCCACTATTCTTTCTCATAACTTCATTGTATGGCTCATCAACTTTATCCCTCTGTAGTTGCCGTAACTCTGTACGTCTCCCTTGTTCTTAAAAATGGGCACCAGCACACTTCTCCATTCCTCCGGCATCTGCTAACTCTCTAGGATCTTGTTGAATGTTCTTGTCAGAAAATCTACTGCTACCTCTCCTAGACACTCCCACACCTCCACAGGTATATCATCAGGACCAACTGCCTTTCCATTCTTCATCCTCTTCAATGCCCTCCTCACTTCACCCTTATTAATCTTTGCTACATCCTGATCCTCAATGGTCACCTCTTCTACTCTTTTCTCTCTCATTTTCCTCATTCATCAGCTCTTCATAGTACTCTTTCCATCTTCCCAGCACACTTCTGTCATCAGTGAATAATTTCCCCCTCGGTCTTTTATCAATCTAACTTGCTGCACGTCCTTCCCATCTATATCTCTCTGCTATGCCAACCTGTATAGATAATTTTCTCCCTCCTTACTGTCCAACCTATCATACAAGTCACCATACGCCCTCTGTTTGGCCTGAGCCACTGCTACTTTCGCTTTACGCTGTGTCTCCCTGTACTCTTATTTATTCTCTTCGGTCCTCTCAATGTCCCACTTCTTAGCGAACATCTTCCTTTGTGCACACTCCTGCACTTCCTCATTCCACCACCAAGTCTCCTTATCTACTCTCCTTCCAGATGACACACCAAGTACTCTCCTACCGGTCTCCCTGATCACATTGGCTGTGGTTGTCCAGTCATCTAGAAGCACTTCCTGGCCAACCAAAGCCTGTTTCAACTCCTCCTTGAAGACAACACGACACTCTTCCTTTTTCAGCTTCCACCACTTTGACTGCTGCTCTGCCTTTGCCTTCTTCACTTTCCTCACCATCAGCATCATTCTGCATACCACCATCCTATGCTGTTTGGCAACTCTCACCCACTATGACCTTGCAGTCACTGACTTCATTCAAATTACATCGCCTACACAAGATGTAGTCTACCTGTGTGCTCCTACCTCCGCTTTTTTAAATCAGCCTATACTCCTGTTTCTTCTTGAAGAAAGTATTCACCACAGCCATTTCCATCCTTTTTGCAAAATCGATCAACATCTGTCCCTGTGTGTTCTTGTCCTGGATATCAAACCTGTCCATCACTTATCTCCTCTGTTGCCTGCATCAACATGTCCACTAAAGTCTGCACCAATGACCACTCTTTCACCTCTGGGGGTATTCTGCATCACTTCGACTAACTCACTCCAGAATCTCTCCTTCTCTTCTAGCTTACATCCTGCCTGTGGGGCATAAGCACTAACAACATTGAGCATCACACCTTCAATTTCTAACTTGAGACTCATCACTCTGTCTGACACTGTTTACACTTCTAGAGCATTCCTGAAAAACCCCTCCTTCAAGATGACTCCTACTCCATTTCTCTTCCCATCTACACCATGATAAAACATCTTAAACCCTGCTCCTAAGCTTCTAGCCTTGCTACCTTTCCACCTGGTCTCCTGAACACACAATATGTCCACCTTCCTCCTCTGCATCATGTCAGCCAGCTCTCTATCTTTTCCTTGCATAGTTCCAACATTCAAAGTCCCTACTCTCAGTCCTAGACTCATGCCTTTCCTCTTCTCGCCCTGCCTAAGGACACGCCTCCTGCCTCTCCTTCTTCGACGTCTTCGACCAACAGTATTCCAATTTCCATCAGCACCCTGTTGATTGACAGCGCTGATGTCGGTTGTTGTTAACCCGGGCCTCGACCGATCTGGTATGGGGTAATACTTCTGACTTGCATCATAAAAGTTTGGCATTGGTTTTACATCGAATGCCCTTCCTGACACAATCCTCTGCATTTCTTTGAGCTTGGGACCAGCATAAGGGTGACAGACACTGGTTAGTGCCCCCCCCCCCCCCCCCCGCCCACGCCTACGCCTCATGGCTGCATTCGAGGGTGAGGTATCCGAGTAAAATAAAGCAGCTGGGGATTGCCGATCCATATCTAATGCCGCAGTTGATGTTTAGGAATGTGTTAGAATGCGACCATTCTTCCCTTCCTGCTTTTGCCTACTTGGATCTTTGTACATATCTTGTCCGCGGCCCGTCTCATTTACTGGCAAAGAGTTAAAAGCTTACAAATCAATGGAAGCTTACAAGTATTTAGTTGGTGGATTTGTAAGCTGTATGCAACAATGGGAGCCAGAAACCGGGAAGAGAGACGACCACCTCATAACGGCTAAGGCGCGTGTTCTATCCCCAAATAGACCTACACAAACAGGTGCTTTTGCAATAAAACATTACAATTATCACTGCTTATAATGGTTGTATAAATTCACATATTTTATTTATATAAGCCTATACAGAGTGTGTGTGTATATATTTTATATATATATATATATAAAATGTACACATATACTGGTCCTTCTCAAAAAATTAGCATATTGTGATAAAGTTCATTCTTTTCTGTAATGTACTGATAAACAGACTTTCATATATTTTAGATTCATTACACACAACTTGAAGTAGTTCAGGCCTTTTATTGTTTCAATATTGATAATTTTGGCAAAAAAGTAAATAAAAACCACAAATCCCTATCTCAAAAAATTAGCATATTTCATCCGACCAATTAAAAAAATAGTGTTTTAATACAAAAAAAGTCAACCTTCAAATAATTCAGTTATGCACTCAATACTTGGTCGGGAATCCTTTTGCAGACATGACTGCTTCAATGTGGCGTGGCAAGGAGGCAATCAGCCTGTGGCATTGCCGAGGTGTTATGGAGGCCCAGGATGCTTCGATAGCTGCCTTAAGCTCATCCACAGTGTTGGGTCTGGTGTCTCTCAACTTTCTCTTCACAATATCCCACAGATTCTCTATGGGCTTCAGGTCAGGAGAGTTGGCAGGCCAATTGAGCACAGTAAGACCATGGTCAGTCAACCATTTACCAGTGGTTTTGGCACTGTGAGCAGGTGCCAGGTCGTGCTGAAAAATGAAATCTTCATCTCCATAAAGCTTTTCAGCAGATGGAAGCATGAAGTGCTCCAAAATCTCCTGATAGCCAGCTGCATTGACCCTGCCCTTGATAAAACACAGTGGACCAACAGCAGCAGCTGACATGGCACCCCAGACCATCACTGACTGTGGGTACTTGACACTGGACTTCAGGCGTTTCCTTCTCCCCAGTCTTCCTCCAGACCCTGACACCTTGATTTCCGAATGACATGCAAAATTTGCTTTCATCCGAAAAAAGTCCTTTGGACCACTGAGCAACAGTCCAGTGCTGCTTCTCTGTAGCCCAGGTCAGGTGCTTCCGCTGCTGTTTCTGGTTCAAAAGTGGCTTGACCTGGGGAATGCGGCACCTGTAACCCATTCCCTGCACACGCCTGTGCACGGTGGCTCTGGATGTTTCTACTCCAGACTCAGTCCACTGCTTCCACAGGTCCCCCAAGGTCTGGAATCAGCCCTTCTTTCACTTTTTCCTTTCCACAGACGTCCCACTGAGGTGCCTTGATACAGCACTCTGGGAATAGCCTATTCCAGGGGTGGCGAACAAGTTAGACACAAAGAGACAAACTTTTTAACTGTGAAAGTTAAAGAGCCACACCACGTGCTGACCTTCCAAGACAGACAGACAGACAGACAGACAGACACACACACCTCTCTTTTTTTCCCTTGCTCTGACACACACCCAACTACTGAACACACTTCAGATAGATAGATGTGGCCTGTATAATATAAATTGATGAATATTGAAATATACACACAATCATGTTGAGTCGGGTGTTTTTTACCTTTGGGGAATTCTGTGTCAATATTAGCATGGAGTTGCTAAAATGACGCTGAAGATTTGAATCCTTGAAATGTGATATCGTGGTTCTGCATAATAAATAGAGCAATTTGCCATTCCGTTCAATAAAAATGTAAGCATCTTCCCATTCTCAGAGAAATGTCCTGTGTTCATCTTCATATTTTCGTTTAGCTTTGCATTTTGCCATTTTGACAAAGAGGGTAAGCCTGCATGCAAAGAAAATGTTTACTTAATTTCCCAGCATTAGATGTCATCCACTCAGATGATTGGCCTTCACTTATGTGTCAGAGGCGGCATTAAAAAACACCCAACCTGTCAAAATTATTTTCAAATATTATTTATTATTTGTTTTTAATAACCTCTGAAAGATTTAAGTGCGTTTTAAGATAAAAAAAACAAAACAAAAAACAAATATGATAAGAGGCAAAGAGCCACATTGATAAGAGGCTCAAGAGCCGTGTGTTCACCACCCCTGCCCTATTCGCTCAGAGATTTCTTCCTGTGTCTTACCCTCTTGCTTGAGGGTGTCAATGATGGGCTTCTGGACAGCAGTCAGGTCGGCAGTCTTACCCATGATTGTGGTTTTGAGTAATGAACCAGGCTGGGAGTTTTTAAAAGCCTCAGGAATCTTTTGCAAGTGTTTAGAGTTAATTGGTTGATTCAAATGATTAGGTTAATAGCTCGTTTAGACTACCTGAACATGATATGCTAATTTTTTGAGATAGGAATTTTGGGTTTTCGTGAGCTGTATGCCAAAATCATCAGTATTAAAACAAAACAATAAAAGACTGGAAATATTTCAGTTGGTGTACAATGACTAAAATATATGAAAGTTTAATTTTTATCAGTAGATTACAGAAAATAATGAACTTTATCACAATATGCTAATTTTTTGAGAAGGACCAGATATATATATATATTTTTTATAGCATCAATTTTATTTTTACCGGATGCTACCTCAATGACAATAGCCACCCTAGGCCCTACATAATAATGTATATTTACCTGGTACAAAGTGTTCGCTGCATATTCTACTGTATATCACATCCTCTCAGCATGTCCTAAGGCTCTGGGAGAGGGGAGGTACCAATGGAGGCATGACACTGTCTTAAGAGAGATTGCCATAGTGGTGGACCAGCGCAGATTGGAAGTCAACCATCTAAGTATCCAGGATACAGAAAACCCATCCAGTTCCTGAAAGAAAGGGAGACAAAGACCAAGCCTAGCAAGCCTGAAACTAGAGGCTCAGTCCCGTCTTCAGCCTCCGACTGGCAGCTTCTTGTGGATGTGCAGAGGAAGTTGAAATTTCCAGAAGATATAGCAGTCACTCAGATGCGCCCAGATATGCTGCTACTATGCCGAGAAACGAAAGCCATCCACATAATAGAGCTTACAGTTCCCTGGGAGGATAGACTTGACATCGCACACGAGCTGAAAGCGGCAAAATACCAGGACTTGGTAGATGAAGCTTGTATAAAAGGGTGGAAAGCAAGCCTGATGCCAATAGAGGTTGGATACAGGGGTTTTGTTGCAACATCTACAAGAAACTTCCTGCACAAGATAGGTCTTACCCCTACCACCACAAAGAAGGCGATAAAGACCATAGCTGCTTCAGCAGAGACATGCTCAAGGTGGCAGTGGCTCAAGAGGAGAGAGAGTTGGACCACAGTCAATTACAAGCCAGGAGAGTAGTGTGCAGATACACGTTAGAAGACCTCAACAATCAACCAGAAGCCAGCCTGCAGGTGAAGACAGTCTTTTGTCTTTGCTGCCCCACTCAGGTGAAGCGTACACGTTTCGGGGCGAAACGCTAAAGACCCTGAGATACCTGCTGATGATGCAGACTAGGCACGAAGAAACTACAACAACCACAAGCTGCAGATTATGCAGACGCTAATCAAGCATTGAGTAGCGTAGCATCATGGATCGATGTTTAAAAACCCATGTTTATGACTGTGGGGAGAGTCCCATTGACCTTCGAGAAAGTTCGGATGACAGCTCGGAAAGACGGTATGCTATAGTGCTAGGGCCAGCAACCCGAAGCACTGCAAATAATCGTTACAAGTTCCACTACAAGAGAATACCCCCTTGCAGGCCGAGAGGCGAGGGAGGATGAACTGCAAATCCGGACGGATTCAAAGGATCACGAACCAGGCAACGAATCATGGAATAGAAGTTTGATGCAAGCCCTCAAGCAAGCAGCACCAGAATCTAGACGGCGGTGTGGCAGCTGCGGAAGACTCTTTAAGAACGAAAAAGGCGTGAAAATACACCAAGGCAAAACAAAGTGCAAGGAGCAGTTAAGACAGTGCAAAGCTACTGAAACATCAGCAGCTAATAAGACACGGGAGGATCTGAGCCCGGAAGCTCACCACAGTGCTCAGAACCCCCACGTCGAGACCAATCCTGGCGCGACGGCTCAGGAAACAAAAGGTGTAGCAAGTGACGTGGCCCAGGAGAAAAAAGCTAGATTACAACTTCCACCATCAACAGACAAGAGGTGGCAAGTTCTAGACAACAACCTGGACAGCATTCTTGAAAACTGCATGAAAGGAGAAGCATGTAAAAATATCCACCTCTTGAGCAAGGTCGTTTATGATGAATGCAAGAGTTTGTTTGGAGCTCAAACTGTGAAGTCAAGACCAACCCGAGGAGGAGCAAGTAGAAGACAAAAACAGATAGCTAAGCTGCGTCAAAACCTCCGTAGTGTCAAGAAAATCATGGAAGAAAGCTCCAGAGTCCGAGAAGGAAGGTCTGCAAGAGCTGCACCACACTTCGCATAAGAGGTTGCTTCAATTCCGGTCAGCTGAGAGACTCCGCAAGAGGCAAAATGAGAAGAAACAAAGAAAGACGTTCTTCAGCAACCCTTTCCAGTTCACCTCAGACCTTATGGGGAAACCTGAGAGTGGCAGACTCCAATGTTCTCAAGTAGAGGTTGAAAAGAGTGTAAAACAAGCACATAGTGACCCTGACAGAACTACACCATGAACAGAACCCCCGTATCCAAAAGAGGAGCCAGATCCTGAAACCCCCTTTGATCTCTCAGACCTGCGCTTCGAAGAAATCAAAAAGGTCGTCAAAGCTGCAAGATCAAGCTCTGCTTCATACAAGCTCCATACAAGATTTACAAGAATTGCCCAAAGCTTCTCAATCATCTCTGCAAGCTTCTCCACACAATCTGGAAAAAGAAACAGCCAACATCAGCATGGACCCTGGCAGATGGTTGTTTTGTACCAAAGGAGCTAGATTCAAGAGGGCTGGACCAGCTCAGGGAAATCTCTCTTCTGGATGTAGAAGGAAAGATATTTTGGTCTGTAGTAACATTCTGTTGTAAGAAAATCACCACCTTTCTCCTGATTAATCACTACATTGACACCAGCTTGCAGAAAGGAGGCATCCCAGGCCACTCAGGATGTCTAGAGCACACAGCAGCGATAAGCCAGCTGATCAAGGAGGCCAAGAAAAACAAGAGTGACTTATCAGTAGTGTGGCTGGACATTGCCAAGGCCTACCCTAGCATACCCCATCTACTAGTCGAGAAAGCACTGCAGCAGTACCATGTTCCAACAGAGGTTGTGCAGTTGGTCATGAATCATCTTACCAACATCAAGATACAATTCACAGTGAACAACTTCACAGCAGGCTGGCAGAGACTCGAGAAGGGAATCACGGCAGGGTGCACCGTTTCAGTAACACTATTTGTGGCAGCCATGAACTTGCTCCTCAAGGCAGGAATCAGCCAGTGCAGCGGTCCCAAGGCTGACGATGGCACCAGGCACCCATCTTGCAGAGCCTTTATGGATGACGTCACTGTCATGACAGAGACACCAGCAGGAACCCGTTGGATTCTCTCAGCCCTTGAAAAGATGGTGAACTGGGCGAGAATGAAAATCAAGCCACCCAAGTCAAGGAGCCTCACTATTACCAAAGGCAGGCTTGGACCACATGTTTTCATTATCCAAGATGAGAAGATTCCCACAATCCAGGATGAGAGCATATCGGTGATATTCTGATAGTTGATGACTTCCCTACCAAAAAGGTTGCAACACTATACAAATTGTGAATAAAAAGTGAATGCAATGATGTAGACGTGCCAAATTTTAATATTTTATTCTAAATAGAACATAGATGACAGGTCTAAAGTTTAAAATGAGAAAATGTATAATTTTAAGGGAAAATACATTGATTTTAACTTTCATGGTGTCAACAAACCTCAAAAAAGTTGGGACAAGGCCACTGTGAGGCATGCCCTCTTCTTCTTACAACAGTCTACAAACGTCTGGGGACCAGGGAGACAAGTTTCTCAAATTTAGAAATAGGAATGCCGTCCCATTCCTGTCTAATACAGGCCTCGAACTGTTCAACTGTTTTGGACCTTCTTTGTTGCTCCTTCTTCTTTATGATGCGCCAAACGTTCTCTATAGGTGAAAGATCTAGACTGCAGGCTGCCCATTTAAATACCCGGATCCTTTTCCTATGCAGCCATGATGTTGTAATTAAATGCTGAATGTGGTCTGGCATTATCATGTTGAAAAATGCAAGGTGTTCTCTGAAAGAGACGAAGTATGGATGGAATCATATGTTTTTCGAGAACCTGAATACACCTTTCTGCATTAATGGCACCTTTCCAGATGTGAAGCTGACCATGCCACACGCACTCATACAACCCCGTACCATCACAGATGCAGCTTCTGAACTGAGCGCTGATAACAACTTGGGTTGTCCTTGTCCTCTTTCGTCCGTATGACACAGCATCTCAGTTTTCCATAAAGAACTTCGAATCATGATTTGTCTGACCACATAACAGTTCTCCACTTTGCCACACTCCATTTTAAATGAACCCTGGCCCAGAGAAAATGCCTGCGCTTCTGGGTACTGTTTAGAAATGGCTTCTTCTTTGTACTGTAGAGTTTCAGCTAGCAGCGGCGGATGGCATGGCGGATTGTGTTCACCGACAATGGTTTCTGGAAGTATTGCTGAGCCCATTCTGTGATTTCCCGTACAGTAGCATTCCGGTTTGTGGTGCAGTACTGTTTAAGGGCCCGAAGATCACGGGCATCCAGTACGGTTTTTTGGCCTTGACCCTTACACAGAGATTGCTCCAGATTCTCTGAATCTTTGGATGATGTTATGCACTGTAGATGATGATACTTCAAACTCTTCGCAATTTTTCACTGGGAAACACCTTTCTCATATTGCTCCACTATCATTCTGCACAACATTGGGGAATTGGTGATCCTCTACCCATCTTCACTTCTGAGACACTGCCACTCACATTAACCTGCATTACAGCTGTGCACATGATTAGCGCATCGGAAAGATCACAAGTTCAAATCCAGGTCGATTCATGCACCCCTGAGTCCATGGGAGGTGGTTGGTCTAGCTCTCAGGGGAGAAAAGGATGTCATAAGTTCACTTCCCTGTCATTTACAGGCCAATCATAGGAATCTGTGAGATCAGGCATACAAAGGGATGGAGAATATCCCCCCCCCAAAGACTGCCCAAATACACCTGTGCAGCATACAGGAGGCAGCATCATGCGTTTGGTGGTGGTCATGTGATAGAGAGGCCATGCTTAATGGGTGGAAATTGACCGACTAAAATTAGGAGTGGGGAGGGGGATTCCAAAAACTCAAACTGATAGTTTTTATTCGCATTTAATTTTCTGGGAGACGAGGGAGCTCCTGTTGTAACTGACAGTATCATCTGTTGTAAACAGTCCTATCTCCAGCACTGGACGAGAGATGGGATTCATTCATTCATATTGTTATAGTTCACTATAAAATAAACATAAAGAGAAACAAAAATGTTGAAGTGAACCTGTCTCTCAGACACACACACAGACGGGAGTTCTATTCCTCGGGGTAACGTGGCGTGGCGTCCCGCCCCACCCCCAAATATGAATATGAATCATGATGGGTGAGCACACACTAATAAATCCTTCCCACTGGAGAAAAGGACCAGACGAGACGCACGTTAATCTCTGACTCTTAAACTCTGAAATCTGATTCGCACTTACAGCATTTGGCAGACACCCTTACACAAAGCGACTTACATTTTTACATTTACACCTGAGCACTTGAGGATTAAGTGCCTTGCTCAAGGGCTTAACAGTGACAGCTTGATGGTATTGAGACATGAACCCCTGACCTTTGGACCAGAAAGCCAGAGCCTGAACCACCTGAGCCACCGCTGACTTAACTCCAAATAGCTTCCCTTTCTTTGAAGACTTAAAAGTCACATGACCTTTCTTAACCAATCACACGCACCCCAACAGTTATTTAATAAGTATTTTTAAAGATACACTTATGAAACGGTCCTGAAACAAACAAGGCCCAACGGGGACCTTTAACAGTTTTTAAAGTTTTCAAGTTGAGGTTCATAGAACTTCACATGGAACACATTTCAGCTGTTGGATAAAAACCTCTGCACTGGATGTTTTATTCCTTTTTAAACAACTGCTTGATTAAATTTAGCACGACCACATGATCAGACACTGTGGAGGAAGAGGACGGTGAAGGGACAGCATGACACACAGTGAGTTTCTGACTCTACACTATACTTCTGTATTTATTCATCTTTCGATTCTGTTTATTTATATTTATCCAATGATCTTCACTGATCATTCACGTTCCACAGATCATCGACACAAAGGATAGAAACATACCAGTCCACCAGCAATTTCACCTCAATCCTCACCTTCTAACTTCAGAAGTGTTATCCGGGTGGACAAGGAGATGTGTTACCCAGGAAGACAAGTGTTATCTGGGAGAAGCTGCGTTACCCGGGAGGACGAGAAGGCGTGTTTCCCGAGTGGACAAGTGTTACCTCAAAGGAGGCGTGTTACCTGGGAGGATACGGGCAAGTGCTACCCAGGAGGACGATGAGGCGTGCTACTTGGGTGGAAGAGGAGGCGTGTTGTCCGGGCAGATAAATGTTACCTGGGAGGAGGCATGTTACCAGGGCAGAGATGAGGAGTCATGTCCCCCAGTCAGACGAGGGGACGTGTGTGCACTAGTGTTACCTGGAAGACGACGTGTTACCCGGGAGGACGTATGTTACCCGGGCCGACGAGGAGGTATGTTATTGGGCAGAAGAGGACATGTGTTACCAGGGCAGACGAGTGTTACCTGGGAGAAGGCGTGTTACCCCGGAGGACAAGGAGGCTACCGAAAGAACAAGTGTTACCTGGGAGGACATGGACAAGTGTTATCCAGGTGGGATAGTGTTACCTGGGACGACAATGAGGTGGTTTACCGAGGTGGATGAGTGTTACCTGGGCCAACAAAGAGGCGTGTTACCTGAGCAGACAAGTATTACCTGAAAGGAAACGTGTTACCTGGGTGGATGAGGAGGCATGTTACCGAGACGGACGCAGAGGAGTATTACCTGTCCAGCAGAGGTGTTTGCTGTCTTCTGGTTGTTGAGGACATCACTGTAACCAGCAGCACAAAAATTCATGTTCCACACCATCACCTGGACATGTTAGCGCCGTAGCATTTTAGCTTAAGCTTTTGAGCTGATATTAAATTATTAGATAAATACATAAAGCTGTAAAGGATTTTATTTTACAAATTATTTTTGTAAAGGATGTAGTACATAATTACATATTTATTTATTCATGATCTGAACCATTTAATCCTAATTAGGGTTTTGGGGAGGCTGGCTGACTCTTACATGAACCTCCACCACAGACAGTGAGAGACAATGGCTGGCCTTCGAAAACCCAGATAGGGGCACTGGGGAGACAGCAGTGTCAACCCAGTAATAATGGGGCTTGAACCCATGACCTTGGGATCAGGAATCCAGCAACTTACCACCGGCCCACCACTGCCCCATACATGAGCTAAATACACCACACCCCAACACACCAGAAAACTCAAGACTCCCAACACACACACACACACACACACACACACACACACACACACACACACACACACACACACACACACACACACACACACACACACACACACCAGTTGCCTGTTCGTCTGAGCCCCCAGAAGCAAAGTGATGTCCCATTCTCGAGAATGCTACACAAGATACCGGCCCCTGAACAGACATATAAACACATGTCACCCATCACAGAAAAATTTTAAGACTTGTTTCCATGGTTACAGTGCCAAATCACTGAATCATTCTGTACCTTAGTGACTCACTGAATCATTCTGTGTCTCTCTGAATTACAGTGAGCGCACACAAATTATTCTACACTGAATATTACTAAACTGTTTCATTTAAATTAGATGATGACAGAAAACACACAGATGTCTGAAAAGGAAATTTTCAATGTTGGATTTAAGTAAGTAAAAAAAAAAAAAAAAGGTTGGGGGGGCTGTTTTTTCAACACATGTTCAAAAAAACTAAACTAGAGGTAGTGGTGGTCAAGTGGTTAAGGCGCAGGATCGCTGATCCTAAGGTTGGGGATTCGAGTCCCCACAGGGTTGTCACTGTCCCCCCCAGTGCGGCTAACTGGGTTATCAAAGGCGGGTCATGTCTCTCACTGTCTATGGTGAGAGACATGTAAAAGAACCATTGCTGACTTTCGTCACAGAGGGGCAGTGGTGGTCTAGTGGTATAGGGTGCTGGATCGCTGATCCAAAAGGTTGGGGGTTCAAGTCCCACTCTGCACAAGGTTGTCCCTGCCCCCCCCCCCCCCCCCCCAGTGGAGCTAACTGGGTTATCAAAGGCCGGCCATGTCTCTCACTGTCTATGGTGAGAGGCATGTAAAAGAACCATTGCTGACTTTCGACAAGAGTAGGCTGCAAAGCCGTCAGCGTGTTTCCGCCCTGCGATGGCCTGGCGAGCTGTCCAGGGTGTACTCTGCCCTCGCCCAAATTTGGCTGGGATGGGCACCAGCCTCCCCGTGACCCAAATTAGGATAAAGCGGGTACAGAAAATGAACTGAGTTGACTTTTGTAAAGAGTAGCTGCAGAGCCGTCAGCGTGTTTCTGTCCCTTGCTAAAAAGGGTTGTGACAGGAAATGCATCCAATGTAAAAACCTATTCCAAATCAAATGTGCGAATCAGATGATTCGCTGTGGCGATTCTCAAGAATGGGAAAAAGCCGAAAAGAAGTTGTTAAAAAAAATCTAATCCCCAGGTTTAACTATTATAAACTTCTCCTAGGTAATGATGCTCTGATATGACAAAGAAACAATGCATCCCAGAGGAAAACACTATAAAATTCCTGTAAATATATTATTTATATTTATAAATAAAAAATACAGTATATTTTATTAATTATATAGCTTAAATTATTGTATAAATAATAATAATTATTTGTCAGTTGGTTTTAGTGAATTGGATTGTATTAATCATGTCAACCTTTACATCTCAATCATTAGTTTGAAACTTTACTTAGCCCTGGGAAAGAGACCCTGACCTACTTTTTTCTTCTCATAAAAAAGCTCATGCTTAAATATTTATGATTTTGAGTCGGTCAGACCTGAAGCGAAAAAAAAAAAATGATACATAATTTACTCGAAGTGAATCTACTTGAAAAATCACCAAAACTGGTCCTAGCAAGGAAACCTCTTGTTCCTCTGTGTGTTTTCTGCCACATACTGAATCAGTACATCCTAACGAATTGTGAAATGATACTGTTTCATTCATGAAATCAATTTCTGACATGTTAAATCTTACTGAATTGTACTTTAGAAAATAAAGTGAAAGGAAATATTGACCTGGTCCTGTGTTCACGGCACTGTGAAACCATTTAGATCAGAATTCAACTGTCTGTTCTGATGAACATGAAAAGTGTGTGTGTGTGTCTAAGATGACTCATACATAAGAGATTCCTCTTTTTTAGAACTACTCTACCGAAGTAGGTAGAATGTGTGTGAGTGCAGCAGGGTGTGTACCATATGTGTGTCTTGTACAAACTACACACCCCAAAGCCACAAAGCCAATCTGTCATTCTAAAATAAGTCTTGTACACACCACTCCCTCTGGATTCCATACATGTATTTATCGGGATTATTCGTCTTTTCCGGTTCTGTTTTGTCATGTATGGGTCACATGACCCACCTTTCTGTGTGTGTGTGTGTGTGTGTGTGTGTGTGTGTGTGTGTGTGTGTGTGAGAGTGAAATTAAATTTGTTCAGTGTGAAAGACATGAGGATGTCCCAGCACTGACAGTGTGTTTAAACCTTTCTGTAACTGCACTTAACAAATCCGTAATTTTATGCCAAATAGGAAGTCGGCCATTTTTAATTTAAATAAAAATGTTTGGGTTTTTTTCCCTTCTCATTAAAAGAATTCTGTATTGCAAGATGAACCAAAAATAAACTCGAGCCTCTACTTTTAACCTGTGGGACATATCCATCAACAGTCAACTAATTTGATGGTGAAGTTGCTATACAGGAAATGAGGTTGTTTCTTTGCAACACTTATGTATTGGCAACAAACATATCGTGTGTGTGTGTGTGTGTGTGTGTGTGTGTGTGTGTGTGTGTGTGTATACATGTATATATATTCAGCACACATGTAAAGAGTATAACAAACATTTTAAACTCATTTGTAACATGATGATTCTATTAAAAACATGAAATGAATCTCAGGAAATAATTCCATCAAATTCTGAAAATCTCCATGGTAACAATCACCGATGGTCCTGAAGGTTTCGGTTCATCCTTCATTGTTAACAATTTGTGAGGTAAAAGAACTGCTTGGGCCCCTTTAATTGCTGAATGGAGCGAAGTATATTTAGTGTTAACATCAGCTTTTGGGGATAACCTAAATAACTTGGCATTGACTAACCTGAAGAAGGCACTGTGCGTCACTAAAACGGGTTTAGCTGCATATTTATTGATATTGAATGTGTTTAATGAGAATCTGGTAATGTGTATAGTTAAATATTCAACTGAACCTGACAGAGAACGTGTGGAATACATATTTTTAAAAGAATTACACCACGTAGGTCAGACAGACTGTACTACTTCATCACTGACCAAAAATCACTTCGACTGACTCTCACTCAAACACTCTCTCTCACACTCTCACTCACACTCTCTCTCTCTCGCTCACGCACGCCTTCTCTAGGAGTCATCTTGAAGGAGGAGTTTGTCAGGAAGTGAAAACAGTGTCAGACAGAGTGACGAGTCTCAAGTTAGAAATTGAAGGTATGATGTTCAATGTTGTTAGTGCTTATGCCCCACAGGCAGGATGTGAGCTAGAAGAGAAGGAGAGATTCTGGAGTGAGATAGATGAAGTGATGCAGAATACCCTCAAACATGAAAGAGTAGTCATTGGGGCAGACTTCAATGGACATGTTGGTGCAGGAAACTGCGGGGACGAGGAGGTGATGGGCAGGTTTGGTATACAGGACAGGAACGCAGAAGGACAGATGTTGGTAGATTTTGCAAAAAAGATGGAAATGGCTGTGGTGAATACTTTTTTTCCAGAAGAGTGAGGAGCATAGAGTGACTTATAAAAGTGGAGGTAGGAGCACACAGGTAGACTACATCTTGTGCAAGCAATGTAATTTGAAGGAAGTCAGTGACTGCAAAGTAGTAGCGGGTGACAGTGTTGCCAAACAGCATGGGATGGTGGTGTGCAGGATGACGCTGATGGTGAGAAAGGTGAAGAAGGCAAAGGTAGTGCAGAAGACAAAGTGGTGTAAGCTGAAAAAGGAGGAGTGTTGTGTTGTCTTCAAGGAGGAGTTGAAACAGGCTTTGAGTGGTCAGGAAGTGCTTCCAGATGACTGGACAACTACAGCTAATGTGATCAGGGAGACAGGTAGGAGAATACTTGGTGTGTCCTCTGGAAGGAGAGGAGATAAGGAGACTTGGTGGTGGAATGAGGAAGTGCAGGAGTGTGTACAAAGGAAGAGATTAGCTAAGAAGAAGTGGGACATTGAGAAAACCAAAAAGAGTAAACAGGAGTACAGGGAGACACAGCGTAAGGCGAAAGTAGCAGTGGCTAAGGCCAAACAGAGGGCGTATGATGACTTGTATGCTCGGTTGGAAAGTAGAGGGAGAAAATGATTTATACAGGTTGGCACAGCAGAGAAATAGAGATAGGAAGGATGTGCAGCAAGTTAGATTGATTAAGGACAGAGAGGGAAATGTATTGACTGATGACAGAAGTGTGCTGGGAAGATGGAAAGAGTACTTGGAAGAGCTGATGAATAAGGAAAACGAGAGAGAAAAAAGAGCAGAAGAGGTGACTGTTGAGGACCAGGAAGTAGCAAAGATTAATACGGGTGAAGTGAGGAGGGCATTGAAGAGGATGAAGAATGGAAAGGCAGTTGGTCCTGATGACATACCAGTGGAGGTATGGCGGTGTTTAGGAGAGGAAGCAGTAGATTTCCTGACAAGAACATTCAACAAGGTCTTAGAGAGTGAGAGGATGCCAGAGGAATGGAGGCGACGTGTGCTGGTGTCCATTTTAAAGAACAAGGGAGATGTGCTGAATTGTGGCAACTACAGAGGGATAAAGTTGATGAGCCATACGATGAAGTTATGGGAAAGAATAGTGGAAGCAAGACTAAGGGCAGAGGTCAGCATTTGTGAACAACAGTTTGGTTTCATGCCAAGAAAGAGCACCACAGACGCAGTGTTTGCCTTGAGGATGTTAATAGAGAAGTACAGAGAAGGTCAGAAGGAGCTGCATTGTGCCTTTATGGATCTGGAGAAAGCATATGACAGGGTGCTGAGAGAGGAACTGTGGTATTGCATGAGGAAGTCTGGAGTGGCAGAGAAGTATGTTAGAGTGGTGCAGGACATGTATGAGAGATGTAAGACAGTGGTGAGGTGTGCTGTCGGTGTGACAGAAGAGTTCAAGGTGGAAGTGGGACTGCATCAAGGGTCAGCTCTGAGCCCCTTCTTGTTTGCTATGGTGATGGACAGGCTGACAGACGAGGTTAGGTAAGAATCTCCATGGACTATGATGTTTGCAGATGACATTGTGATCTGCAGTGAGAGCAGAGAACAAGTGTAGGAAAACCTAGAGAGGTGGAGGTATGCCCTGGAAAGGAGGGGAATGAAGGTTAGCCGCAGTAAGACAGAATCCATGTGTATGAATGCCAAGGACCCAACAGGAACGGTGAGGTTACAAGGAGCAGAGATAAGGTGTGGAAAAGAGGTGAAGAAGCATGTGCAGGCTGGTTGGAATGGTTGGAGAAAAGTGTCCAGTGTGATGTGTGATAGAAAGGTATAGGCAAAAATGAAAGGAAAAGTGTACAAGACGGTGTTGAGGTCAGCGATGTTGTATGGTTTAGAAACAGTGGCCCTGGGGAAAAGACAGGAGGCAGAGCTGGAGGTAGCAGAGATGAAAATGTTGAGGCTCTCTTTGGGAGTAACGAGGATGGATAGGATCAGGAATGAGCACATCAGAGGGACAGCACATGTAAGACGTTTTGGAGACAAAGTCAGAGAGGCTAGATTGAAATGGTTTGGACATGTACAGAGGACGGATAGTGAGTATATTGGTAGTAGGATGTTGAGGTTGGAACTACCAGGCAGAAGACCTAGAGGAAGACCAAAGAGACGATTCATGGATGTGGTGAAGGAGGACACGAAAGCAGTTGGTGTAAGAGAAAAAGATGCAGAGGATAGGGTGAGATGGAGGCAGATGATTCACTGTGGCGACCCCTGAAGGGAAAAGCCGAAAGGACAAGAAACAGAAGAAGAAGTGAACCGTGCAGAATTTCGCGGATCCGTGAAAATTTCACATCCCCAGAATCATCACGCCTTCCATTAGAGCGATGTGAAGTGAGTGAATCCCTCAGACAGCGAGAATGTGGCAAGAAACGACTTCAGTGAATAAAAACATCACCGGATCACCAGAGTGGACATACTGCCTAATTTTCAATCATAGACATGTGTGCACGTGTGTGTGAGAGAGAAAGAGAACCTGGGGATTTTCAGTGTGGAGTCAGTGGAGGCAGTGATCAGGTGATTCCCGTCCGGGTGGAATGACAGACAGTTCACTGCTACAGTGTGGAGTGAAATAAATCACACACACAAATAGGTCTTGGTCCTGGGCATCACCATCGTTACTCAGAGTGCGGAAATAAACATGAGTGGAGCGCCCTCTGAAGGACGTTGGCTAATACTACACTCCCTCCCCTCACAGAGATAAAGAGAAGGATAAATAGATCTTCATTATCAACTGTTGCATGAACAATGAAAGTCAGTTGAGAAGTAATTATAAAAAGAAAATGCGCAAAAGACAACAAAAGGAAATATACTAAGCTCTACATGTACATTCACCTACATACACATATATACACACATACACAAACACCCACATACTCATATATTCACAAAAACCTACACATACACATCTACACACATACCTGTGTACACATGTAAAATGCGACCCCTACTGACGAAACTCCCACATTACGAAAAACGTGCTGGAACGGATTAATTTTGTAAGTCGGGGGCTGACTGTATATACACACATACACAAACATACACACAGGTACACATGCACACCTACATAGACAAACCTGTGTACACATATACAGTGTCCACACATACACATACACCTGAATACTCATATATATATATATATATATATATATATATATATATATATATATATACATATACATACACACATATACATACACACACACACACCTATAGACACACATACATACACAAACCTACATATATACACACACATCTATATACACACATGCATATATTCCATATAGAATCCACTATTAAGGATTAATAATATTACACTGTGATTGAACACGTTACTGAATGGTATGTATTACCACGGTGAGGACATCATTACTGTTTTATTGATGATTAGATGGGAGTGTGATGTGAGAGCTCGGGTAAACCTCGGAAAAGCTGCAGCAGTTTTTATGAATGCGAATGTCCCACACTTTAACTGTGTCGTCTGTACACACAGCAGCAATGCACATCCCACTGGGGTGAAAACTGTACAGTTTCTTTTAACTTTCAGTTAACTGTCTCTGTACAGTTTTCTTTAAATTCAGATACTCAAATGTTCAGGTGTTTGATTTTCAACGTTTGGAGTGTAAACACTATGCATACACACACACACACACACACACACACACACACACCCGTTGTGTCCACAGAAGGAGTGAATACACTCGCGGCTGTTCTTATCCCAGAGTTTCACTGTTCTGTCATCGCTGGCAGAGACAATTAATCTCCCGTCCGGAGAAAACAAACACCAGCAGCATTTGCTGAAAAGCAAAAACTCATCTATACTATTTTATCGCACTATTTAACATCACCAACACAGGCTGTCATCTCAAAAATCAATTAATTAAATTATGATTTCATTTACTAATTTTAAAAAATGGGCAATAAGAGAGATGTGAAAATAAATCATCTTTTCCTTTCGGCTGTTCCTTTCAGGGGTCGCCACAGTGAATCATCTGCCTCCATCTCACCCTGTCCTCTGCATCTTTTTCTCTTACACCAACTGCCTTCATGTCCTCCTTCACCACATCCATAAATCTTCTCTTTGGTCTTCCTCTAGGCCTTCTGCCTGGTAGTTCCAACCTCAACATCCTACTACCAATATACTCACTATCCCTCCTCTGTACATGTCCAAACCATCTCAATCTAGCCTCTCTGACTTTGTCTCCAAAACATCTTACATGGGCTGTCCCTCTGTACTCATTTCTAATCCTATACATCCTCATCACTCCCAAAGAGAACCTCAACATTTTCATCTCTGCTACCTCCAGCTCTGCCTCCTGCCTTTTCCCCAGGGCCACTGTTTCTAATCCATACAACATCGTTGGCCTCAACACCGTCTTGTACACTTTTCCTTTCATTCTTGCCGATACCCTCCTATCACACATCACACCGGACACTTTTCTCCAACCATTCCAGCCTGCCTGCACACACTTCTTCACCTCTTTTCCACACTCTCCATTGCTCTGGATTGTTGAGCCTAAGTACTTAAAATCCTCCACCTTCGTTATCTCTGCCCCCTGTAACCTCACCGTTCCTCCTGGGTCCTTCTCATTCACACACATGTCTTCTGATTTTCTGAGGCTAACCTTCATTCCCCTCCTTTCCAGGGCATACCTCCACCTCTCTAGATTTTCCTCCACTTGTTCTCTGCTCTCACTACAGATCACAATGTCATCTGCAAACATCATAGTCCATGGAGATTCTTGTCTCACCTCGTCTGTCAGCCTGTCCATTACCATCGCAAACAAGAAGGGGCTCGGAGCTGATCCTTGATGCAGTCCCACCTCCACCTTGAATACCACACCTCACCACTGTCTTAAATCTCTCATACATGTCCTGTACCATTCTAACATACTTCTCTGCCACTCCAGACTCATGCAATACCACAGTTCTTCTCTTGGCACCCTGTCATATGCTTTTTCCAGATCCACAAAGGCACAATGCAGTTCCCACTGACCGTCTCTGTACTTCTCTATTAACATCCTTAAAGCAAACACTGCATCTGTGGTGCTCTTTCTTGGCATGAAACCAAATTGTTGTTCACAAATGCTGACCTCTGCCCTTAGTCTAGCTTCCACTATTCTTTCCCATAACTTCATCGTATGGATCATCAACTTTATCCCTCTGTAGTTGCCACAACTCTGCACGTCTCCCTTGTTCTTAATAATGGGCACCAGCACACTTCTCCTCCATTCCTCGGGCATCTGCTCACTCTCGAAGACCTTGTTGAATGTTCTTGTCAGAAAATCTACTGCTACCTCTCCTAGACACTTCCATACCTCCACCGGTATATCATCAGGACCAACTGCCTTTCCACTCTTCATCCTCTTCAGTGCCCTTCTCACCTCACCCTTACTAATCTTTGCTACTTCCTGCTCCTCAATGGTCACCTCGTCTACTCTTTTCTCTCTCTCTCATTTTCCTCATTCATCAGCTCTTTATAGTACTTTTTCCATCTTCCCAGCACACTTCTGTCATCAGTCAATATATTTCCCTCTCTGTCATTCAGATATCAAACAAAACTCGCACAACACAAAGAAAGCACCACTTAAACACGCGGTTCTGAACGGTAATAACGTCTCTACCCGTGCACTACCCTCACGGTCAGCAAACCAGATCATTCTTCAGCGACGATCCGAAATTCAAACTCCTTTATAAATCACGTACAACAAAACAAACCCCGCCCACAACGCTACGCAGATACCGGAAGAGTGGTTCTTCTTCGCTGTTCTTTTTGAAGTGTACAGCACCACCTACAGCACAAAGCGTATAATTACAACGCAACGATTGAAATGTGAATCGTTTTCAGAAAGAACCTCTTCCTGGTGTTCTCTTCTATTTTACAACAGAATTTTCATCATCACATTCTTGAAGGATTTAGTCACAGATCGAAGTAAATTTTAAATCGGAATGAAGTTACTTGTATTCATATCCTGTAAAACACTATTGTCTCAATTCTATACTCATTCATTTTCTGAACTGCTTCATCCTAATTGCGGTCTCAGGGAGGCTGGTGCCCATCTCAGCCGACTCTAAGTGAGGACAGAGTACACCCTTTACAGCTCCCCAGTCCATCGCAGGGCTATGCAGCACCTGTTTACAAAAGTCAGCGATTTTTCTTTTACATGAACCGCCACCACAGACGGTGAGAGACATGGCTGGCATTGGGGGGACAGCAGTGACAACCCGGTGATACTGGGGCTTGAACCCCCGACCTCGGGTCGGTGATCCAGCACTTTACCACCAGGTCACCACCGGCCTCGTCTCAGTCAATTACTGTACAGTGAATAAAAACAGTGGAAGGGAAAGCAGATTCGGACGCAGACACTAGGTAGCGCTAAAGAGCTTGAAATAAAATAAATAAATAAATAAATAAAAGTGGACAAACGCGAAAATCTTTGATTCAGAAGCACCAAAAAATCATTTAAAAATATATTTAAACGGTGATCATCTGAAAACATTCTGCTCGAGACTTGATGTAATATATATATTATAGGAGTGTCTGAAAATTTAAATATTTCAGAGAGATTCTGTACAGAGGAGGGATAGTGAGTATATTGGTAGTTGGATGCTGAGGTTGGAACTACCAGGCAAAAGGCCCAGAGGAAGACCAAAGAGAAGATTTATGGATGCGGTGAAGGCGGACATGAAGGTCGTTGGAGTAAGAGTAGAAGATGCAGAGGATAGGGAGAGATGGAGGCAGATCATTTGCTGTGGCGACCCCTGAAGGGAACAGCCGAAAGGAAAAGAAGAAGAAGATTCTGTTCCTTAAATTTCATTCATTCATTTTCTGAACTGATTAATGCTGGTCCCCATTTCAGCTGTCTCTGGGTGAGGGCAGAGGACACTCTGAACAGCTCCCCAGGCCATTACAGGGCGATGCAGCTCCTCTTTATCCATTCATTCATTCATTTTCTGTAACCGCTTAATACTAATTCGGGTCGTGGGGAGGCTGGAACCCATCCCAGCGAACTCAGGGCAGAGTACACCCTGGACGGCTCGCCGGGCCATCGCAGGGCAGAAACACACTGACGGCTATGAAGCTCCTCTTGTCCAAAGTCAGCAATGGCTCTTTTACATGAACCTCACACCACAGACAGTGAAAGACACGGCCGGCATTTGAGAACCCAGTTAGTGCACTGGGGGCCTTTAGACTATTGTGAAATAATTAAATAAATAAATAAAACAGTTCAATGAGATGGTATAAACAACAACAAATAAGTGTTTTAATTAAATTAGTCAGACAATATGCTGAGTGATCGTTAAAATTATAAACAGAATTATGGCCATGCAGTGGTTTTATTTTCCATCTCAATGTTTTTATAGTGAATGGGCAGTAGTGGGTGGCCTGGTAAAGGGTGTTGGATCGCTGATCCTAAGGTTGGGGGTTCAAGTCCCACTCTCCACAAGGTTATCACAGTCCCCCAGTGCACTAACTGGGTTATCAGAGGCCGGACATGTCTGTCACTGTCTATGGTGAGAGGTTGATGTAAAAGAAGCATTGCTGACTTTCGTAAAGAGGAGCTGCAAAGCCGTCAGCGTGTTTCTGTCCCGCGCTAAAGGGTTGTGTCAGGAAGGGCATCGACCTAAAAACCTATGAACTAAATCAAACATGCCAATCATTCGCTGTGGTGACCCCTGAGAAAGGGAAAAAGCCGAAAGGAAATCTCATCTCATGTTTTTATGGTGATTATGTGTGCAGTCAACATTATTTAGAATCTCAATATTAATCTGATTGTTTACTGACAATTCATCCGAAAATCATTAGAATGATGAGAATCATTTTATTATAAATCATAAACATATAAAAATTCTGAAGTTTAAATGATCTTCACACACATACTCACACGCATCCATTTTATGAACCGCTTACTCCTAATTAGGGTCACAGGGAGGCTGGTGCCCATCTCAGCCGACTCCGGGCGGGAGTGGGCTACACCCTGAACAGCTTGCCAGGTCATCGCAGGGCCAACACTCATTCACACTTAGGAGTGAATTAGAACAGCCCGTTAACTTACTGTGCACATTTTTGGACTGCGGGAGGAAGCCGGAGTACCCACAAGCACGGGGAGAACATGCAAACTCCATACAGAAACACCCGAGCTGGGATTCAAACCCAGGACCTTCTTGCTCTGAGGCAGATGTGCAAACCCCCAACCCCCCCGCACACACACACATACACACACACACACACACACACACACACACACACACACACACCGAGGAATGTGGGATGCACAGTGCGTTGTGTCTTCTGCATTTGGATGATTAGGGTGGAATGCCCCGTCAGATAGAATTTTACTTCCTGTTTCCTTAAGCAGACTCTTTCAGGAAATAGAGAAAATAATGAATGAGAAAGAAGCTGTAAAAATAATTCTCGAAAATTATTTTCTTTCCTGTACTGTAGTTGCTTTTCACAAATTTCACACACACACACACACACACACACACACAGAGACACACAGACACACAGACACACTGCTCACCTTGAACATTTAAGTGTTGTTTATTCTGTAGTGTAATTATTAACCTCGGCGGCTGTGAATCCGACGCTGTTATCTGAACCTTCACCTTCATCTTATCTCGTCAAGCACAAACTTTACTCCACCAACCCTCCTCCACCTTTATTACAGTAACACGGGAATGCAGTCATTAGAGCGAATAGCCATTTCCCAAACCCGTTTGTTCATCACAACAACTATTTGCTGCAACCATATGGCTGTCTTTACTTTGTTCACACTTTTAGACCAATCACAGCCCAGAGTTTAGCAGCATGATCCAAATAAAACCCAACAAAAAGTCGAGAGATGTGACACAAACATATTTCAGACTTAAATAGTTATAATTTTAGTTATATCTGTAATGAACATTATTTATAAAGTGTTAACTTCTGCGAGGTCAGACAAACACATTTTCCACGTGAAAGAATTGGCAGAAGTCTTATAAGCTCTCATACTTCCTCCGTTTCACATGTCCT
Source organism: Plotosus lineatus (assembly GCA_024760905.1). Lineage (NCBI taxonomy): Eukaryota > Metazoa > Chordata > Actinopteri > Siluriformes > Plotosidae > Plotosus > Plotosus lineatus. Next base: position 750,941 of record CM045732.1, read on the forward strand.
TCAACAGGCGTGTGAGAGTGCACACAAGAAACACCATCTTCACCGTAACACAAGAAACACCATCTGCATCATAACACACAAACACCATCCTCACCGTAACACACAAACACCATCCTCACCATAACACCATCCTCACCATAACACACAAACACCATCCTCACCAAAACACAAGAAACGCCATCTGCATCATAACACACAAACACCATCCTCACCTTAACACACAAACACCATCCTCACCATAACACAAGAAACACCATCCTTACTGTAACACACAAACACCATCTTCACCAAAACACAAGAAACACCATCTGCATCATAACACACAAACACCATCCTCACCTTAACACACAAACACCATCCTCACCATAACACAAGAAACACCATCCTTACTGTAACACACAAACACCATCTTCACCGTAACACAAGAAACACCATCCTTACTGTAACACACAAACACCATCTTCACCGTAACACAAAACACACCATCCTCACCGTAACACACAAACACCCTCCTCACTGTAACACACAAACACCAACCTCACCGTAACATGCAAACACCATCCTCACCGTAACACACAAACACCATCCTGACTCTAACACACAAACACCATCCTCACCGTAACATGCAAACACCATCCTCACCGTGAACACAAGAAATACCATACGCATCATAACACACAAACACCAGCCTCACTGTAACATGCAAACATCATCCTCACCGTAACACACAAACACCATCCTCACCACAACACAAAAACACCCACCTCACTGTAACACACAAACACCATTCACATCATAACACAGAAACACCCTCCTCACTGTAACACAGAAATACCATCCTCACCGTAACACAAAAAAACACCACCCTCACCCTAACACACAAATATCATCCTCACTGTAACACACAAACACCATTCTCACCGTAACATTCAGTGGTGGGCCGTTAGGGTCAGGAAAGCTTTCTCTGCTGGCTGAAACACTATGAGAAGCACTGATCTACATTTAAAGCTTAAATTGTAGTATTTCTTCCATTAGATTGTATTAATTTATTCCTGACAGTATGTTCTCTTCATTTCATAACATGTCTATTGGCTGCGCATCTTCCAGTACATGTACAAGTCCTTCTAAAAAAAATTAGCATATTTGGATAAAGTTCATTATTTTCTGTAATGTACTGATAAAAATTAAACTTTCATATATTTTAGATTCATTGCACACCAACTGAAATATTTCAGGTCTTTTATTGTTTTAATTCTGATGATTTTGGCATACAGCTCATGAAAACCCAAAATTCCTATCTCAAAAAATTAGCATATTTCATCCGACCAATGAAAAAAAAAAGTGTTTGTAATACAAAAAAAGTCAACCTTCAAGTAATAATGTTCAGTTCTGCACTCAATACTTGGTCGGGAATCCTTTTGCAGAAATGACTGCTTCAATGCGGGCGTGGCATGGAGCCAATCAGCCTGTGGCACTGCTGAGGTGTTACGGAGGCCCAGGATGCTTCGATAGCGGCCTTAAGCTCATCCACAGTGTTGGGTCTGGTGTCTCTCAACTTTCTCTTCACAATATCCCACAGATTCTCTATGGGCTTCAGGTCAGGAGAGTTGGCAGGCCAATTGAGCACAGTAATACCATGGTCAGTAAACCATTTAGCAGTGGTTTTGGCACTGTGAGCAGGTGCCAGGTCGTGCTGAAAAATGAAAATCATCATCTCCATAAAGCTTTTCAGCAGATGGAAGCATGAAGTGCTCCAAAATCTCCTGATAGCGAGCTGCATTGACCCTGCCCTTGATAAAACACAGTGGACCAACACCAGCAGCTGACATGGCACCCCAGACCATCACTGACTGTGGCGACTTGACACTGGACTTCAGGCATTTTGGCATTTCCTTGTCCCCAGTCTTCCTCCAGACTCTGGCACCTTGATTTCCGAATGACATGCAAAATTTGCTTTCATCCGAAAAAACTACTTTGGACCACTGAGCAACAGTCCAGTGCTGCTTCTCTGTAGCCCAGGTCAGCCGCTTTCTGGTTCAAAAGTGGCTTGACCTGGGGAATGCGGCACCTGTAGCCCAGTCCACTGCTTCCAGAGGTCCCACAAGGTCTGGAATCGACCCTTCTGCACAACCTTCTTCAGGGTCCGGTCACCTCTTCTGGTTATGCAGCGTTTTCTGCCACACTTTTTCCTTCCCCACTGAGGTGGCTTGATCGAGCACTCTGGGAACAGCCTATTCGCTCAGAGATTTCTTTCTGTGTCTTACCCTCTTGCTTGAGGGTGTCAATGATGTCCTTCTGGACAGCAGTCAGGTCGGCAGTCTTACCCATGATTGCGGTTTTGAGTAATGAACCAGGCTGGGAGTTTTTAAAAGCCTCAGGAATCTTTTGCAGGTGTTTAGAGTTAATTGGTTGATTCAGATGATTAGGTTAATAGCTCGTTTACACTACCTGAACATCATATGCTCATTTTTTGAGATAGGAATTTTGGGTTTTCGTGAGCTGTATGCCAAAATCATCAGAATTAAAACAATAAAAGACCTGAAATATTTCAATTGGTGTGCAATGAATCTAAAATATATGAAAGTTTAATTTTTATCAGTACATTACAGAAAATAATGAACTTTATCACAATATGCTAATTTTTTGAGAAGGACTAGTATATGGATGTTAGATTTTTTTTTTTGTCCAATCAGATTTCGGATTTTATGTGCTGCCATATCAATCTAATCTGCCCAGAGCATTCAGAGTCAGCAGTGCTGGCTAATGTCTCATTCATTCATTCATTTTCTAAACCACTTAATCTTAATTAGGCTCGTAGGGAGGCTGGCGCCCCTCTCAGCCGACCCTGGGCGAGGGCAGAGTACACCCTGGACAGCTCATCAAGGGGTAGATTAAGTCTGATAAGTCCCACTGAAGGCCCAGGTACCAAATGCACGGCCCACCACCGGTAACACACGAACACTGTTCTCAACTGAAAACACAAAATATTTGTGATGAAGGCCAGTAATATTACTTGTTGTATGTGAAGTCTTTTATCCATTTGGTACGAAGACACAATCTTCTTCTTTTCCTTTCGGCTGTTCCCTTCAGGGGTCGCCACAGCGAATCATCTGCCTCCATCTCACCCTGTCCTCTGCATCTTCTTCTTTTACACCAACTGCCTTCATGTCCTCCTTCACCACATCCATGAATCGTCTCTTTGGCCTTCCTCTAGGCCTTCTGCCTGGTAGTTCCAACCTCAACATTCTACTACCAATATACTCACTATCCCTCCTCTGCACGTGTCCAAACCATCTCAATCTAGCCTCTCTGACTTTGTCTCCAAAACATCTTACTTGTGCTGTCCCTCTGATGTGCTCATTCTTGATTCTATCCATCCTCGTTAGTCCCAAAGAGAACCTCAACATTTTCATCTCTGCTACCTCCAGCTCTGCATCCTGTCTTTTCCCCAGGGCCACTGTTTCTAAACCATACAACATCGCTGGCCTCAACACCGTCTTGTACACTTTTCCTTTCATTCTTGCCGATACCTTCCTATCACACATCACACCGGACACTTTTCTCCAACCATTCCGACCAGCCTGCGCACGCTTCTTCACTTCTTTTCCACACTCTCCATTGCTCTGGATTGTTGAGCCTAAGTACTTAAAATCCTCCACCTTTGTTATCTCTGTTCCCTGTAACCTCACCGTTCCTCTTGGGTCCTTCTCATTCACACACATGTATTCTGTCTTACTGAGGTTAACCTTCATTCCTCTCCGTTCCAGGGCATACCTCCACCTCTCTAGATTTTCCTGTACTTGTTCTCTGCTCTCACTGCAGATCACAATATCATCTGAAAACATCATAGTCCATGGGGAATCTTGTCTAACCCCGTCTGTCAGCCTGTCCATCACCATAGCAAACAAGAAGGGGCTCAGAGCTGACCCCTGATGCAGTCCTACCTCCACCTTGAACTCTTCTGTCACACCGACAGCACACCTCACCACTGTCTTACATCTCTCATACATGTCCTGAACCACTCTAACATACCTCTCTGCCACTCCAGACTTCCTCATGCAATACCACAGTTCCTCTCTTGGCACCCTGTCATATGCATTCTCCAGATCCACAAAGGCACAGTGCAGTTCCTTCTGACCTTCTCTGTACTTCTCTATTAACATCCTCAAGACAAACACTGCATCTGTGGTGCTCTTTCTTGGCATGAAAACAAACTGTTGTTTACAAATGCCGACCTCTGCCCTTAGTCTAGCTTCCAGTATTCTTTCCCAAAACTTCATCATATGGCTCATCAACTTTATCCCTCCTCTAGTTGCCACAACTCTGCATGTCTCCCTTGTTCTTAACATTGGGCACCATCACACTTCTCCTCCATTCCTCTGGCATCCTCTCACTCTCCAAGACCTTGTTGAATGTTCTTGTCAGGAAAGCTACTGCCACCTCTCCTAGACACTTCAATACCTCCACCGGTATGTCATCAGGACCAATTGCCTTTCCATTCTTCATCCTCTTCAATGCCCTCCTCACTTCACCCTTCCTAATCTTTGCTACTTCCTGGTCCTCAACAGTCACCTCTTCTGCTCTTTTTTCTCTCTCGTTTTCCTTATTCATCAGCTCTTCAAAGTACTCTTTCCATCTTCCCAGCACACTTCTGTCATCAGTCAATACATTTCCCTCTCTGTCCTTTATCAATCTAACTTGCTGCACATCCTTCCGATCTCTATTTCTTTGCTGTGCCAACCTGTATAAATCATTTTCTCCCTCTTTACTTTCCAACCGAGCATACAAGTCATCATACGCCCCCTGTTTGGCCTTAGCCACTGCTACTT
>CM045732.1:760769-763269 GCA_024760905.1 Plotosus lineatus
ACGTTGGAATTTTTATTTGTTTGTTATTTTTGCCAAAATGCCTGTCCTGTTGCCTGAGTAAAAAAAGGCATGAGTGACGGTACAATGAGAGACTGCTGCCGACTAGAAAGTACCACAGCCTTCAGTTCACATGAACAGAATGTTTCTGAAGTGATTCTCGAAAGAAAAGGATCAGACGTTTCCTCTTCACCAGAAAAGGAGAGGAAACAGTGAGGGGTGTGAAAGAGTTAAAAAAAAACCCTCGATTTTGATTATTATCAAAAACGTCCTCGAACAGGAAGAACAAACAAAAAAATGATACTCATACGCTCTCTCTCTCTCTCTCTCTCTCTGACACACACACACACACACACACACTCTCTGTCTCTCCCTCTCTCTCTATCTCACTCTGTCACTCACTGTTACTCTCTCTCTCTCTCTCTTGCTGTGTCGTAACTGATTCTATGAACACAAAGGGCCTGTGTGATGAAATCCCTTTTATCTTCTGGGTCATTGGCCAACTGTATGTGAAAGAGTAAGGGTGTGTGTATATGAGAGAGAGAGAGAGAGAGAGAGAGAGAGAGAGAGAGAGAGAGAGAGACAGCATGTGTGCGTGTGTGTGTGTGTGTGTGTGTGTATGTGTAAGAGAGAGAGAAGAGAGAGAGAGAGAGAGAGAAAGAGCATGAGAGAGAGCGAGAGATAATGAGTGAGAGAGATTTAAAAAAACAACTTATTTTAACACAAAAACAAAGACTGGCTTGTAAAGCATGAACAGAAAGAATACATAAAAGGAATTAGTGTAGAAAAATAAACACACCATACACACACACACACACACACACACACACACACAAAAATAGAAAAATAAAATAAATGAAAAAAACTAAAAATAAAAAAAACAACAACAACAAACTTCACCACCTTAATCTCAACAGAAAAGTATTTTTATAATCCGGAAATCTCCTCTAACCCGATATCGGTGCAACAGCAGCTTCTGTTCCTTCACAGAAACGGCCACAGTTTCATACCGAACTTTCTCACAGGACTCCGAGTCTTTCATTAAACTATAATAATTATAATCAGCCATCACGCTGCTCGTTATCATTCACATTCAAATCGTTTACACATCACAGTCACATGATCCCTACACTTTTCTTCTCCTGCTCAGGTAAAGGGACGTTTCTGATTGGCCCGGCAGAAAATTGAGCAGGTGGCTCTTGACCTTCTATTTTTGTTGGTACCTGAAACCCAGAATGCAATTGAGTTCAGTAAACACCACACCATCCATACAGAACCACCTCTTTAACCACATGAACAGAACCCGCAGCCCGCTGCAGTCCAGGAAACAGTAGAACACCGTCGCTCTGAAGGAACCGAACCGACACCTTTCATCCACTCCTGGATTTAAAATGGACACAAAACCATTCGCAGCGACAGCTCCATGTAAAAGCCTCCACTGTAAGGCTCCACCCCTTTTTGTTAATGGTGGTTTGTACAGCACTCTCCATGAAGGGTCCACTTCTGGTTTCAAAGCCAGGTGGACCCTCCATGGTGTGTCAGTCCGACCTTTCGGTTTCTCTCTATTTCAGCCTTTCACCATCACTTTATACATTGTTTTGCTCAAAGTGTTACACAGACATACAGGTCCTGACACACCATGTTCTAAAAACCAACCAGAACCGTCTTTAAAAACTGGAGCGAGGCTCTCCACAGGAAAGGGGTCTGTGTCTCCAAGAGGTAAAACACTGTTGGTTCAGGAGACGATTCCGGAATGTCCGTCCGTGGAGAGCTGGTCCTTCCAGACCCTCAGCATGTTTCCCAGAAGTCTCACTGAAGAAACCCTGACAGCAGCAGAGAGAGCAGCGGCGTCCTCCAGGTGTGGCCCACACAGGGCAAACACGTGACCCAGTGTGGTGATGTGTGTCGCTACAAACTTCTCAGTGACAGACGGACCAGCAGTCTGTCGCACATTAAAACAAGTTCCACAGATAACAGGTTCTTTTAGAATCCAGAACCGTGAGCTGTATGTCTGTGATCTGTTCTTTTTAAAAAGTCCTCAGATTTTAAAAAGGTTCTGGTGAAATCCTGAAAAATACTTAATTTCGTGTTTGTTTAAGTCCATTAAAAACAGAGTCCTGCAGTCGCCATTCCCAGCATTGAGCCAGAACAGCACGAGCTGTGGGCCTCCACACCAGGTCTTTTGGTCCAGTCAGCAGTCTCTGGGTGAACTGGAGCCTAAACGTTGCTCCACTGCTGGCCAGATGTAGAAGACCATGGTCCCCCTGCCTCTTTGGGGAGGAAGAGGACACTCTGTGGGACCCAATGCAGCCGGTCCCAGAAGCAGTCGACAATCTCAGCCTGGGCTTTTGCGAGTAAAGTCCTGGGGGGGGGGGTCTACGCAGGAGAGGCGGTGCCACAACATGGAAACAACCAGATGATTGATAATTAAAGCAAGACCTTTAAAAGACATGTTCGGTAAAATCCATGTCCATTTTTGGAGACTCCTCCCACTTTCTCTGAG
>CM045732.1:768269-785769 GCA_024760905.1 Plotosus lineatus
CTCCACAGGCTCCATTTCACACCTGACTCAGTTCAAACACATGTAAATGAGAAACCACAATCAGTTCAGAGCTGTAATTTGCCACATAACCCAATGAATGCCCCTCATGTGTGTGTGTGTGTGTGTGTGTGTATATATATATATATATATATATTATAGTATATACTGTATGTGTATACACACACACAAAAGGGTCCCTCACTTACCATGGTTAATTGGGACCGAGATCTCCCCACAACCACCAAAATCTGCAAAGTAGGAGCCCCCAACCCCTCCAACCCCCCTAACTGACATATACGTACATGCATACGTGTATATAATATCAATGCAGCCATGAGGCGGGGGAAGGGGGGGCACGCCGGTCCCAAGCCAAGAGAAATGCAGAGGGTTGCGACACGAAGGGCATCCGGCGTAAAACTTTTACCAAACTACAAAATGCAAACTGTAAACACAAATCTCATACCGGATCGGTCGAGGCCTGGGTTAACAACAACCGCCATCAGTGCTGTTAGCCAACAGGGTGCTGGTGGAAATTGGACTACTGTTGGTCAAAGACGTCGAAGAAGGAGAGGCGGGAGGCGTGTCCGTAGGCAGAGAGAAAAGAGGAAATGCAAGAGTCTAGGACTGAGAGTAGGGACTTTGAATGTTGGAACTATGCAAGGAAAAGAGCTGGTTGACATGATGCAGAGGAGGAAGGTGGACATACTGTGTGTTCAGGAGACCAGGTGGAAAGGGAGCAAAGCTAAAAGCTTAGGAGCAGGGTTTAAGATGTTTAAGTCATCTTGAAGGAGGGGTTTGCCAGGAATGTTCTAGAAGTGAAAAGAGTGTCAGACAGAGTGATGAGTCTCAAGTTAGAAATTGAAGGTGTGATGTTCAATGTTGTTAGTGCTTATGACCCACAGACAGGATGTGAGCTAAAACAGAAGGAGAGATTCTGGAGTGAGTTAGATGAAGTGATGCAGAGTAACCCCAGAGGTGAAAGAGTGGTCATTGGTGCAGACTTCAATGGACATGTTGGTGCAGGAAACAGAGGGGACGAGGAAGTGATGGGCAGGTTTGGTATCCAGGACAGGAGCGCAGAAGGACAGATGTTGATAGATTTTGCAAAAAGGATGGAAATGGCTGTGGTAAATACTTTCTTCAAGAAGAAACAGGAGCATAGGGTGACTTATAGAAGCAGAGGCAGGAACACACAGGTAGACTATATCTTGTGTAGGCGATGTAATTTGAAGGATGTCAGTGACTGCAAAGTAGTAGTGGGTGAGAGTGTTGCCAAACAGCATAGGTTGGTGGTATGCAGGATAACGCTGATGGTGAGGAAGGTGAAGAAGGCAAAGGCAGAGCAGAAGACAAAGTGGTGGAAGTTGAAAAAGGAAGAGTGTCGTGTTGTCTTCAAGAAGTAGTTGAAACAGGCTTTGGATGGTCAGGAAGTGCTTCCAGATGACTGGACACCCACAGCAAATGTGATCGGGGACACAGATAGGAGAGTACGTGGTGTGTCCTCTGGAAGGAAAGTAGATAAGGAGACTTGGTGGTGGAATGAGGAAGTGCAGGAGTGTGTACAAAGGAAAAGGTTAGCTAAGAAGAAGTGGGACATTGAGAGGACCGAAGAGAGTAAACAGGAGTACAGGGAGACACAGCGTAAGGCGAAAGTAGCAGTGGCTAAGGCCAAACAGAGGGCGTATGATGACTTGTATGATAGGTTGGACAGTAAAGAGGGAGAAAATGATCTATACAGGTTGGCACAGCAGAGAAATAGAGATGCGAAGGACGTGCAGCAAGTTAGATTGATAAAGGACAGAGAGGGAAATGTATTGACTGATGACAGAAGTGTGCAGGGAAGATGGAAAGAGTACTTTGAAGAGCTGATGAATGAGGAAAATGAGAGAGAAAAAAGAGTAGAAGAGGTGACCATTGAGGAGCAGGATGTAGCAAAGATTAGTAAGGGTGAGGTGAGGAGGGCACTGAAGAGGATGAAGAATGGAAAGGCAGTTGGTCCTGATGATATACCTGTGGAGGTATGGAAGTGTCTAGGAGAGGTCGCGGTAGATTTTCTGATGATTTTGGCATACAGCTCATGAAAACCCAAAATTCCTATCTCAAAAAATGAGCATATCATGTTCAGGTAGTCTAAACGGGCTATTAATCTAATCATCTGAATCAACCAATTAACTCTAAACACCTGCAAAAGATTCCTGAGGCTTTTAAAAACTCCCAGCCTGGTTCATTACTCAAAACCGCAATCATGGGTAAGACTGCCGACCTGACTGCTGTCCAGAAGGACATCATTGACACCCTCAAGCAAGAGGGTAAGACACAGAAAGAAATCTCTGAGCGAATAGGCTGTTCCCAGAGTGCTCGATCAAGCCACCTCAGTGGGACGTCTGTGGGAAGGAAAAAGTGAAAGAAGGGCTGATTCCAGACCTTGGGGGGCCTGTGGAAGCAGTGGACTGAGTCTGGAGGAGAAACATCCAGAGCCACCGTGCACAGGCGTGTGCAGGAAATGAGATACAGGTGCCGCATTCCCCAGGTCAAGCCACTTTTGAACCAGAAACAGCGGCAGAAGCGGCTGACCTGGGCTACAGAGAAGCAGCACTGGACTGTTGCTCAGTGGTCCGAAGTAGTTTTTTCGGATGAAAGCAAATTTTGCATGTCATTCGGAAAACAAGATGCCAGATTCTGGAGGAAGACTGGGGACAAGGAAATGCCAAAATGCCTGAAGTCCAGTGTCAAGTACCCACAGTCAGTGATGGTCTGGGGTGCCATGTCAGCTGCTGGTGTTGGTCCACTGTGTTTTATCAAGGGCAGGGTCAATGCAGCTAGCTATCAGGAGATTTTGGAGCACTTCATGCTTCCATCTGCTGAAAAGCTTTATGGAGATGAAGATTTTCATTTTTCATCACGACCTGGCACCTGCTCACAGTGCCAAAACCACTGCTAAATGGTTTACTGACCATGGTATTACTGTGCTCAATTGGCCTGCCAACTCTCCTGACCTGAAGCCCATAGAGAATCTGTGGGATATTGTGAAGAGAAAGTTGAGAGACACCAGACCCATCACTGTGGATGAGCGTAAGGCCGCTATCGAAGCATCCTGGGCCTCCGTAACACCTCAGCAGTGCCACAGGCTGATTGCCTCCATGCCACGTCACAAAGTATTGAGTGTATAATTGAACATAATTATTTGAAGGTTGCCTTTTTTATATTAAAAGAACTTTTTTTATTGGTTGGATGAAACATGCTAATTTTTTGAGATGGGAATTTTGGGTTTTCATGAGCTGTATGCCAAAATCATCAGTAATAAAACAATTAAAGACCTGAAATAATTCAGTTGGTGTGCAATGAATTTAAAATATATGAAAGTTAAATTTTTATCAGTACATTACAGAAAATAATGAACTTTATCACAATATGCTAATTTTTTGAGAAGTACTAGTACATCAGAGGGACAGCCCATGTAAGATGTTTTGGAGACAAAGGCGGAGAGGCTAGATTGAGATGGTTTGGACATGTACAGAGGAGGGATAGTGAGTATATTGGTAGTAAAATGCTGAGGTTGGAACTACCAGGCAAAAGGCCTAGAGGAAGACCAAAAAAGAGATTTATGGATGTGGTGAAGGAGGACATGAAGGTCATTGGAGTAAGAGAAGAAGATGCAGAGGACAGGGTGAGATGGAGGCGGATGGTTTGCTGTGGCGACCCCTGAAGGGAACAGCCAAAAGGAAAAGAAGAGACGTGAATATAATATCAATAAATACATATTCAATGGTATAAATGCTTATAATAACAATGAACAAGTTATGTACACAGCTGTGTGTGTCTGTGAGTGTGTGTGTGCATATGCATGTGCGTAGAATTTTCATGCATGACTGAGTTGAGTTGCTCTTTAAGTATATTTCTGAATCCTGCTCATTTTCAATTTATTCATCCTCATGAAATACTTCCTGTTTGTGACCTTGTCGATGCTGGTAAAATGTGTACATGTCTATGTGTGTGTGTGTGTGTGTGTGTGTGTGTCAGAAAGAGAAGAAAATGCCTCATGGTGGTCATTCTACTTTTCTGTGGTTGATCATCAGGATGTGTTCTAACAGAGACACATAACACAATTACCTTAATCTCCGGTCCGAACATTATTTAATCAATATTCTTAAACAGTGCCGTCCATCAGAAACATTATTTATCCTCAGCTCGAATCTTTCAGACAAAAATATTTCCCTTTACTGGACCCCCAAAATGTATATAATGACAACATTAAGAATAGGATTCAAACTGTGTGTGTGAGGTACTTTTGGAATGTCACTGTGTGTATGAGGTAGCGTCAGAGTAAAACTCTGTGTGAGGTACTGTTGGTGTATAACTGTGTGTGTGTGAGGTATTGTTGGTGTATAACTGTGTGTGTGAGGTATTGTTGGCGTATAACTGTGTGTGTGAGGTACTGTTGGCGTGTAACTGTGTGTGAGGTATTGTTGGTGTATAACTGTGTGTGAGGTATTGTTGGCGTATAACTGTGTGTGAGGTATTGTTGGCGTATAACTGTGTGTGAGGTATTGTTGGCGTATAACTGTGTGTGTGAGGTATTGTTGGCGTATAACTGTGTGTGTGAGGTACTGTTGGCGTGTAACTGTGTGTGAGGTATTGTTGGTGTATAACTGTGTGTGAGGTATTGTTGGCGTGTAACTGTGTGTGAGGTATTGTTGGTGTATAACTGTGTGTGAGGTATTGTTGGCGTATAACTGTGTGTGTGAGGTACTGTTGGCGTATAACTGTGTGTGAGGTATTGTTGGCGTATAACTGTGCGCTGCTGAAGTATGACTCTGTGCAGTGTTGGAGTATAACTGTGTATGTGAGGACTTGTTGGAGTATAATTCTGTGTGGTTGTGTTGGAGTGTAACTGAGGTGCTTTGAAATATAAATGTGTCAGGCACAGTTGAAGCAGAACCCTGTGTGTGTGTGTGTGTGTGTGAAGTACTGTTGGAGTGTAGCTCTATGCGAGCTGCTTTTGGAGTATAACTGGGAGGTACAGTAGGAGTATAATGCTGTGTGCACGGTACTGTTGGAATATAACTATGAGGCACTGTTAGAATATATCTGTATGAGGTACTGTTGGAGTATACCTGTGTGTGTGAGGTACTGTTGGAGTATAACTCTGGATGAGTTACCATTGGAGTGTAACTGTGTGTCAGGACCTGTTCAAGTATCACCCTGTAAGGTACTGTTTGGGTGGAACTCTGTGTGCACTGTATACTCTGTGTGATGCGTTGTTTGAGTATAACCCTGTGAGGTACTGTTCAGGTATAACTCTGCAAGGTGTACTCTGTGTGTGGTACTGTTGGATTATCTGAGGTACTCCTAGAGTATAACTGTGTGAGGTCATTGAAGTATACTTTAGACTCCAAAACCAAGAAAAAAATGTTTTTTTTTTTGTTTTTAAATTCCCATCCAGAACACTAATGCTCTCCTGCCACGAGAACCAACGTTTATCTTGAGAACATTAAATTTACTGTTTTACTGCAGCGCCCTGTCTCAGGCTTCTCCTCCAGAAGAAGTTGACTGGAAGAGGTAGACTCCTTTCCAGGAAGCTAAAATGTTAGCAAGATACCCAATAAAGAGCCCATGGAGAACCCTCTGTAAGAATGTGTAGACGGTACAGTAGTCGATAAATAAGTGGCATAAACGCCAAACCATGGCTCACCACGCCAAGATCTCGAAACGGTCAGGAGGTTACCAAGTTTAGTTTATTCACTCGGACTTATTGACAATTGGGTTTTTTTGAAGATTCTTTTGTGTTATTGGTTGACTGTACAGTGGAACCGTCCCTAGGAAGCATTGCCCCATGAAAGGAGCCTCTCAGTAGAAGAATGTTACCGGGTTCTACACTGCTGTCAGAACCTCTGAAGGCCAATCACCAAATGCTTTGCATAAAAATGGGGGCCACAAAAATAAAACAAAAAGGCAGCCAAGAACCTATTGATCCCAAGAGGAAGTAGGTGTAGCTGTTCTGACAGTTGCACATGCCAGACCATCGCAGGGCCAACACACACAGGAACAGCCAATATTAACATAATGCGTTTGGTCTGCGGGAGAAAACCCAGAAGTAAAACTTGTTCTCGTATCCAAACACAGGTTTTAATGATTTGGTCATAAGAGAAGTTCCATCAAAAGAGCTTATAAATATTACAAAAATTACCATCAATAATTATATTAATTTATTTCATCATTACCAGTTATTATAAATATCTGTGGAAATGAAAGGCTCCCAGTGAGATCAGATCTGAGGAGAGTTTATTCTCAATCACAACCAGATTTTTTTTTTATAGAATAAAAGTAAATAAAACACTTGATTATTTGTGCAGTAATTAGGGAACACCGTTGCCATCGCACAGCGTGCACCGCCACGGAGTGTGCGAGTGTTATCCACAGGCGGAGACGGGGTGACTCAGGCCTCTGAAGTACGATTGCTCTCGCTCGCTCATCAACTCGAAGTGAAGCGGCTGCTGGCAGAAGTTACACTCGGCCGAGGAGTGAGGTTTCAACTGCAGCCCCACTTCCTGCCATGTCTTCAGCAGTTTATCTGAGACACACACAAGTCAATGTTAAACTGGGACATAGACTGGACACGCAGGTGTGTGCTCATAGCTGTAATTAGTGATCACATGATCTGGCCCAACTCAATAGGCTCAGCATAACACTTGCTTCAGTTCGACTTACCCACAAAATATTGCATCATCTGTGGTGTGTGGTGAGGTGTAGGAGCGATGCGGAGGAGCTCATCACCACGGGCGACGGTGGGATAATTGATGGCCTGGACATAGATATTGTGGCGGTTCATCATGATGTCACACACAGCCGTGTTCTTCTCCGCATCTGAGACCTGGTGATAAAACGCAGATAAAAGTCCTGATTTTATTTATTATTATTATTTTTGTTTATATTTGTGAGCATCAACTGCACGTTACCCGTATTGGGATGATATGACTGGGGCAATGAACCACAGGGAGCCCCGAGTCCATCAGCATCTGCCGCAGCAGTTTGACGTTACGTTGGTGTTTACGCCGCAAGACACGCCCCTCCTCACTCTTCAGTACGCGGATGGACTCGCGCGCCCCGGCGAGCAACATGGGCGGCAGAGAAGTGGTGAAGATGAACCCCGCGGCGTATGAACGCACCGTGTCCACCAGCGCACTTGTGCTGGCGATGTAGCCACCGACACAACCAAACGCCTTTCCTGTGTACAGAAATAAAACACATGGGGAATAAATATATTTCACCTGCTCCAGCATCGCCCACAACAGAAACTCATTTCATAAATTTAAATCTAGAATTTCAAAACCTTCAAAAGGAAATGCTTTATGAACCATTCAAGCTTCATCAGGGTCATGGGCCAACTCTGGGCGAGTGGGCAGAGTACATCCTGAACAGCTAATAAAATTTTAACTCAACCCCCAAAAAAAAAAAAAAAAAAAACCCAACCTTTCCTGCATCACCGCACTGGATTACAAGTCGTATTCAGGAAAAACAAATTTCTGATAAAGTCAAACCTGAGTCAACTCTCACAATAACTCAATATTAACATAAAATATTATATTTCACAATAACTCAACATTGATCCACCGTAACAAAACAAACTCACTCTCAGTTCATTGCTCTTCCACAAAGCCATCAAATCTTCAGGTGTCAGAGTTTAACAGTTGTGCGAGTTGGACATAAAGCCCGGATCTCGATAACTTACGACCTGTTGACAGTCGTATCTCGTGGCTGGAGTTCGACGGTAATCCACCAGAATGAGGGTACACTGAATTAGTTCGCTTCACTTGGGTTCTGATGGTGTCAGTGGGATGGGGTCATGTGGCTTCATCCACACAATTTTATTTTGAGAAATTATAGGATTTAAAGTGCACCTTATAGTCCAAAAATAGGGTACATCAAATTTACTTAACATCACATTTACTTTTCGTCCATCCACACATGTGGAAAAAGAGCAAAGAAACGTTCACAAGAGAACCAAGTCTGAACTGAAACCCTCAATCTCCTCACTTCTCTTTTCGTGGAGTGAGCATTAGAGAATAATAGAGAGAATAAGAGAGGACCGCCCAGCATTATTTAACTGTCATGGCCAGAAGCGCAGTGTCTGTGGAGGGACAGGAAGCTTCTCATTTGTTTACAAGAGAGACAGAACCAGTGCAGTTTCGAGGTAACAGGTTCTGGCTCAAGTCTTGGGAGGGATGTGACAAATCCAGATGTGCCCCAACCACAAAGAGACTGGAGGTTTCAGTCTGAATGTGGGCGTGGCTCACTGGCTTGTGTTCAGATAGTACTTATTTCTATTACTTTAATAATAATAATCGAAAACCTTTTTAAATGTTTGTGATTTTTTTAAAATTTTAATTACTTTAATATTTTATCAAAATAAAAAGATCCTCATTACTGCCCTGATTATTTTGTTGCTCCTGTTGGCCCAACCCTTTTAAAATGTTTATTATTCCATAATTAGGGACTAACCAAGCGTCCCGGAGATGATGTCCATCTTGTGCATGACTCCGTCCCGGTCCCCGATCCCACCCCCTCTCGTGCCGTACAAACCCACAGCGTGAACTTCATCCACGAACGTAATCGCCCCGAACTCATGTGCGACATCACACATCTCCTCGAGAGGACAAACCGCACCTATGGGGGGGAAAAAAAAGCAACACAACAGATTCATCTCCGCTCCTGGCGCCAACCGACGCGGCACTAATACGATATCACTGAACACTGTCCCCTCTCACCGTCCATCGAGTGCACCGTCTCGAACGCCACGATCTTAGGAACAGAGCCATCCGACTTCTCCAGGAGTTCACGCAGATGTTTCACATCGTTGTGGCGGAAGATGAACTTCTTAGCGCCGCTGTTGCGTATACCCTGGATCATTGAGGCGTGGTTTCCAGCATCCGAATAAATCTCACATCCTGAGAAGGGAGCACACAACACCCCGATCACACCACCTCGCTGTCAATGCTGACGTTTAGCAAACAAAGCCAAGTGAATAAAATCAGAAATTAATTACCTGGCAACATCTTGGCCAGAGTAAACAGTGTGGAATCATTGGCTACAAAGCAGGAAGTAAAAAGCAGCGCTGCATCTTTCCCGTGAAGGTCAGCAAGCTCGTGTTCCAGATTCACGTGATATTTACTAGTCCCGGATATGTTCCTCGTCCCTCCAGCACCCGAGCCATGTTTCTGTAATGTATCCCTGCAGGGGAGAAAAACAAAACCCCCAATTAAAATATAAAATTAAAATCTCTACTGTTTTCGTATTGGCGTGATAAAGCCACACCCAAGTGACTCACATGACAGTCTGGATGACACGTGGGTGACGACTCATCCCCAGGTAATCGTTACTGCACCACACCGACACGTCCCGCTTATAATTCAGAGACTCGGTGTAATCATCCCCCATGGGGAACTCGGTCGCACGCCGGTTCACCGTTTTAAACACACGGTACGTGTGGTCGCTTTTCTTCGCCTCAATCTTCTTCTCGAAAAATTCATCATAGCGGAAATTGGAAACGGCTGCAAAAGATCACAATGAGGAGGGTGGGGCTTACTCATGGATCAGTACAACGGTCAATAAAATGCATCCTTGATAAAATAGTTTCTGAAAAATTGTTCAGTAATTTATTAATAAGTTAAAATTAGCTCAACATTTTATTTCACTACAAGTTTGTCCATCTCTCTTTCTCTCTCTCTCTGAGATTCTATAGAAACGCTGAAGCGGATCTGGAACTGGTGTGTAGAAATGAGACTTTACAGTTCAATACAGGAAGTAAAGATTACAGCAGGATTTGGTTCGCAATGTGAAGGTGAAGTATCAGGGTGGGGTCGATACAGTAAAGTATAACAGCACAGTGCTGCAAGACATAATAGCGTACAGTAGTCCTGAGCTGTGTACAGTACAATAGAGAGGGTGTCGTGTCCGAGTAAAGTGCAGGAGAGCACAATAGGCCACAGTGCACCATACTAGCGTGTAATAGACTAGACTATAGAAGAGTGCTGTGGAGTAGAGTGGACACAGTATCAGTACAGTAAAATCCAGTACACTGCACAATAGTATAGTACAGCACCATACAAAAGAGCATAGTGCAGCATAGCAGACGAGAGTCCAGTTGAGCACAATGTAATAATGGCAGAATATAGTGCAGCACCAACTATAGCACAGTCTAGTAGAATGCAGTGGAGTGAACTATCGTGCTATGGTAGGCCATAGTAGACAATAGCACAGGAGTCCATTGTACAGTATAGTGGACTATAGTACACTGGAATGCAGAATAGACCACGGTGCAGTATAGTTGATTATAGCTCAGTATAGTACACTATAGAACGCAGAGCAGTGGGCTACAGTGCAGAATAGAATATTGCACAGTATGGCAGAATTCAGTACAATAGTCCATAGTACAGTACACTGGACTAAAGTACCGTGCAATATTCTATTCTGCACTATAGTATGGTATATATACTATAGTACAGTCGACTATTGTACAGTGGAACGCAGTATAGTGCACCATAGTATACTTTTGCACAATGCAGTATATTCAGCTTCGTACAGTTCAGTAGACTATAGCAGTGCAAGCAGAATTCTGTACCGTAGACCCTGGTACTATACAGTCGATTATACTACAGTACAGCACAGCAGACCGCAGTATAGTGGCGTATAGCAGAGTAGGCCGCATTATAGCTGACTATAGTACATTATAGATGAATGCGCTATGGCAGATCATGGCGGAGTGTAGTGGACTATAGTGCAGTACATGTACATTTGGGCATGTTCTCCTGTAGAAGATGTGATACCGTCACCGGTCGCTGCTTCATCAGCTTCTTCATCAGATTCCCATCAGGTTTCACACTCTTCACCAAGTCCAGCGCAGACACATCTAACACATACACACACTAAATTAAACTCCTCCCACATTCATCTGCTGAACTGGTTCAGAATCCGATCTCAACACAGAAACAGATTTGACGTATTAAAACTCTCTCAGCCAATCAGAACGCAGCATTACTATAATTCATAAATCTGTAGAAAGAGAGTTTTATAAACCTTGCTGCAGGGTGCGGACTTCGGAGACGTCCTCCTGCAGCTCCATGCTGGCCTCGCGCACCACACTGCTGTTCTTCTGCCCCATTTCAGCCGCCAAGAAGGGGCACTTAGATGCCGCCACTCCTGCTGGAGGTTTGGGGTGGCCCGCCGGCCTCTCAAGGGCTTTATTAAGCTCTGTTTACAAAATAAAGACAGCCCACCCTGTTAAACACTTCAAATGAAGAAGATTTGACAGAACACTGAAATTTTTTAAATACTAAAACAAACAACCCCCCCAAGAACTTTAAGATCAGGGAACTAAACACAACCCTGTTCGATGTTAAATCAACCTTCAATCAAACCGCATTTTAATATTTAAACTTTAACGCCAGCTTTACTCTCAACTCTTTTACAGTTCTGCTCAACCTCAGAATCGAGAACGAGGCGGTTTTTCTCCTCCTCCATGTCCCGGAGTTTCCATCTGATCCTCTTACCGGTGCTGATGATGTCACCACTCTTCTGGAAGATCGGGGGAGAAGAGCAAATGGAGCGAACGAGTGGTTTGGACGCCAGGTCCATCATCACAGGACATTTCACGGCATAGCTCACCAGAGTCTTCCTCGTCTGCTGGAGGAATGTCTGGGGGACGCGGGACAAGAAAGGACAGCGAATGATGGCGTCCATGATTATCTAAATCTGAGAAAAAATAAAAAATAAATAAATAGATTGTTTCAATGATAATTGTCAAGAAAAGCGTTTCCTTTCTGATGTTAATTTTAAAACTAAAGTTACATCAAAGGCTTGTGTTATGAATTTAATTCCTCTTATCTGGATAAACATTTACACACAGACCTTCTTAAACGGATGTTTCTGTTAAAACTGTGTCTCTCTGAACTTTATTTTACTTCCGGGACATGCAGACAGCAGCGAGTCGAGGAACTTTCGAGTGGTTCCTTCCGCAGCGTGATGGAGATCAGAGATAAAACAGCAAGAAATCGAGTGATGAAGCTCCTACACTCGCTTCGGGTTCAGAGAATTCGACGGACAAGCGGTGCAGAAGGACACGAGGAAACGGCTCAGCGCGACCTCTAAACCGCAGGACGATAAATATCAGACGATCAGACCATCCGAATGCAGAGAATGAGAACAAAAACACCTCAAACATCAAGCAACCAAAACACACAAGTATCCGAGTCAACACAGACGGAAAAACACCACCGATCAGCACATGGACAAACAACCACGTGCAACACCACAAAAGGCAAATAAATGCATGCCAGCGATGGCCATGTAACAATTTTTTTTTTTTTTTAATAAATGGGATTAAGTGCTTTAGAAATTCTACATTAATTTTATTTAAAACAATCCAGACCCCTCTTCACACTTATAATTAATAATAAATAAACAATTTCCTTTTGTGGTCAACACTTCCTGTTTGTTATCACGTTTCTCCATTTCTGAAATATCAGTCTACAACTTCCTGTCCGCAGTTTACTGCTGGATTTCCCCATCCTGTGTCGAGTGTTTGCATGCTTCTGGCATGACAAATTATTATTTACAGTAAGTAACCCAGAAACAAACATCAGGGGCGGGAGCACATGCACAAGAGATGCAAATCACAGATAAACCACCAGAAAGCACGGAGTGAAAAATAAAACAAACGAGCAACAGAATCAAGAACCAATAAGGTCCAGACCCAACACACAGACCCAACACACAGTGAGTAATTTGAGAATGAAGAAAACCTTCTGGTAAAACAGGACATGAAGAAAAAGGCAGTTGCATGACTGGGTGCTGCTCGAAAAATTCACATCTGTTTGACATTAAAAGACTTGGGCCAGATGTGGAGATGCTTCGACACTGCGTTTCAGACTGAAAGAGCACTAGAGTTCAGATCCGTTCCTGACCGGCCTGTCGTATCTCATAACTGATGGAACGATCACATCGCAAATCCAGTGATACTGCAGAGGGGAATTTAAATCATTATCTCCACAGACTGCAGGGAGACGGGCGTGGCCTTGTCATGCATCTTGGAAACACAGACCCTGTGCACAGAATCCTGAGGATGAACATGACCATCTATCTGAATGCTTGATCAGGAGTTTAAATATCTGCACGAGCAGCTTTGTTCTCAACGATACACATGCAGACACGAGTCTCACACACACACACACACACACACACACCTCATGTCCTTCTGTCTGTACCGAGCGTGCGTGAATTAATAAGCACATTATTTGAGTCTCTTCTCTCAGGTGATGTATTTTCTATGCTGTGTGCGAGATGATTCTCAGTCTCCCGAGAAGATGCTCATCGTCTCGATCACCACATTTTATAAAGGAAACGCTTTTAAATCCTTCACACTGTAACATCACATAAAGAGCACTGTGCCGCTTCAATCAGGAATAAAGTGCTTCGTACAGAAGGATGTGAACTCAAGCACATCACTGTTCCAAGCTGCACACTGATCACATGACCCACCAAGGCGAGACAGATGTGCGTGTCGAGTTCATTACACGAACAAGACAGGACTCGTCCAGAACCCGAAACCCCAATCATCACCACATGACAAATTTTTACTCGACAAATTATGAGAGAGTTTGGGTAGAACAGGTCAAACGATTCTTTTATTAAAAGGAGTGAGCTCATCGTGTGTATGGGGTTTATGGGCGGGTCGGGTCCTGACTGGAACACTCCCCTCTCAGAACAAGGCTCAGTATCTGAATCAGTTAAATTTTTGGTGATGACAAACCTTCCTTTTTGTTCAACGATTCTGACCGGAGTCCCTCAATCATTTGGTGCTGATTCACTCGTCTCTGGTTCAGTGGATCAAGAAAATCTGAATCATTTCAAAATGACATACTCACTCACCCTGTTCAGGGGGTTCAGTAAAGCCTGTTAGAGTGGACAGCCTCCGAGTGTGAGGGACCGAATCGTTAAACCGCTTGAGTCACTGAAACCATTCACATTCCTCACCGGTGTTTGGTTTTTGTTTTTTTCCTCGAAACAATGCAGGAAGAGACACTGACGAGCGACAGGGAGATTATAAAAGCACATAGGAACAAACGTCTTGTCCTTCGGCACCAAGGGACTCATCGATTATATTCATGCTTTTTTGGTTCCCCCATTTTCTCTCCAATTTACTTGTACCTGATTCCCACCCATCAGGTAGCACCTTCGCAATCACACACCCACCCACCACTGACCAGTGAAGGGTGAAAGCATGCACACCCACCCTCTAACACGCGATGCTAGCCACCTGCCTCTTTCCGAACTGCGCCGCATGTGTATCTGGGGGCGGGGCGAACACACTCGGATGGAAACTGCTATCTGTGCCCTCGCATGGAGAGCGCACAGATGCCCGTGATTGGCTGGTGATCGCTGTGAGCGACAGGGAAGGGAGAGTATACCGCCCCTCCCTCACGTGAGAGCTCAGCCAGTAGGCTCTCATGGACACGAATGACTGTGGCGTTAACCCGGATTCAACCATACGACGTCTGGGTTATTTATATTTATCTTTAAAGAGCTGCTGAACAATATGGCATGCGAGTTCATCACGTTATAAGGGTCAACACTTGATTGTAAATTATTACTTCTTCTGGGTCTGTTACCGGAAAACGTGCCGAACTTCACCTGGAACCTCAGAAACGAGCTCCGGGTTAAAACAGGGAAAAGCGGTTGTAAACAAAACTGTGTTGAATAAAATCAGGGTGAGCCTGTTGTAGCGAAATTC
The DNA here is from genome assembly GCA_024760905.1 of Plotosus lineatus. NCBI lineage: Eukaryota > Metazoa > Chordata > Actinopteri > Siluriformes > Plotosidae > Plotosus > Plotosus lineatus. The sequence goes on from CM045732.1 coordinate 783,055, forward strand.
AGGGTGTGAGACCCTCGCACAACACAACAACAAACGGCTTTAAACAGATATTTATCAAAATGGATTTATAGACGTCTCGGCCTTTCAGGGGGGGGTTTAGGGTCGAAACTTTTCACACCTTCAGAACATTTTAAAACTAAACCCTCTTCCACGGCATCGATTACAAACTATTCATTTAAACAAGCTTTACTCATTATTTTGTTTTAGATTTTTTTTTTAAAAAAAACAGACAATCTCAATTCTTCTCCGTTTTCTACAGAAGGATGTAAATCTTCCCCCCTGATGTGGATTACAATTCTATCATTCACACACACACACACATATATATATATATATATATATATATATATATATATATATATATATATATATATATATATATATACACACACACACACACATATATATATATATATATATATATATATATATATATGAAATGATTAATTTAATATGACAACACCTGAAGATTACAGTCTTTCATCAGCCTTAAATTCTACAAACCAGAAATAAAGTTCTGACAGCCAGTCTAATGACATTATTATCATATTATTGTTATTATTATAATAATGATAACACCATCATTACTATTATTATTACCATTATCACTATTATCACCACTTATTATTATTATTATTATTATCTTCTCCCATCCAGGTCGCGCCTCGAGCACCGACACCGGTGTGTGTGTGTGAGTGTGTGAGTGAGTGAGTGAGTGTGTGTGTGTGTGTGAGACATGATGAAGATCAGAATTGGATTAAACTTGTTTGCGGTAAAAATCCGGGATGTGAAAGCAGTGAACCGGAAGTAAACCGACGATTAGCTCACATGCTAAGTGTTCGCAGTTCAGTGTATCGGGATCAAAACGCGTAAGTTCCGAAAGCCCCCGGTCGGTAAAACACTCACCTGAACAGGTGTCAGTGCTGTGCAGATCAGATCACTGGTGAGGGAAGTTTCGGGCGGATTCGGAGGTTAAAGCGAAGCTCTGAGACTTTTCCTGTTATCCTGCACTGAGGACGAACGAGAGGACTCGAGCGCCACCGCCGCCTTTATACCGTTCCAATCACAGGAAATCTCGCGAGACTCGCAGGAGGTGACGTCAGAAATACAAACCACGTGAGTCTGGAACAAAAAAAAAAAGAAATGAAATCGATGTTTGGAAAGAGAATTGTATTGTATGAGAATTGTAAGGCCATCCGTCTTAAAAAAAAACAAATCAAACATGCCAGTCATTAATATGCCTTTATTAAAATTCCTTACAAAACGTAGTATACATGAATTAAAAAGATATAAAAATATTTTCAAATTAAATGAAACCCATATAATGGGTATAATAAACATTAGCATGCTAAAAATATAAAATTAATTTCAATTCTAAAACAAACACTGTGCATTATCAATATCATGATGTCCCCGTGTTTAAACTCCTGGTTCCTCTCCAGCACAGCACAGCGGATCTAATCAGATTTACAGACAGGTTCACTCGTATCCAGTTCATTATAATACTCGAGTCAATTTGTTTCTTCTTTGAAAGTTTTGACTCGAGTTAATGTGACTCGCATGAAGATGGAAACAGATGATCCACTGTAGCAACCCCTGAAGGGAACAGCCAAAAGGAAAAGAAGCAGTTTGGGGGAGAATTGAACTCAAAAATCATGAATAGCTGATAATTATTTAATGAATAAATTCTTCTTCTTCTTCTTCTTCTTCTTCCGGCTGTTCCCTTTCAGAGGTTGCCACGGCAAATCGTCTGCCTCCATCTTCATGGAGGTCATATTAATGATTCGCATATTTGATTTGTTATAGGTGTTTAGGTCGGATGGCCTTCCTGACAGAACCCTTTAGGCTTTGCAGCCCTTCTTTACAAAAGTCAGCAATGGTTCTTTTACACGAATCGCTCACCAGAGACATTGAGAGACACGGCCGGCCTTTGAGAAGCCAGTTACTGCACTGGGGAATAATTAATAAATTATATTTTATTCTAATTATTATTGTTGTTTTTCTTTCAGCTGTTCCCTTCAGGTGTCGCCACAGCGAATCATCCGCCTCCATCTCACCCTATCCTCTGCATCTTCTTCTCTTACTCCAACTACCTTCATGTCCTCCTTCACCACATCCATGAATCATCTCTTTGGTCTTCCTCTAGACCTTCTGCCTGGTAGTTCCAACCTCAGCATCCTACTACCAATATACTCACTATCCCTCCTCTGTACATGTCCAAACCATCTCAATCTAGCCTCTCTGACTTTGTCTCCAAAACTGTCATTACATGTGCTGTCCCTCTGATGTACTCATTTATTATTATTATTATTATTATTATTATTATTATTATTATTTAGTGGTAGTAGTATCAATAATAACAACAATAAAAATAGCAACAACAATAATAATAATAATAATAATCTTCTTCCAGCCTTCTCCCTTTTTCAAGGGTTGCCACAGTGAATCATCTACTTCGCACATTTGATTTGGTTCATAGGTTTTTAGGTTGATGCCCTTCCTGACACAACCCTTTACCAAGGGGCAGAAACACGCTGACGGCTTTGCAGCTCCTCTTTATGAAAGTCAGCAATGGTTCTTTTACATCAACCTCTCACCATAGACAGTGACAGACATGGCCAACCTTTGATAACCCAGTTAGTGCACTGGGGGGACAGTGACAACCTTGTGGAGAGTGTGGCTCGAACCCACAACCCTAGGATCAACGATGCAGCG
>CM045732.1:788269-793269 GCA_024760905.1 Plotosus lineatus
GTGAGAGTGAATGAGTGAGAGAGAGAGAGGGGTGAGAGTAAGTGGGGGGTGAGAGAGAGGGGGGTGAGAGTGAGTGGTGGTGAGAGAGGTTGGGGAAGAAACACGCAGCAGCCTGTAGTTTATTAAACTGCAACAGACAGTGGTGTTGAAACCTTTCGCTGTGGATCACTTCCGGTTTTTCTAGATTTTTCTATCAACGACCAAATACAGAAAAATGAACAAAGGGACAAGACGGGGCCCCACGTTTCAACATGTTGACACACGAATCCTGAGTGTATCTCGACCTCACCTGCAGTGTAATGTGAAGAACGCTGCGCTCAGTCGGACCAGTGATGCTGTCGTTTGGATTGAAGGACAGCTGACATGTCAGGAGAAATTTTGAGGGTTGAGATACGAAGGGCTTCACAGAGACGCCCATCAGTCATTCTGGTTCTCAGGCTGTTTTTCTTCTGATTTATCGGACACAATGTTTGTTCACTTATGTATGTTGAGCCGAACAGGATCATCATTCTTTTTGCGTGGCGTCACATCGGTGCAAATTTGGCATCATCCAAACTGCAATAGATATCAGTGAGGCAGAGAAGCTCTGCATTTCAATCAGTTCTAACCACAGACTCTCTTCCACTTCATCTGCAGCCTCGTGGAAGGGTGTTGAGAACAGCTTGATTTGTTTTTCAGTCACAGAAAAATTTTGGAAACGCTGGTTGAATTCTGTCAAGTGAGATGCGATCACAGACACATATTTCTCGTTTTTAGCCGAAAGATCGGACTTTGTACAAGCAGACTCGATTTCCGATGGTGTGCTGAAGTGCGCAGCTTGGCAGCGCTTTACATAGAAAGTGTTCATGTGCGCATACAGGTGAGGCACCAGCTGTTCTTTCCCTTGTAGGCTCTTGCTCAGTGTATTCAGATGATGAGCAATATCAACTAAAAATGCCACATCTGCCAGTCAGAGAGTGTCACTCAATCCATGAAGAGGCCAGCCCTTCTCTTTCAAAAACTGGTCAATTTCTGATCTCGATGAATAAAAGTGCTACAGCACAGAGTCGCAGCTCAGCCAAAACGCACCAGGTGGTAGAGTAGGTCCCCGTGTTCAGCATCCGCATCAGCTTGAAATTCTCGGTGGTACAGTCGTATGGGGTACAGTCCTTTAGCTCGAATTACATCGACAGTGTTTACAACAGGATTTATCATATCGTATAGCTGCACAGTCTTGGCACGCAGTGCTTCTTGGTGGATTATACAGTGGTACCTCACCTTACGAAATTAATCCATTCCAGAGGTGGTTTGTAACCTGCATTTTTCGTAAGTAGAACCGCATTTTACATGTAAAACGCGTGATTCGTTCCAAGGTCCCCAATACTACCCCTAAACCCTTTAAAATTATAAAAGTATACCTTCTAAGGTACTTATTTCATGTTGACCATGTCTTCTTAGCAGAGTTCTAATCTTATAAATGTTTATTCAAGGTTAAAAGTCTGAACCAAAAAATTGCAATGAGCACACTCGAAAAACTCATGAAACAACAGTAACTCTGTCATTTACACAAAAAGCATCATGGGTATTATGGAGGTACAGCTCCATAATAGCCAATGGGAGGGAGCTGTGTCATCCCTCCTAGCCAATGGGAGGCCAGCGGGGCAGGATGTTGGGAGATAGCCAATGGGAGGCCAGCGGGGCGGGATGTTGGGAGATAGCCAATGGGAGGCCAGCGGGGCGGGATGTTGGAAGATAGTCAGTGGGAGAGCAACTCGTGCATTGTTTGAATTTTTGAGATGGTTCTTTCGTAAGGTGAACTTGTTTCGTATCCAGAGACAAATCTTTTAGGAAAATGTTTTTTGTAACCTGGATTCTTTATTTGTTGCGACTATCGTAAGGTGTGGTACCACTGTAGAGTCGATTCGAACAGCCTCACCTCTGCTCTCTTTTACCTTGGCGTACACCGGCCATTTTCTGTTGTTTCTTTCCAGAACAGGTCCCATTTAAGTCGATCTTTTCAACTGCCTCTGACACAGCTTCAACAGTATCCTTACCCATAGCTGTGATTTTTAGGCTCATCTTAACAAGCAGCTCCTCCATACAGCAATAATGATCATCTGCTCCCCGCTAAAAATTCAAAGCTATGCGGTGTCTGTAGCATCTGTGCTCTGATCACATGCTATCGAGTAAAAATCAAAAGCACAAGCTTTGTTTCTCAGCTGAAGTTTCAAGTTCGCTGACATGTTCTCGATTCTCCGTGCCGCTGTATTTCTGGATAAACTCCCGTTGTTGAAATCCTGCACTTTTTCCGGGCACATTATTTCTGTGACTTTGACAAGGCGCCGCTTTATGAAATTGCCCTCTGTAAATGGTTGGCTGTGCTGGGCAATAAGTTTAACGCCGTCATTGGTAGCTGTTGTGGTGTTTTCCCGTATTTTGTTAGCACAGGAAGAAAAAAACGGTAGCTTGACTTTCAGTGTGCGTTCAGTGTATGATGTGGTTCTCATGTTTGGTCACATAGTGTCTTCAGACTCTCATCGCAGCAGCAGCTTCAGTGCGAATCAAACGGACACTTTCCGTTGAATTCTTTAGTAATAATAATTTTTCCCACCATGTGACTTTGTTTCACATTTCTTTAGTGCTGCTATTTTCTGCTGACTCGTGGTAAAAGTTTTTCTTCGTTTTAATTGCGTCTTCTTCTTCTTCTTCTTCTTTTACTTTCGGCTGCTCCCTTCAGGGGTCGCCACAGCAAATCATCCGCCTCCACCTCACCCTGTCCTCCACATCTTCTTTTCTGACTCCAACGACCTTCATGTCTTCCTTCACCACATCCATAAATCTCTTCTTCGGTCTTCCTCGAGGCCTTCTGCCTGGTAGTTCCAACCTCAGCATCCTACTGCCAATATACTCACTATCCCTCCTCTGTACATGTCCAAACCATCTCAATCTAGCCTCTCTGACTTTGTCTCCAAAACATCTTACGTGGGCTGTCCCTCTGATATACTCATTTCTGATCCTATCCATCCTCGTTACTCCCAGGGAGAACCTCAACATTTTCATCTCCACTACCTCCAGCTCTGCCTCCTGCCTTTTCCTCAGCGCCACTGTTTCTAAGCCATACAACATCGCTGGCCTCACCACCATCTTGTTCACTTTTCCCTTCATTCTTGCTGACACTCTCCTATCACACATCACACCGGATACTTTTCTCCAACCATTCCAGCCTGCCTGCACACGCTTCTTCACCTCTTTTTCACACTCTCCATTGCTCTGGATTGTTGAGCCTAAGTACTTAAAATCCTCCACCTTCGTTATCTCTGCTCCCTGTAACATCACCGTTCCTCCTGGGTCCTTCTCATTCACACACATGTATTCTGATTTTCTGAGGCTAACCTTCATTCCTCTCCTTTCCAGGGCATACCTCCACCTCTCTAGATTTTCCTGCACTTGTTCTCTGCTCTCACTACAGATCACGATGTCATCTGCAAACATCATAGTCCATGGAGATTCTTGTCTCACCTCGTCTGTCAGCCTGTCCATCACCATAGCAAACAAGAAGGGGCTCAGAGCTGACCCTTGATGCAGTCCCACCTCCACCTTGAATTGTCGGTCACACCGACAGCACACCTCACCACTGTCTTACATCTCTCATACATGTCCTGCACCACTCTAACATACTTCTCTGCCACTCCAGACTTCCTCATGCAATACCACAGTTCTTCTCTTGGCACCCTGTCATATGCTTTTCCAGATCCACAAAGGCACAATGTAGCTCCCTCTGACCTTCTCTGTACTTCTCTATTAACATCCTCAAGGCAAACATTGCATCTGTGGTGCTCTTTCTTGGCATGAAACCAAACTGTTGTTCACAAATGCTGACCTCTGCCCTTAGTCTAGCTTCCACTATTCTTTCCCATAACTTCATCGTATGGCTCATCAACTTTATCCCTCTGTAGTTGCTGCAACTCTGCACGTCTCCCTTGTTCTTAAAAATGGGCACCAGCACACTTCTCCTCCACTCCTCCGGCATCTGCTCACTCTCTAGTACCTTGTTGAATGTTCTTGTCAGAAAATCTACTGCTACCTCTCCTAGACACTTCCATACCTCCACAGGTATATCATCAGGACCAACTGCCTTTCCATTCTTCATCCTCTTCAATGCCCTTCTCACTTCACCCTTACTGATCTTTGCTACATCCTGCTCCTCAATGGTCACCTCTTCTACTCTTTTTCTCTCTCATTTTCCTCATTCATCAGCTCTTCAAAGTACTCTTTCCATCTTCCCAGCACACTTCTGTCATTAGTCAATAGAGTTCCCTCTCTGTCCTTTATCAATCTAACTTGCTGCATGTCCTTCCCATCTCTATTTCTCTGCTGTGCCAACCTGTATAGATCATTTTCTCCCTCTTTACTATCCAACCTATCATACAAGTCATCATACGCCCTCTGTTTGGTCTTAGCCACTGCTACTTTCGCCTTACGCTGTGTCTCCCTGTACTCCTGTTTACTCTCTTCGGTCCTCTCAATGTCCCACTTCTTCTTGGCTAACCTCTTCCTTTGTACACACTCCTGCACTTCCTCATTCCACCACCAAGTCTCCTTATCTACTTTCCTTCCAGAGGACACACCAAGTACTCTCCTACCTGTGTCCTTGATCACATTTGCTGTGGTTGTCCAGTCATTTGGAAGCACTTCCTGGCCACCCAAAACCTGTTTCAACTCCTCCTTGAAGACAACACGACACTCTTCCTTTTTCAGCTTCCACCACTTTGTCTTCTGCTCTGCCTTTGCCTTTTTCACCTTTCTCACCATCAGAGTCATCCTGCACACCACCATCCTATGCTGTTTGGCAACACTCTCACCCACGATGACTTTGCAGTCACTGACTTCCTTCAAATTACATCGCCTACACAAGATGTAGTCTACCTGTGTGCTCCTACCTCCGCTTTTATAAGTCACCCTATGCTCCTGTTTCTTCTCGAAGAAAGTATTCACCACAGCCATTTCCATCCTTTTTGCAA
>CM045732.1:798269-823269 GCA_024760905.1 Plotosus lineatus
CATTCATGTGTAAATGTTTCAGGACCCAAAAGTTGGATGATCTGCCAGCCACAGTAGATTAGACAAATAAAGTCTTCTTTCTTCTTTTCCTTTCAGCTTTTTCTCTTTCTCAGGGGTCTCCACAGTGAATCATCTGATTAGCATGTTTGATTTGGTTCAGAGGTTTTTACATCGGATGCCCTTGCTGACACACCCCTTTAGCGAGGGGCAGAACCACGCTGACGGCTATGTAGTTCCTCTTTATAAAAGTCAGCAATGGTTCTTTTACACGAACCTCTCAGCATAGACAGTGCGAGTGCAGAATTATCGATACCTATTGACCTGGAAAAGAATAAACTGACACGTACATATGTACAGTTCAAATATTGCACTTATTACATAATTTATGAAATTACATTTATTTATATTCAGATATTACTGTAAACATCTCATTATTTCATTTGTCAAAAACAAGACGTTGAAACTTGCAGTCAATAAATTCTACAACGTCCCGACTGATACACAGATTATTTATAGAATTAGTTGACTGTATGGATGATTATCGTCATTCCTGTTTAATCCCTACTAATCAATATGAAACACCACTAGTCATCTGTATTTAGAGTTAATTTAATGTTATAAATGTTTACGAACAAATGCAGCCATGAGGCGGGGGGGGGCACTAACCAGTGTCTCTCCCCCCTTATGCCGGTCCCAAGCCCGGATAAATGCAGAGGGTTGCGACAGGAAGGGCATCCGGCGTAAAACTTCTGCCACATTTAAAAATGCAAATGATCAAAACAAAATTCATACCGGATCGGTCGAGGCCCGGGTTAACAACGACCGCCATCAGTGCTGTCAACCAACAGGGTGCTGATGGAAATTGGACTACTGTTGGTCGAAGACGTCGAAGAAGGAGAGGCGGGAGGCGTGTCCGTAGGCAGAGAGAGAAGAGGAAATGCGTGAGCCTCGGACTGAGAGTAGGGACTTTGAATGTTGGAACTATGCAAGGAAAAGATAGGAGCTGGCTGACATGATGCAGAGGAGGAAGGTGGACATACTGTGTGTTCAGGAGACAAGGTGGAAAGGTAGAAAGGCTAAAAGCTTAGGAGCAGGGTTTAAACTGTTTTATAATGGTGTGGATGGGAAGAGAAATGGAGTAGGAGTCATCTTGAAGGAGGAGTTTGTCAGGAATGTTCTAGAAGTGAAAAGAGTGTCAGACAGAGTGATGAGCCTCAAGCTAGAAATTGAAGGCGTGATAGTCAATGTTGTTAGTGCTTATGCCCCACAGGCAGGATGTAAGCTAGAAGAGAAGGAGAGATTCTGGAGTGAGTTAGATGAAGTGATGCAGAGTACCCCAGAGGTGAAAGAGTGGTCATTGGAGCAGACTTCAATGGACATGTTGGTGCAGGCAACAGAGGGGACGAGGAAGTGATGGGCAGGTTTGGTATCCAGGACAGGAACGCGGAAGGCCAGATGTTGATAGATTTTGCAAAAAGGATGGAGATGGCTGTGGTGATTACTTTCTTCCAGAAGAAACAGAAGCATAGGGTGACTTATGAAAGCGGAGGTAAGAGCACACAGGTAGACTACATCTTGTGTAGGCGAGGTAATTTGAAGGAAGTCAGTGACTGCAAAGTAGTAGTGGGTGAGAGTGTTGCCAAACAGCATAGGATGGTGGTGTGCAGGATGACACTGATGGTGAGAAAGGTGAAAAGGCAAAGGTAGAGCAGAAGACAAAGTGGTGGAAGCTGAAAAAGGAAGAGTGTCGTGTTGTCTTCAAGGAGGAGTTGAAACAGGCTTTGGGTAGTCAGGAAGTGCTTCCAGAGGACTGGACAACCACAGCCAATGTGATCAGGGAGACCGGTAGGAGAGTATTTGGTGTGTCCTCTGGAAGGAAAGTAGATAAGGAAACTTGGTGGTGGAATGAGGAAGTGCAGGAGTGTGTACAAAAGAAGAGGTTAGCCAAGAAGAAGTGGGACATTGAGAGGACCGAAGAGAGTAAACAGGAGTACAGGGAGACACAGCGTAAGGCGAAGGTAGCAGTGTCAAAGGCCAAACAGAGGGCGTATGATGACTTGTATGATAGGTTGAACAGTAAGGAGGGAGAAAATGATCTATACAGGTTAGCACAGCAGAGAAATAGAGATGGGAAAGACGTGCAGCAAGTTAGAGTGATAAAGGACAGAGAGGGAAATGTATTGACTGATGACAGAAGTGTGCTGGGAAGATGGAAAGAGTACTTTGAAGAGCTGATGAATGAGGAAAATGAGAGAGAAAAAAAGAGTAGAAGGGGTGACCGTTGAGGAGCAGGAAGTAGCAAAGATTAGTAAGGGAGAAGTGAGGAGGGCATTGAAGAGGATGAAGAGTGGAAAGGCAGTTGGCCCTGATGACATACCAGTTGAGGTATGGAAGTGTCTAGGGAGGTAGCAGTAGATTTTCTGACAAGAATATTCAACAAGGTCTTAGAAAGTGAGCAGATGCCAGAGGAATGGAGGAGAAGTGTGCTTGTGCCCATTTTTAAGAACAAGGGCGATGTACAGAGTTGTGGCAACTACAGAGGGATAAAGTTGATGAGCCATACAATGAAGCTATGGGAAAGAATAGTGGAAGCAAGACTAAGGGCAGAGGTCAGCATTTGTGAACAACAGTTTGGTTTCATGCCAAGAAAGAGCACCACAGATGCAGTGTTTGCTTTGAGGATGTTAATAGAGAAGTACAGAGAAGGTCAGAAGGAGCTGCATTGTGCCTTTGTGGATCTGGAGAAAGCATATGACAGGGTGCCGAGAGAAGAACTGTGGTATTGTATGAGGAAGTCTGGAGTGACAGAGAAGTATGTTAGAGTGGTGCAGGACATGTATGATAGATGTAAGACAGTGGTGAGGTGTGCTGTCGGTGTGACAGAAGAGTTCAAGGTGGAGGTGGGACTACATCAAGGGTCAGCTCTCAGCCCCTTCTTGTTTGCTATGGTGATGGACAGGCTAACAGATGAGGTTAGACAAGAATCTCCATGGACTATGATGTTTGCAGATGACATTGTGATCTGTAGTGAGAGCAGAGACCAAGTGGAGGAAAATCTAGAGAGGTGGAGGTATGCCCTGGAAAGGAGGGGATTGAAGGTTAGTCTTAGTAAGACAGAATACATGTGTGTGAACGACAAGGACCCAAGAGGAACTTTGAGGTTACAGGGGGCAGAGATAAAGAAGGTGGAGGATTTTAAGTACTTAGGCTCAACAATCCAGAGCAATGGAGAGTGTGGAAAAGAGGTGAAGAAGCGCGTGCAGGCAGGTTGGAATGGATGGAGAAAAGTGTCCGTGTGATGTGTGATAGGAGAGTATCGGCAAGAATGAAGGGAAAAGTGTACAAGACGGTGATGAGGCCAGCAATGTTGTATGGTTTAGAGACAGTGGCCCTGGGGAAAAGACAGGAGTCAGAGTTGGAGGTAGCAGAGATGAAAATGTTGAGGTTCTCTTTGGGAGTAACGAGGATGGATAGGATCAGAAATGAGTACATCAGAGGGACAGCACATGTTAGATGTTTTGGAGACAAAGTCAGAGAGGCTAGATTGAGATGGTTTGGACATGTACAGAGGAGGGATAGTGAGTATATTGGTCGTAGGATGCTGAGGTTGGAACTACCAGGCAAAAGGCCCAGAGGAAGACCAAAGAGAAGATTTATGGATGCAGTGAAGGCGGACATGAAGGTCGTTGGAGTAAGAGTAGAAGATGCAGAGGATAGGGAGAGATGGAGGCAGATCATTTGCTGTGGCGACCCCTGAAGGGAACAGCCGAAAGGAAAAGAAGAAGAAGAAGAAGAAGAAATGTTTACGAACAGAGTTAAAAAGAAGAAATGTTTACACTAAACACGTGGAATAAACACAATACGATGCTTTCAGGGTCGGGTAGAGAATCAGGTTAAACACCGGCAGTGAAGATTCAGTAATGAGTTTATACACATTGGGTTATAAACTGTGAAAGTTCTGCAAGACTTACACACCTGGTGATGGGGGTGATGATGATGATGATAATGATGGTGGTGGTGATGATGATTATGATGATTATGATGATGATGATGGTGATGATGATGGTGGTGATGATGGTCATGGGATGTTTGGTCAGATACAGAGGTGCATCTCAGTTACACTAAATTACAATTAAATGTTCTCTCAGTGCTCGTGTGGGCTTCACTCTGGGTCCTCTGTTTTCCTTACACTACAAAGACATGCACATTCGGTTGATTAGCTGTTCCATTTTGCATCGAGTGTGACTGGTGTGTGTGTGTGTTGCCCTGTGTTGGTCTGGCGAGCTGTTCAAGGTGTACCCGGCCTTCATCCAGAGTTGGCCGAGATATGCGCCAGCCTCGTAGTGATCCCGATAGGATTAAGTGGTTCAGCAAGTGATTGAGAACTTAGAACACAGCACCTTTTAATTAGAAGCCACCCATTCCTGAAATGGTCAAAATACCGGGACATGGTTGATAGTACTCGGGTGTTTCCTGTTCGACTGACAGATTAATCAGTTAAGAGCTGATTGTCTGCTCATGGCTGGAGTTCTTGGTCTTTCCTGGGAAAGTGGTAATTATTGTTAGCAAGATGAAACCAGTATGAAGATCAGAGAGCTGAGGGTTAGCTGCTAGTTTACAAACAACAACAAGGAAAACCACAGTTACATAAAACATTATAAGAGCTGTAAAAAAATTGAAACGGCAGCCTTTTCATCTCCCGAAGAGAAGACTGGGGAAGAAACTCCCGAAAAACACTCAATAACTGAAAGAAGCTGCACTACGCGTCTATCAAATCATCACTACAGGAGAAAGGAACAGGTCGCTGATGTCGGCAGATCTCTGGATCTTTTCTCAGATAAAACACTAATGCCCTCTGCTGGTGTAACACTCTTCAACATGGCCTTCTGTTTGAGAATCGTACAGATGGTCGATGCATTCATTCCAAACTCCTTACACAGGTCGGCCACGCCGACTCCTTTTTGATGTTTAGTTGTGATTTCAAGCTTCGTTTCAAAATGGATTTTTTCCTCTTGAACACATCAGCCACCTTCCTACGACCCATCTTAGAAACACCGGGATATGCACAATAAAAAATAAGATGAAAAAAGTCACAAAATCTGAACCACAGAAAAGAAAAACTTCTGTGCGCCTGCACGCTACAAATCCTGGGGCAGAAAGGAGAGCAGAGGAATACACGGGGAAGAATATGAGACAAATTGGTGCATATGGCCCTAGGAAACATGCTTTTTTAACATACTGGTGGATCAGCTTATAGTGTGATTGCGCATCCTCTACAGTAGGTGGCAGTGGAACTCTCACCCTACTGTGTAGGGAAAAAGCACAGAGCAAACGATATGAAGTACAGTAAGCACTATTTATAGTCGTGCATGGGGCACTTGGGGGAGATGTGAAGTGGTGTTTTTCTTCTTATAGGACTACTGTTGGTCGAAGTTAACTGTTGGTCAAACTGTTAATTGGACTACTGTTGGTCGAAGACGTCGAAGAAGGAGAGGCGGGAGGCGTGTCCGTAGGCAGAGAGAGAAGAGGAAATGCGTGAGCCTAGGACTGAGAGTAGGGACTTTGAATGTTGGAACTATGCAAGGAAAAGATAAGGAGCTGGCTGACATGATGCAGAGGAGGAAGGTGGACATACTGTGTGTTCAGGAGACCAGGTGGAAAGGTAGCAAGGCTAGAAGCTTAGGAGCAGGGTTTAAGCCGTTTTATCATGGTGTGGATGGGAAGAGAAATGGAGTAGGAGTCATCTTGAAGGAGGGGTTTGTCAGGAATGTTCTAGAAGTGAGAAGAGTGTCAGGGAGAGTGATGAGTCTCAAGTTAGAAATTGAAGGCGTGATGGTCAATGTTGTTAGTGCTTATGCCCCACAGGCAGGATGTGAGCTAGAAGAGAAGGAGAGATTCTGGAGTGAGTTAGATGAAGTGATGCAGAGTACCCCCAGAGGTGAAAGAGTGGTCATTGGAGCAGACTTCAATGGACATGTTGGTGCAGGCAACAGAGGGGACGAGGAAGTGATGGGCAGGTTTGGTATCCAGGACAGGAACACAGAAGGACAGATGTTGATCGATTTTGCAAAAAGGATGGAAATGGCTGTGGTGAATACTTTCTTCAAGAAGAAACAGGAGCATAGGGTGACTTATGAAAGCGGAGGTAAGAGCACACAGGTGGACTACATCTTGTGCAGGCGATGTAATTTGAAGGAAGTCAGTGACTGCAAAGTAGTAGTGGGTGAGAGTGTTGCCAAACAGCATAGGATGGTGGTGTGCAGGATGACACTGATTGTGAGAAAGGTGAAAAAGGCAAAGGCAGAGCAGAAGACAAAGTGGTGGAAGCTTTCTTCAAGGAGGAGTTGAAACAGGCTTTGGGTTGTCAGGAAGTGCTTCCAGATGACTGGACAACCACAGCCAATGTGACCAGGGAGACCGGTAGGAGAGTACTTGGTGTGTCCTCGGGAAGGAAAGTAGATAAGGAAACTTGGTGGTGGAATGAGGAAGTGCAGGAGTGTGTACAAAAGAAGAGGTTAGCCAAGAAGAAGTGGGACATTGAGAGGACTGAAGAGAGTAAACAGGAGTACAGGGAGACATAGCGTAAGGCGAAGGTAGCGGTGTCAAAGGCCAAACAAAGGGCATATGATGACTTGTATGATAGGTTGAACAGTAAGGAGGGAGAAAATTATTGGAAAGAGTACTTTGAAGAGCTGATGAATGAGGAAAATGAGAGAGAAAAGGCAGTTGGCCCTGATGACATACCAGTTGAGGTATGGAAGTGTCTAGGGGAGGTAGCAGTAGATTTTCTGACAAGAATATTCAACAAGGTCTTAGAAAGTGAGCAGATGCCAGAGGAATGGAGGAGAAGTGTGCTTGTTCCCATTTTTAAGAACAAGGGAGATGTACAGAGTTGTGGCAACTACAGAGGGATAAAGTTGATGAGCCATACAATGAAGCTATGGGAAAGAATAGTGGAAGCAAGACTAAGGGCAGAGGTCAGCATTTGTGAACAACAGTTTGGTTTCATGCCAAGAAAGAGCACCACAGATGCAGTGTTTGCTTTGAGGATGTTAATAGAGAAGTACAGAGAAGGTCAGAAGGAGCTGCATTGTGCCTTTGTGGATCTGGAGAAAGCATATGACAGGGTGCCGAGAGAAGAACTGTGGTATTGTATGAGGAAGTCTGGAGTGACAGAGAAGTATGTTAGAGTGGTGCAGGACAAGTATGAGAGATGTAAGACAGTGGGGTGAGGTGTGCTGTCGGTGTGACAGAAGAATTCAAGGTGGAGGTGGGACTGCATCAAGGGTCAGCTCTGAGCCCCTTCTTGTTTACTATGGTGATGGACAGGCTGACAGACGAGGTTAGACAAGAATCTCCATGGACTATGGTGTTTGCAGATGACATCGTGATCTGTCGGGAGAGCAGAGAACAAGTGGAGGAAAATCTAGAGAGGTGGAGGTATGCCCCGGAAAGGAGGGGATTGAAGGTTAGTCTCAATAAGACAGAATACATGTGTGTGAACGACAAGGACCCAAGAGGAACTTTGAGGTTACAGGGGGCAGAGATAAAGAAGGTGGAGGATTTTAAGTACTTAGGCTCAACAATCCAGAGCAATGGAGAGTGTTGAAAAGAGGTGAAGAAGCGCGTGCAGGCTGGTTGGAATGGATGGAGAAAAGTGTCCGGTGTGATGTGTGATAGGAGAGTATCGGCAAGAATGAAGGGAAAAGTGTACAAGACGGTGATGAGGCCAGCAATGTTGTATGGTTTAGAGACAGTGGCCCTGGGGAAAAGACAGGAGGCAGAGTTGGAGGTAGCAGAGATGAAAATGTTGAGGTTCTCTTTGGGAGTAACTTGAGGATGGATAGGATCAGAAATGAGTACATCAGAGGGACAGCACATGTTAGATGTTTTGGAGACAAAGTCAGAGAGGCTAGATTGAGATGGTTTGGACATGTACAGAGGAGGGATAGTGAGTATATTGGTAGTAGGATGCTGAGGTTGGAACTACCAGGCAAAAGGCCCAGAGGAAGACCAAAGAGAAGATTTATGGATGTGGTGAAGGCGGACATGAAGTTCATTGGAGTAAGAGTAGAAGATGCAGAGGATAGGGAGAGATGGAGGCAGATCATTTGCTGTGGCGACCCCTGAAGGGAACAGTCGAAAGGAAAAGAAGAGGGGGCATCACAGAAAATAATTGAGAAGCACTGCACAAGGCATTCTTGGAGCACTGAGGCATACATGCGGAAGAATACAAGACTAATCAACTTAGAGAAGCCATTTCCCCAGCAGAGCTCGTAAATTGAAAATTTGCTGGTTGGATGGGGCAGATTTTTGGTGGATCGAAGCTCGTATCATGGAAAATTTGTCATCAGTGACACGCGTAATTCAAGGTACCACTGTATTCAGTGACAGCAATTCTACCCGACCCGCTTTTGGCATGATGTCCAGAACTACTCAATATAGAGCCCAAGCATTTACGTTTAAAACCAGACATTGTTCCTACGGAATTCCTCCCTTTTAAAGTAAGGGCGGGAGCAGCGACACGCCTCAAGGAAGCAGTAAAAGGTGAGAGCCTTTAGTATGAGGGCAGCTTTATCACCTACAATGTCGCTTGTTGCCTGTTTATTTGCGCTGGATGACTCAGACCAATGAGTCCACGTCCCTTCTGAGGAAAAAGTGGTTGTTCCGTACTGGTTCAGCTGCAGATGGTAATCCTCGGTAAAAACCGACACCGTCCTGTCCAGTTTGTTCTCCAGAACAAAACCATACTCAACAGGTTAAATTCCTTTTTTGAATAATTTAACATCTGCAGGGTTTGTTCTGTTGCAGGATAAATGATGGATTAAAGTATGTTGTGTTTTAGATTCACTATGAGTAAATCATGAAGAAAGTTTTGTTACTTATATATATATATATATATATATATATATATATATATATATATATATATATATATATATATATATATATATACTAGTGTATTATCCTGAACTATAATATTATCTTGAGTAATAAAAATGTAATATAATACCAATACAGTATAATTAATTATTCTTTGGTCAGTCATTCATATTCATTCTTTCATTTTCTGAACTGCTCAATCCCAATTAGGATTGTGGGGAGGCTGGCTCCCATCTCAGCGACTCTGGGCGAGAGCGGGGTACACCTTGAGCAGCTCACTGGACCATCTCAAGGCTACAATCATTCACACTCACACCCAGGGTCAATATGGAACAGTCGGTTAGCCTACTGTATATGTTTGTGGACTGTGGGAGGAAACCAGAGTACCTGGAGAAACCCATGCAAGCACGAGGAGAACATGTGAACTCCACACCGAAAACGCCTGAGCTGAGCCCAGGACACACACCCAGGACCTTCTTGTGATGAGGCGGACCAACGACTGCACCATCGCACCGCCATTATTATAATTTTTGTTGCTGCTGTTGTTTTAGTATATTATTGTTTAAATTGTAAAGATCTATATGATTATGATTGTTATTATTATGATTTTTTTGTTTATATGATTGCTATTAGTATTTTTTTTATTTATTTTTGTGGTCTGTTCATTATTTGTTTATAATAATGAAGAACAATGTGTTTTATTATTTTGTACTTTTTGCAGAGTTCAGATAAAGACATGACATCACAGACTAAAGTAACACCTGAAGATCTTCAGACGGGAGGAGCGTCTCACGCCCAGGTACGACTGGATCAGATTTACCTGATCAGAAAGTGAACGTGATCGTAAACATGTAAAGCTTTTATACAGTGAAAGGTACGCGAAGCTCGGGTGTTGGCAGCGTGTTTATTTTCCATGTTACAGGTGAACTCAGCGTTCAGGTTCACTGCGAGTGATAAACAAACACAGAGAACATCTCCGAACACCAGCATTTCTTCGGACACGTCTCAGGTTCATATCAGTTTCATAAACTCTCAGGAACACTCTGAGTTTTATTGCTGAGCGAACTGAATACTGACTGTTTCGCTGCAGGCGACATGGAAAGGGTGTGAAACCCAGAACGGGCTTTATCCAGAAAACCAGGAACTGGTAGGTATCGGGTTTAGATATCGGAGCGGAGCAGACGAAACCCAAATACTGTATACTGTATACATCACTACTACAGCAGAGTAAAGGAAACACACGGGGAACGTGAATGCTGGGATCAAATAAAGATATTTTGGCAGCAGGACCGTGATATCGTCACGATTAGAGATTAAATTTAGTGGTTTTATTTTTTTTCTTATGTTCTCCCTGTGCTTGTGTGGGTTTCCTTCGGGTATGCCGGTTTCCTCCCACAGTACAAAAACATGCACAGTATGCTGATTGGCTGTTCCCGGTCTCCCCAGGGGCGAGTGTGAGTGTGAAGGCTTGAGTGTGTGCATCCGCCTCGCGAGAGTCTGGTGAGCCGTTCAGGGTGTACCCCGCCTTTGCCCGGTGTCAGACGAGATGGGCTTCCCAAAAATTAGGATTAGGCATCTCGAGAGAATGAATAAATTTATTATCTGACGTTTTTCATTTTCAGGATCTGTACAGGTCACCTCCGGAAACCGAAACGCATCAGGTTCCTGCTGCAGACGATTTACAAGTGAATAAGGAAGAGTTTATTCTTATTTTTATGGTGGTTTTAGTGTAGATTTTCCTGAGTGTAGATTAATGGTGTATTTCTCTAGACATCCTCATCGGATTCAAACAATTCTGGTACAAAACCCAAGAAAGCCACAATCCTGGGCGGAGACGCAGTAAATCGGACGCCTGATGCTCATCCTGCGGTAATGAAAAAAGAACCTGGACATACCAGGACCTGCACAAACTACTTTATATAAAAATATCAAAATAGTTCTGACTTGTTTCATCATGTTAGTTCAGTTTCCAGTTTTCTGGTCCAAACACATCTTTCAATTTCTTTAATGTATTAGGATACAGTAGAGAATAACCAGAGACGGCCCTCGGCGCCTCGCGACGTTGTAAAGGTTTATATGATAGTCGAGTGGAGTAAAGCCCAACCTGACAGATGGAAGAACCACCTGCAGAAAGCTCTTCAGACCTGGTGTAACTTTGAGCTGAAGAAGAGCACCAGTGTTGAGAAGTTTGAATTTATAGATGATGGACACAACGTAGAGGTGGAGCTCACGCCATCAACTGGTGAGAAACCTGCTTCATTTTATGCTTAATCTCTGAAAACTGAGTAACATTTATTATTCACAGTTAAATTATTGGTAAAAGAAAAAGTGCGTGTTTTACTTGTTACCATGTGACTTCAGTGGGATGTTTTTGTAAAACTTTCCTTACAGCTCTAAACGATATAAAAACAGCAACTTTAAAACTCAAGGACCTTAAAGATGAGGTTACAGTACGTTTTCAGAAGGACTGGCCCACAAATGTGAAGTGCGAGGTCAAGCTAGAGGTAAATATACCACAATTTTTACTATTTACTAATTTCCGCTTAATCCGTGTTCAGTTCGCGGGACAGCAGCCTAAGCACTGAGGTCCAGACGCCCCCCCGTGACTTCCTACAGGTCTTCCGAGAGGACACTGAGGCGTTCACACACTGGCCATGAAACGTAGTCCCTCTGGGGTGTTCTCGGTCAATCCCGGGATCCTCCCGGTCGGACGTGCCCGAAAGCTTTCTCCAAGCCCACAAGGCACATGTGGACAGATTTGGCAAATGTCCACCGCTCTCTGGCTGAATAAAAATCCCATAAAAGTGTTGTGTCAGGCCCCAGGACAATAGATATTCAAAACCTCAAAATGTAAAAAAAAAGTGGAGAAACATGTGGAAGTATTCCAGCAATACCAAAGACTGAACCAGGCCTCTCATTTTTTTTCCTGGTTGACAGATTTTTCAGCACAAATTTAATGATGTCAGGGGAAATAAGAAAAAAAATAAAAACACTAAATTTAAAATATTATTATTTACAATTTTGAAAAAAAAAATATCGGAAGGAAAAATAAAAAACAAAATATTTTGTTGATATTAATAGCACAGGAAGGCTTCGTTACTTAATTTTTTTGATGTATAATATCTGGTTTGGTATAGGGCGCTGGATCGCTGATCCAAAGGTTGGGGGTTCGAGTCCGACTCTCCACAAGGTTGTCACTGTCCCCCCCATTGTGGCTAACTGGGTTATCAAAGGCGGGCCATGTCTCTCACTGTCTATGGTGAGAGGTTGATGTAAAAGAACCATCGCTGACTTTCGTAAAGAGGAGCCGCAAAGTCGTCAGCGTGTTTCTGTCCCTTGCTAAAAGGTTGTGACAGGAAGGGCATCGACCTAAAAACCTCTGCCAAATCAAATGTGTGAATCAGGTGGTTTGCGGTGGCGACTCCCGAGTAAAAGGGAAAAAGCCGAAAAGGAAGACAGACAGACAGACAATATCTGGTTGATGACTGTAGACATGCTGGGAATATCATCAAATATAGTGTGCAAATTACATACGTCTCAATACAATGCATTGTCTGTTCATTCGAGTCGCTCGCAAAGCATGCTGGGCGTCTCGACTCACGATACCTAATACAAGAATTCATTTGGATATAAAAGATGTAAGCTCGATCTCGAAGGCGAACACACAAAATTATACATAATATTTAAAGATTCAAGATTTTTATTTGCCATTTGTGCTTTTACAGACACAGGAATTCTTGTGCAGTCATGCAAAGAGTCAAGTTAAACAGGAAGGAAGGTTCAAATCAACAAAAACACATACTTCTATAAAATAAATACATAAAATCCTATATTTAAAAAGGACCGTACACAGGCTCAGTAAACAATATAATAATAATAATAATAATAATAATAATACAATAAATAAACAAATCAGTAGACATAACAATAAACTAAATTGCACTAAATTGTATATTATATTATATTGCACTATGCCCATTATTTTGTTTGGGGGAAAAAAAAAAAGATCCCTCTGCGTTGTAATCCAAATCTTCTACACAGAATCTTCTAGCTCTTCTATAATGCCAGGAACATTCAGCTGGTGTTACGTATGCCCAAGAGATTCTATCAGACGAGCCCCCACTTCTTATGGATCGGAGAATTTATATGATTGAAACTGCCCTGTGAAACCAGCAAAGCACAACAGACCACGATATTAACTATGTACAATTTAATAATATGACCAAAATAAGACAAAATTCACATTATGTACAACTTGGACCTAAACCATGTACAAATTATCCAAGGGTCCCATAGTCACCAAGCCCCTGCAGCAGGGTAAATTTAGTGGTAGCGCATGTGCTTGCAGGGAAAGACTTGCCATCCTTTGTGGGCGGTGCGTGGCCGTGGATGCTGGACTGTGTCGATGAAGTCCCAAACGGTGATTCCATGATCCGCCTTGGATGACTTCCCCTGTTGGTGATCTGCCGTGATGAGTCCCCTTGGATGATCTGCCCAAAAAGCCTGGAGGAGACTGGAAGAGACCGGAGGAGACTGGAAGACTGTAGCCAGTCGGCCACCGGTTCCTAATATAGATTCCCCAAACCAAGTTGAACAAGCCCAGGCAAGCTCAGACAAGCCCCAACATGTCTGTGTTGCTCCTCCCCTCTGTTGGATTGCCCAACTCTAGTCCTCTATGGAAAATTACAGCCTCCCACAGCTGAATCCCACCACGTGACTCTCTTCCATTATTTTTACAGTATATTTTCCTTCCCCCCCCAATAGGTACATACTCATAACAGCCGGACCCAAAAATGCAGGACACAGAGAAGAGGCGAAAACGGATGCGCTTTATTGTTCACAGGGAAAGCACTAGAGCACGGGGACATCGTAGTCACGGTTAGAGATGTGAAAAAACACAGAGAGAGAGAGCGAGAGAGAGAGAGAGAGAGAGAGAGAGAGAGAGAGAGAGAGTGAGAGAGAGCCACCAAAACCACAGTCTCTCACAACACAGACCATAACATAGTGCAGTGTATTCAATAATTTTTTCACTTAATTTGCAGGCCTATGGTATGTTAACTTCTGTTCAAAAGATGACGGAACGGATTAAGACCATTTACATTATTTGTAATGGGAAAAGCGGATTTGGAATTCGACCAAATTGGAATTCAACCAGCCGTCTGGAACGGATTATGTTCGACAAAAAAGGTTCTACTGTAAAAGATGTAAGCGTGGCGAACACACAAAATTATACAAAACATTTAAAGATACGTTTTTGTGCCTGATTAAGATTTGATATTTTTTTCACATTGGCATATAATACAGAGATCAATGAGGAAAAAAATAATAAATTGAAAAAGTAAAAAAAAAATTTTAGCGGCACTTTTGCCAGTACTTCAGCGGATCCGTCCACCAGGAAAAAAAAATGAGTGGCCTTACTGGAAGACTTTGCTTTTTAAAGATGGTGCAACTGAGTGACAAGTTGAGGGGCGGTTCCTTATTTTCATTTGTGATAGAGGTGTTAGTGAGGTTTTGTCCTTTCATCAAACACGAGATCATTTATAAACTGTGTGTTTTGTTTGCAAATGTTGTATTTTGTATTATATTAAATTAGTTTGAAGATCAAAATTAATTAATTGTAATAAACAAAAATAGAGGAAATTTAAAATGAGCAAATATAATATCCATGAACAATGTAAATATTTAAAAGTAAGTTTTATACTCTGTATAATTTTAATTGTAATTCTATATTTTAGGTGAATGAGAATACGACTGATGCAGAAAAAATTCCAGATGAAGGAACCCGGAGGAACATGTTCATACATGGAGCAACAGCTTCTCCTTCCCCAGAACACAATGAGATGAAGTCTGAAGCCCATAATGATCTTGACCCTCTTACTCTGCCTCCATTTCACTTCTGGTACCTGAGTCAAGTTTATAGAGAGGAGATGGAACAAATAATGAATAAGTTTGGAGTTAAAATATCCGCTGAAACATCAGTTTCGATCTCTGCTTCAAAAGATAAGCAGAATAAGAGTAATTCTGTCAGAGATGCTGCTCTGGCCTTCTCTGATCTGGTCCAGAAAGCCACCAAAAATCTCCAATCCGTTTCTGTTCCCCAAACATACATGGAGTCAGAAATAATGAAAGAGACACTGCGTATTCTTCCAGATGAGAACAACAAAATGATGATGTGCATGTCACCAAATCAACACCTGCTGTTCGGACCGGAACGTATAACATCAGTGGTGGAGAAGCACTTACATATGGAACCAAATGATGGACCTGGTAGATCACTTAACGCTAACCCCAGGGAGGCATCAGAAACTAGGACTTCAACACAGGCCATGAGGAAGGACATTGACATGACTATCAAGGACACTCAAGCTCCACTTGTCATGGCTGAACCGTACAAGAACCTGCTAGAAATTGCATTTAATGAACAACTTCTTGAAATCCAAAATAAATTTGGAGTCCAGTTTGATGCTGATCATTCTCAAGGCTCGATTAAAGTGTCAGTGCGATCTCGTGGACCTCCTCAGGTCAACCTTGAATTTCATGCTCTCACAGCATTTACTCGTCTCTACCAAAAGGTCGTGACATCAGCAGCGATGTGTGATCTTACTGACACTGAGCACATGTCTCAGATTCTCGAGAGGATTCGTTCTCAACACAGATGTGTTCTTGTATTAGAAAGAAACGGAGGCAGGCAACTTTTTGGCCTGCCGAAGCATCTCGTTCCTGCTATAGTGGACATTGAGAACCTTGCTAAATGTCCTGTAGTCGATGAGAAGACGAAGCAGTCACTCGGATATCCGTTTTCACAAGCAAGTGGGATTCACGCGGAACCAATGAGGGTGGACATGATGACAGGGGAACACGGAACTGACGGGACAAATCTAAATTCATCTACGGAAGCAACATGGGACTCAAAAAAGAAAGAAAACGATAAAAGTAAAGAAGATAACTGTTCAATCTGCTTGGACACATTCACTAAAAAGACAAAACTGAAATGCAGTCACGAATTCTGCAAACTGTGTCTAGATCAGTCCATAGAAAGCTTGGGGGCGATCTGTCCCATTTGTAAGGAAATCTTCGGGACTTTAACAGGAGACCAACCTAATGGATCAATGAACGTTAAGTATGTTCCCAAAATCCTCCCAGGATTTGAGGAATTTGAGACAATTGAAATAACTTACAGATTTTCAGATGGCATCCAGACGGTACGATAATATTCTTATATCTTAATGTTTGTATTTTATTCTTTTTTTTTTTTCCACAAGAAACCGTTTGAGATAAAGAAAGAAACATACGTAGTAAATCCCAGTGTAATTTTATTATTTATTCAGGAGAAACACCCAAACCCTGGCAGACGTTACCATGGAACTTCTCGCACCGCGTACTTACCAAACAATCCTGAAGGAAAACATGTCCTCAAGCTGCTGAGAAGAGCTTTTGATCAGAAACTCATCTTTACTGTCGGATACTCCAGAACAACTGGTCTAGAAGACGCAGTTACCTGGAACGACATTCATCACAAGACAAATATATACGGAGGACCTCAAGCGTAAGCAGAGCGACTACATATCATTAAATAAATCGATCCTGGAACACTTAATTTAATAAAATAATAAACACATCTCTGTTCAAATGGCAGGTTTTTGTGATGTAAAAAAAATGAGACTAAGAGAAATCATTTCAAAACCTTCTCCATCATTAATGCGACGTAGAATCTGTAGAACTCGACTGAAAAACAAATGGAAGCCTTTTACATTGAAAAATACAAAATGAAAAACATTGCATCAATCTGGCAATCCGGAAATGAACAATTTCCTGCAGCAGCTTTGGTTTTTATTAGAGCACTCAGCCGGTTTGGGTCAGAATCTATCAGTGTGGCAGATCTTCATATATTTTCTCATCTTCTTTCCAGAACGTTGCAAATCTGTCAGTTCGTGAGGGCACAGCGCTCTCCTGAGCATCGGCCCTCTTCAGGTCAACCCACAGATGTTCGTTCGATCAGATACGGCTCTCGACTCTGGATGGGCCATTCCAAAACCTTAATCTTGTTTTGGTGAAGCTATTCTTTTGTTGATTTGGATGTAGACTTTGGGTCATTGTCATGTTGAACAATGAAGTTCCTCTTCACCTTCAGCTATTCATCAGAAGCCTGAAGAGTTTGTGCCAACACTGACTGGTATTTAGAATTGTTCCTCATTCCCTCCACCTTGATGAAAGCCAGCGTTCCAGCTGAAAAAAAACAGCTCTTAAGACCGATGCTTCCATCACCATGCTTCACTGTAGCTATGGTGGTTTTTTTATGTTGAGCTGTGTTTTGCACCAAATATACCATTTGGAATTATGCCAAAGGCAGTGGTGGCAATGGGTCACTAATCCAAAGGTCAACGGTTCAATCTCCACTGTCACCACTGTTGGGCCCTTGAGCAAGGCCCTTAACGCTCAGTTGATCAGGTTGTATAAAAAAAAATGATAATTGCAAGTCGCTCTGTATAAGATCGTCTGCCAAATGCTGTAAATGTAAAGACCAGTTTGTTATTCAGTCAAGTTGCACAAGGTTACAGATCTCATTAATTATCATTTTAGAATGATTCATCCTGGTCTCATTTTCAACATCACAAAAACCTGGTGTTCCAACAGGGGTGTGTAGAGGTTTTATATCCACTGTGCATGATTTAACCAAAAGTATACAAACCTTGGCCTGAGGATCACTCTGTCCATGTTAACATCTCATTCCATATTTATTCCCCAGGATTTACTGTTATAAACTCCACAGTCTTCTCACAAGGTTTTGCAGCTGATTTCGTGGCTATGAGAATTTGGGTGTCTGGATGTGGAGATTTTGGGGCATGGCTATGAGGATTTGGAGGGGTGGATGTGGAGATTTGGAGCTGTAGATGTGGAGATTTTGGGGCGTGGCTGTGAGGATTTGGAGGTGTAAATATGGACATTTTTGGGTGTGGCTGTGAGGATTTGGAGGTGTGAATATGGAGATTTTGGGGCGTGGCTGTGAGGAGTTGGAAGTCTGAATATGGAGATTTTGGGGCGTGGCTGTGAGGATTTGGAGGTGTGACTGTGGAGATTTTGGGGTGTGGCTGTGAGGATTTGGAGGTGTGACTATGGAGATTTTGGGGCTTTTGTGTCGATTTTTTAGGACGTGGTTGTTGGAATGTGTGTGTCTGTGTGTGGGGGGTTTGCTATGGAGATTAATGCTCATGCTTGAGAATTACTG
This sequence comes from Plotosus lineatus, assembly GCA_024760905.1. Taxonomy (NCBI): domain Eukaryota; kingdom Metazoa; phylum Chordata; class Actinopteri; order Siluriformes; family Plotosidae; genus Plotosus; species Plotosus lineatus. Next base: position 816,379 of record CM045732.1, read on the forward strand.
AGGAGCTCAGACACTGAGGTGGTGATGTGGAGGCAATCTGGGGTGCAGTAAGTGTTCCATGTTCCAAGTGGAGATCTCTAATTTTTATGTTGTAGACCCAGACACGGTTCTCCTGGAGATCCTCACGGTCATCGCGACTGCTGGATTTACGGCGAAACTCGACAGCTTTCATTATGTTTTTATTGTCCCTGAGCTAATAAACTGCTCAGTTTATTTACATATAAACATTTTTTCAGTCACATTTGACTCTGTTCTGTAAAACTAATGTTTGAAATCTAAACTCTTTGTCTGACTCACTCATGTACATCATAAAATAAAAATCTTCAGTAAAACGTACACTAAAAACCGGGTCCAAGACTTTCACACAGTACTGGTACAGTACTTTTTGTTGATGCAGTGGATCGAACGAATGGAACTACACTGCATTTCTTATCGGTGTCATTTTGTTTTCTTCCCATAGGTTTGGTTACCCGGATCCTGGATACTTAACAAGAGTGAAAGAAGAGCTGAAGGCTAAAGGCATCAAGTGAATAATCACACTTTACTTGTATATTAAAAACGTTAAATATAAAAAGACCTACGTGCCCTCAGACGGGAATTTAAATAATAATATTATTACTTTTGAAGACATGTAATGACTGTATATCCTCATTTCGATTCCTTCAATCATATTTTCTGAGGTCTGCAATTTTACAGGAACAAAAACAGAAATACAAATAGAAATGAATTGAAACCGCTACCACATCATACGCTCTTTAAATCCTTTATATCATTCACTCTATAGATATATCTATACATTGTAGATTTTGGTTACTCACCTTAAACTGCTTGTGTGAGAGTAGATACTATAATAATGGAAGGTTTAAACAAATTACAATAAAAGTGAGTTAGAAGTCCATCACATGTGTCCAATCACTGACTTAAATTCTCAAAAATAATAAAAAATATTTTTAATATATATATTGTGTAGGGTGGCAGAGACCTAAAGATCCAGGATATAGGATGGGTGGGTCGGTCATGGATCAGTGGCATTGCTAGACGTAAAGTCCGAGGGTGCAGGCCCCGCCACCGCCACCCCACACACACACACACACAATTCCACTCTCTGAGAATCTCACAACGTAATGATATAAATTTAATGAACACGAGTCAGACTGCTGTATATAGATGCACAAAGTTTTACTAATGCCTCATCATTAGGGATCATTTTACTACCTCATGAGAAACAAATTCAACATGGAGTTACAAATGTGGACCCCGCCCTGGCTTCAGCCATACAGAGACCTAATGGCCCCTAGCAATGGGTTTGGTACACTATATTCCTGGAGAACACGCCTCAAGATAGCCCGAGGGACACGGTCGAAAGTCGTCTCTAATTCCACAAAGAACATGTGGACAGATGGGGCAAACACCCCTGTCCCCTCTAGGGTCCTGTTGAGTGTAGAGAGCTGATTGAGTGCTGCAGCTGGAACAGAACCACATTGTTCCTCCTGAATCTGAGCTTTGACTATCGTTCAGATCCTCCTCTCCAGTACCCCTGCATAGACCTTTCTAGAAGGTTAAGGAGTTGGAAGGTACCCTTCAGTCTCTCTCACCCCCCCCCCCCCTTTTCAAAAGGGGAACTACCACCCCGGTTTGCCAATCCAGAGATATGGCACCCGATGACCTCGCAAGGTTGCAGAAATGTGTCAACCAAGACAACATCAAAAGCCCTGAGGTGTTTATGCTGGATCTTGTCCACACCCAAACCCCAGCCACCACAGAACCCTCAGAGTCAGCCTCACGACAACACCCTCAGTCAAGGTGAGCAGCTCCCCACTTCCTCTCTAAACCGTGAAGTCCTGCTTCCACCTCCTGAGCTGTTGGATGGTGGTCCACAACCTTTTTGAGGCCAAGTGATGGTTACTTTCCAGGCTTTCAGCAAACTCCCCCCCCCCCCAAGATTCTGCATTGGTGATAGCCCAGGCTGCTGCACGTTTAGTCTGCTGCTGTTCAGCTTGATGGTCTCCATCACTGCAATTGTCCACCACCAGGTTCAGGGTTGCTGTCAGGACAGGTACCGACAACCTTGTAGCCACCATGGGCTGCTGTGGAAAGGCCATTCTCACAGAAAACTACACCAAACATCTGCTGAAGACCTTAACTACACATTTGTGTTTCCCAGGCCCGGAGCGCAGGACAAACACCCCTCCCCCATACCATCAGAGCCAGCTCACCATCAGGTGGTGATTACTTCAGAGCTTGGCTCCTCTCGTCACTGTATGAATGACCAGAACATGCAACCATAAGTCTGATGACACAACTACAAAGTCAATTATCAAACCGAGGCCTACGGTGTCCTCGTGTGAAGTGTATTTATGGAGCTCCTTATGCTTCAACATGGTGTTCGTTATCGACAAACCGATGAGCACACAAGTCCAACAACAATGCTCCATTCAGCTCAGATCAAAGAGCCCATGCCTGCCAATCACACCCTTCCAGGTCACACCGTCATTACCTGTATGGATGCTGAAGTCTGCCAGGATGATAAGGTAGTCCCCCAAGGGGGTTGGGCGTGGACAGGAAAGTAAGGAAACAGTCAGCGGCATGGTTGAGAGGGCGGAGTCAACACTGGTGGCTTTTTACGTGAATTTTCTGAAACATTTGTAAAAGTAAGAGACTATTTCTGGAACTGCAGAAAAAAAAGCAGGATTTTTAATTACAAACTTTTAAGAATCAAATGAGGAATAAAAAAACCTGTTGAATAATGAAAGTAACTTCGAAAACACTTTGAGTTTAAGAGGATTTATTTATAAGAAATGTTACTGCCATGTACTCCAGCACATGACTTATTTCAGAAAGATGTTTCAGGTCTTCATGCGTTTGGTACTATAAAAACTTTTATTTTGAAAAATACGAGAAATTAAAATAAAAGTGCAGGAGGCGTTTGGAAAGTGACAGGATTCCACTCTGGGTCTAAAATCGTGAAGTTTTTTTTTGTTTTACTGTTTGTGTCACATGATCCGAAAGCTTGAACAAACAGAAAGTGACAGAAGAAAAAAGAAAAATCAAAAAGGAGGAAAACATGAAAAGCATAAATTCTGATTTATAAAGTTTTATATAGATGTTTCACTGTTATTACTGATATTTGAATAATGAATCTCTCGTGTAATCAGTTAACCGAGAATAAAAACACTGATGTGCAGATGTACGTTTCTACGTTTGTACCATTAAAATCCTACAGAGCGGACGGAACATTCTCCAACTTCAGAACATTTCAATCAACAGAACAAACCGTAAATATGAACCTTATGTTTTATACATCATTAATATCTCGTTTGAATTAAAAATAACATTTACTTTATCCTCGAGCTTGAATCTAACCTGAACACACACACACACACACACACACACACACACACACACACAAGGGTGAGGATAAAGAACTTTTGTAATACTGAGATGGAATTATATTGTTTCTCTATACAATTAATACAAAAATAAAAATTTAAACTTCCAATTTATTCTGAATCTAAATCTTTAAAAAAAAAATTCTGCAGAGAGGTAGAGGCTATAAAAGTAAATGTTTGGGATGAGAACAAAAAAAATGTAAAAGACTATTGCTCTTTTTCTTTCTGCATATGTTCTGACTCGATAAACGAACTAAATACAATATTGCATCACATATAAAAGTCCTTCATCATGTACGTGTGTACAGAGTCCACGGAAAACAGCTGATCTGCCTCCAGGGGGCGGTCTCCTCTTCTCTCTTCAGGTTTCGTTTGTATAAAGGCAGAATTGATGCATATTTAATGATACTTGGACCACAGAATCAACGAGTCTATGCTAATGGTTCCACTAGCAGTTCTTCGTCTCCTCTCGACAGCAGCTCCTTCTTCTCATCTGTACTCGCCAGAGAATTACGGCTGGTTTGTGCCCCCATGTACAGCGAGGAGTACACTGGATTCGTGAAGTTCGTTGGCTAAAAAAAAAAAAGCAAAAAATGTTATTTCTCAAAGTTGGAAAAAAAAAAAAAATCACTGAAAGCAAAGCCCAGTGTTAATTCAAACGTATATAAATTAGCATTATCGTGTTAGCCGAGGATTTGATCAGGTTTATATTTTAATCAGTTTTGCATGAATTAATTGATAATTAATGAGTCACTGAAGTATCAGAAAGATCAGGATCTCCAGGCTGTTATTTCACAATCAGGTGTTACGTTGGCTTCACACAGGGAAGGTCTGATGGGGTAGTGTAGTTTCAAACCGTGATGAACAACTAAAACATGTGGACGACACGGCCTGACTTGCCCCGGTGGCTCTGAAGGAAGTTCAGTGCAATTTAAAATGGGAAATCAATATGGCGCGGTCAATAAAAGCACAGTATTGAGGTTGTAGCGAGGTTCTATTAACTATTCACTCTTCTAAGGTTGCCTTGAGGTGGTTTCCTCGGTGTAATGATGCTGGACCGAGGCTATAATGAGGTTGTAATGGAGCCGTGGTGGGACTGTGATGAGGCTGCAGTACGGTTGTAATGAGGCTGTCGTGATGTTGTAGTGAGACTAATGAGATTGTAACGAGATTGCATTCACTTTTTTAAGGTTGTTTTGAGGTGGTAGTATTTAAGTTGAAATGAAACTGTAGGTGTGAGGTAGTGAGGCTGTAATAAGGCTGTAATTAAGCTGTAGTGAGGCTGTAGTGAAGTTGAAATAAAGCTGTAGTGAGGTTGTAGTGAGGTTGTAATGAGGTTGTAGTGAGGTTGTAATGAGGTTGTAGTGAGGTTGTAATGTGGCTGTAGTGAGGCTGTAGTGAGGTTGTAATGAACAGAGTTCAGAAAGGTTGTGATAGTTGGCAACATGCAACATTAGCAGCTACAGTGCACCGAGTCACTGAAACCGAGTCCCGGGATTTCGGTGGTCAGTGAGGGTCAACAATGAAGATCAACACGGTGTGAAGGCAAGGTTTTGGGGGTCCAGCATGGTTGGGAGCAGTCACCAGAACCGATTTCATAATCAAATACAATTCATTTAACATTTAAATAAAGGAATTTTATAATTATGATAAATTATCTGTCACAGTGACGTGTCGAATGCTGAGCCAGCAGATGATTATTTTCTGATTTTTATCTCAAAGTCGAAAGAAAGAAAGAAAGAAAAGAAAGAAAAGAAAGAAAAGAAAGAAAGGAAAGGAACTTGCCGGTTCTGAATCCTGTGTGGAATCTTTTAATGACGGACTTTGAGGAAATGTCTGACACACAGAATCAAATCATAAAGAATTTATTTTATTTATATATTTAAGTTCTATTCACAAAAAACCTCGTTCACTCAATGGCTAGTTTAACATTTCATAAAGTAAATAAATAAATAAACAAAGAAATAAATAGCTAGATGGATGGCAGATAGACAGACAGACAGACAGACAGACAGACAGACAGACAGATAGAGACCAATACAGCGGGTGGACAAAATAATGGATACACCCAACATTTTGGCATCATAATCTCGGAACATAATTTCAACAATCAAAACTTGGCATATGAATTGATTCATACAACTTGTGAATTATTTCCAAAGGAATTTGAAGCCATTCTTCAGTTCAAATCCCCTCCAACTCTTTTAGAGACGATGGCGGACTTGTGCTTTGCTGAGGACGTTTGTCCCTCTCTTTCAAAGCCACTCATTACTTTTGAGACAGTTCCTCCTGAAACACTGAACATCTGGGCAGTTTTTGTTACACTAGCGCCGACCACACCAGCACCAACTATTTGGCCTTTTAAAATCTGAGAGCTCTGCCATTATGGGGTATCATTCATGTTTTCAATATCTGTTTAATGTTTTCAATATCTGAAAAAGGAAAAAAACATTTATTTGACATCAACATATCAAATAAAATTATACAAAAAATAATAACATCTGCCAAGTTTTGATTGTTTAAATTATGTTCAAAGATTATGATGCCAAAATGTTAGGTGCTTCCATTATTTTCTCCACCTCCTGTAGATAGAGACAGATAGATAGAGACAGATGGATAGAGACAGATGGATAGAGACAGATAGAGACAGACAGATAGATAAGAGACAGATAAACAGATAGTGTTTTAGCCATGCCGTCCCTCTGTGTACAATTGTTTGAGGTTCTTTTTGAAAGTAAATCATGAACCTCAGCTCCGCCTCTCTCAGCATGTCTCACCTTATCTGGATCGAGCGTGAAATCAGCATCCAGAAGTTCGCCCACGTCGTCGTCTTGCTCTCCCTCATAAATTTTATACGCCGGATTTCCGATTTCGACGTTCATGGCTCCGTTGCTCATTCTCTGGTGCTGGAAGCCTTTAGCGCTGCACAGAACAGAGAGGGAGGGTTCAGAACTCACAATAAACACAAGGGGGCGACACTCACAATCAGCGCAACAACCTGGGTTCAAACAAACACCACAAACACCGCACCCCAATCACAACTGGATTGAGTTCATTCTGTAGTTTCTCATTTCCTGTTTTCTGAGAGAGGAATATCGACTTTACTAAAACTAAAGCAGGGACCGATCCCCACATCGACTCGAACCCGAGCCTCCTGCTGTACGCTGGCTGCATGCTGAACCTCATGAACCCTGGATTTGAGAATGAATATTATGTTTAATGATATTCAGGTTTGCCAACAAGCTGCCAGGAAAAACATCATGTGACTTTAAACATAAAGTGAAGTATTTAAATTTGTACTTCTCTGGTTTTGTGTAAAATCCACCTGAGAATAAATCCAAATTCCGATCCGTTCCTGCTGGTGACGTAACGTCCTCCGACTGTTATTGTATGATGTTAAATACCTGTTTCAGGAAGGTGAGACGGTCTCCATGGCAACCGGTTTCAGTTTAAAACTAAACTCGAGTCAGTAACAGGCTCAAAAGCAACTTCTGGAGTTGAG
>CM045732.1:825769-833269 GCA_024760905.1 Plotosus lineatus
ATTACCGGAGTCACTGTTCTCGGGGTGAGTGATGTGGTTATTACACTGAAGTCCCTCCCACCCAGGTGGACACCTTAAAGGGACGAATAACACACAGGCACGCGTGCAAAATATCAGGGACATGATTTGGTTTTATATGTTAATGTGTGTGTGTGTGTGTGTGTGTGTGTGTGTGTGTGTGTGTTACACACTTGCACTGAGGCAGGTTATCAGCACTGAGTGAGCACTGTCCACGAGCACAGTATCCATTACATGTGTAGCAGCTTGACTGAATTTGTCCATTGGGACAGCTTTTACATTCACACACACACACACACACACACACACACACACACACACACACACACCAAATATTTTTATACAGAATATTTAAAACACTCATATTATACAAATAACATAATCAGTTTTCCCATCAAGATTAGCATTAGAATCCTGATCTGAATTAGAACGATTAGCATTCGCCCTGCAATGTGCTAGTCAGCTCTCCAAGGCATACTCTGCTCTCACCCAGAGTCGGCCAAGATGGGCACCAGCCTTTCCACGATACAAATTAGGATTAAGCAGATCAGAAAATGAATGACTGAATGATTAGCATCTGAATCCTGATTAGAATTCACATTATGTTTAGCATGAGCATTGGTTTTTTTCTTGTACTGGATTTCTGACGAGTTGTTTTCAGTTGAACTGATGAACACATGTTTGTTTGTTTTTGTTTGTTTGTTTGTTAAATATACCGGCACATGATGTCTCCATGAGCAGCGTTGGCATTGATGCAGCTTCCGCCGTGACAGTAATGGCATTTGTCCACTTCACATCTTTTCCCGATGAATTGCGGGGGACAGAGACAGTGAACCGCACCGTCTCTGTCCTCCGCACAAGTCCCGCCCCCATCACATGGCTCCTCACACACTCCTGAGAATAAAATATAACTATAATAAACATAATTCTCTGACTAGAATCACTATTGTTTTTGTGAAGTTTATCTGTAAGAGCTTCTCAACTATATTTGTGTTTATTATGAACAAAGAAATCTGGGAAAATGAAATTCACTGTATTGGCACTGTTGACCCAGGAAATGGGCGTGGCATTTGCAGATGGGTTGGTTTCCTCTGTTCACAGTGCAGTTTCCTCCATTCTGGCAGTAGTTCTGGCACGTACGCAGGTTACAGCTCGGACCGGTGAAACCAGGACGACAGCGACAGGTTGGAGAACCTAAGACAGAAAACAAAGGATGAACGAACACTTCAGAAAGAGAGGGGGGGAGAGCGAGAGAGAGAGGAGAGAAAGAACAAGAGAGGCAGAAAGAGATGGAGGGAGAGAAAGAAAGACTGAGTGAGAGAGACAAAAGGGGAGCGATAGAGATTCAGTGAGAGAGAGGAGAGAGGGAGAGGAGAGAGAAGGGGAGAGAGAGCAAGCGGGGAGGGGAGGGAGAGAAAGAGATGGGATGGAGAGGGAGCGAGAGCACGAGAGAGAGAGAGAGAGAGAGAGAAGGAGAGAGAGAGGGAGAGGAGAGGAAGGGGGGAGGGAGGAAAGTGTAGCCGGATAGACAGAAAGAGAGAGCGAGAGAGAGAGGGGGAGGAGACGGTAAGAGAAAAGTGTACAGTACTGTTTATTTCTTTCTTCTGTGTGAGGCTGAGTTGCAATAAATATGATTTCTGGACTTAATAAGGGGCGGAGCTACATTTCATGACTGAATTAATCTGCTTATTCAGTATGATGTCATCAATCATGATCCCACCCAGAACCAGATTTTACATATTACAAAATACTAAGGTTGAGCAAAGTCTTTCGTTAGTGGCGAACAGGGCGGGGCAGCACTGCGGTGGGCCAAACAGATGTGATTCGACCCCAGAAGCGCAGATGGTAGTAGATCTGGGGTGTGTCTGTGTGGTTCTGCAGTAGAACGCGTAGCGTACCAGTGGGCGAGGCCGTGCAGGTTCCTCCGTTCTGACAGAAATCACGACACTGATTTATCTCGCACTTCTCTCCTCCGTAATTCGGATGGCAGCGACACTTCTGCTGCTTCCTTGCATTCAACACACAACTTCCACCGTTCTCACACTGCAGAGTGCACACTCCATCTGGGGCTGGGGAGAGGACGGGAGTGGGGCAGAGAAATAGACAAAGAGACAGAGAGAGAGAGAGAGAGAGAGATAAAGAAACACACACACACACACACACACACACACACACACACACACACACACAGAAACAGAGACACACAGACAGACAGACAAACAGAGAGAGATATAAGGAAAGAAAGAGAGAGAGAGAGAGACAGAGCGACAAACAGAGAAATAGATAAAGAAATAGATGGAGACACAGTGAGAGAGAGCGAGAGAGAGAGACAAACATGACATGCACAGAGACACACAGAGAGAGAGAGAGAGAGAGAGAGAGAGAGAGAGAGAGAGAGAGAGAGAGAGAGAGAGAGAGAGAGAGACACAGACAAAGACAAACAGAGAGCGAGACAGAGAGACAGAGACAGAGAGAGGAAGAAACAAAGGAAGCAATGAGAAGAGGCAACATGAAACAAAGACGATTATTATTTCATATTTGAGTGAAACAGTTTGTGTTACCATTGGTCAGGTTGCTGTTACTTTGTGTGTGTGTGAGAGAGAGAGAGAGAGAGAGAGCGAGAGAGAGAGAGAGAGAGAGAGAGAGAGAGAGAGACTTACAGACGGTGGTAGGTGCAGGAATGGTTACACACGTGCCATTATCCAGGGCGTGACCATTAGGGCAGGTACACACCGGACCACTGGGACTCAGCAAACACAGCCACTCACACTTCTTCCTGTCACATGGGTTCATCACTGATGCGCGCGCACGCACACACACACACACACACACACACACACACACACACATACACACACACACACATACCATATATACATTATGAAAATGTCATTCATTCATTCATTTTCTTCGATGCTTAATCCTATTATGGTCACGGGGAAGTTGGTGCCCACCTCAGCCAACTCTGAGTGATTGCAGGGTACACCCTGGACAACTCATCAGGCCATGACACAGACAGTGTGATGACACACTGATGATTCACAGTGATGACAGTGATTTAGAACAGCCAAGTCGCCTAATCTGGGAGGAAACCGTAAGACCCAGAGGAAACCCACGCAAGCATGAGGAGAACATGCAAAGTCCACACAGAATTGCCCCGAGCTGGGAATCAAACCCAGGACCTTCCTCCTGTGGGGTGGATGCGCGACCCACTACACCGCCGTGCCGCCCGATTATAAAGACTGGAAGTGAATTCAGCTCAAAATGATCAGGTCCTCTGGTTTTACTGTTTGTCAGTGTGTGCTTGAGTAAAACTGATATTTTTAATATGAACTATGAACTACTGACAGCGACAATGGAGGTCTGGTGGTAAGGGGCTGGATTACTGATCCAAAAGTTGGGGGTTCAAGCTCTACTATCACTGGGCAGTCACTGCTGTCCCCAGGTACAGCTAACTGGGTTATCAGAGGCCGGCCGTGTCTCTCACGGTCTCTGGTGGAGGTTCATGTATAACAACCATCGGTGACTTTCGTAAAGAGGAGCTGCATAGCCTTCAGCAGGTTTCTGCCCCGCGATGGCCTGGCGAGGCATACAGAGACGGCTGAGATTGGCAGTAGCTTTCCTGGGATTCTAATTAGGACCAAGTGGTTCTGAAAATGAATGAATGAATGACAGCATTTCTCCCAAACGCCAAATAAAAATATTGTCGTTTACAGTATTTATTTGTGTGATATGAAAAATGGACAAAACAACAAACAGGTACGGTGTCTTTAATGCTTAAATAACTTAAAAAAAAAAACATTCATATTGATTCTTAAACAAGACAAATATACGGTTTTAACTGTTCGGGAATCAGGATTTGGTGGAATAATCCGGACTGTTGATCTCAGCTTTCATGGCATGACCTCCACCGGTCTGGTCTGTTGGCTGTTGCTGGGTGACTTTATGCCACTCCCGCGGCAAAAATTCAAGAGATTCAGGTTTGTTTGGGACAGCTATAACAGGGTCCTTCATCCACGCCTTGATTGACCATGTGTGGCATGGAGCATTGTCCTGCCGTAAAAAAAACAATCCTCAGAAGGGAACATTGTCAGGGCAGAAGGAATCTAGCTTTCTTGCAGGATAATCTTGTGTATGGCTCGACTTATGTGTCCTTCACAAAGATGAACCTGGCTGATTCCAGCCTTGCTGAGGCAGCCCCAGACCATTACCAATTCATCACCAAATTTTACGGAGGGTTCGAGACACTGTAGCTTGTCGGCCTCTCCAGGTCTCTGTCCAACAATTAGATGACAAGGTGTTCGGCAAAGTAGAAAATTGGACTCAAAGGTGAACTTAGTCCTGTCCTCTATGGTCCAGTCCTGATGGCCTTTTTCAAACTTCAGGCTGGTTCTTCTTCATGTTTTAGTTACACAACTTGAGGCCTTCCCCTAGGAGCCTTTTTCAAACTGTTCTCGCCATGTACTTCACCCCAGCTGCCTTTTGCCCTTCGTTTTGTGAGTCACTTGAGGCTACCTTACGGCTGCGGATGAAGAGGTTCATCCTTGGGATGACCTTGAACATGTTGATGTTGTTGCAGAAAATGAAACGTTCTCAGACCCATTTACAGAATGTAATTGCCAGAGACAAACAAATCCATCTTGTCCTCTTTGACAAAAAAACCCATTCATTTTCATTTCAAATTTTCTGTCCCTTTAGATAGTCACATGATTCATAAGTTCAGAAAGAGACATCACAAGAATGCGGAGCTTGATCTCGAAACAAAACCCTTGCACCGCAAGTACAAAGTTATCAGGATTCCCATCATTCTCGGCACTCCGGGCCTGGATCAAGAGGGCGCCAGGATTTACGGGCGAGAAAACTGTGCTTCTGGTGGTGTGGGATATGCAGAAGCTCATGGTACTTGGGAGGCTGCATACACTCCAGCGAGTCCTTGGAGGGGTTGACCAGGCAGTGCTTTCCGGGTGCATTCTGAATCACTGCCTGTGCTACATGTGGAGAGGGAAAGGATACCTGCATTGATGAGTCTCTTCATTTCTGACTGTACCCAGACCACCTGACCCTTCACCGTTGCATATAAATTTCAACAGTATACAGGCCTCAACATAAGCCACAAACGTTTATGTAGGTTACGCTTCGGTTAGGCAAAAAAAAATGAGAATGTCCGTTCGCGTGAGATTTGTATGCATATACAAAAACCAACCGACTTGTATAAGTTATACTTTGAAATTTATTGCTTTGGCCGAACGACTCGGTGATGGTTGCCATTTTGCTTGTTGACACGCATGATCACGTGTGTACTGTACGTGATATCGCGAGACTTCTCGCTACTCAAATATGGCAGCCTCTAGTAAGAAGGCGAGGTATCAAAATGTGTACGGTGAAAGCATCACAGTACAATAGGCCCTTGACTATTTGCGGTTTTGCACTCGCGCCCTCACATATCTGCGGATTGCCAAGTGACTGTCACGTAATTCAAATTTAGCCAATGGGTGTTCTCCCTCCTGCTGATTGGTTGAGATGATGTATACTCACCTTTTTTCTTATTCGCGCACAAGTTGTCAATGAGCCTTTTTTTAGTGTGTTTTAATTACCAGTTAAGCTCTATGATATCACTCAAACGCCAGCTGAGCACCAGAAAAAGGTAATGATGTTGGATGTCTCTTCTGAAGAAATAAGACTTTCTTCTGAAGAAAGGACAGTTTCCTCTGAAGTGCCTGAAGAGGAATAATCATCTGAACTGTTGTAAAGCACTGTAGTATTAAAGTCTTTTTCAATTATTATTCTAGTACATTACCTAAGTTAATGTTTAGAATGTTTGTGTGTAATATTTTATGTACTGTGGTGTAGCATGTTTATCCTTTTGTTTTGTTTATTAAATGTATTACACTTCATATTCTTTTATGTTCTTTTGTTATGGTCTGTGATTTGGGAGACTTTGATTCTGATGGCTGTGTTCTTTAACTCTCCCCACTCAGGCTGAGGGGCGTGGCTGAGCTGCTCAGGCTGATTGCTGATTCAGTCCTCTCATCTACAGTAGGCCCTTGACTATTTGCGGTTTTGCATTTGCGGTTTGAGTATTCACGGACTGCGAGCAGCTCACACATGATTCAAATTCAGCCAATGGTTGTCCTCCTTACTGCTGATTGGTTGCGGTGATATAACGCCCCTTTTTCCTCATTCGCGCAAAAAAGGTAAAGAGGTTGGATGTCTCTTCTGAAGAAATAAGACTCTCCAAAACGACAGTTTCCTCTGAAGTCACGTCATTGCTAAAGAGTAATACAGTTTGAACTGTTGTAAAACACTCCACTATGACCTAAGGTAATTTTTAAAATGTTTGTGTGCTATATTTTATTTACTGTGGTGTAGCATGTTTATCATTGTGTTTTGTTTATCCAATTTATTACATTTCTTGTTCTTTTATGTCCTTTTTGTTGTGGTCTGTGTTTTGGGGGACTTTGATTTTGGCACTGTGCCTCTCACTAACTGTTTACTTCCAGAGGGGCGTGGCTGAGCTGCTCACACACACACCTGACAAAAGCATGCTCAGCTCTGCACCAGAGGATTAACTCACATCGACATCACTTCTTTGGTTTGTAACGCCTCTAACTCTATCACTCTAAAATTCTGTTTTGTACTTCGGCTCCACTTGAGGGGGCGTGGCCGAGCTGTTCGGACTTCATGCAGTTAATACCTTAATTCAGTCGTGTCATGCCTAATGCAATACAGTACGTTCCTCTAGTGGGCATTTTTGAAAACTACAGTGGTGTACGTTTATAAACAGAATGCACTGAAAGGTGTTTTATGCGTATGCTGTATAATGTTTATATTTTAGCATCAATAAATATAACAGTAAAAATTGAAAGGTTTTTCTTAATCATTACTATATTTTACTACATTAATACTGTATTAATGAGTAAGACTGTCTATAGAATGTGTTTAAGAAGCATATTTTAGCACATGTAATAGATACATAGTATTTTACTTACAGCTGCTCATTCGCGCATGTGACGTCATGCATGGGGTTTTACTTCCAGGTACAGAACTCGCGGATTATCTCGATTCGCGGGAAGGCCCGGAACAGTACCCCCGCGAATGTCAAGGGCCGACTGTAGTCCCTATAAACACCAACTGCATGCTCACCTCTGCGCCACAAGATTGTCACACATCACGTCCCTGCTTCTCCGTGTTCTCTCTGGTGCCAGTGTTTAATGTTTGTTGGTTTCGTCATCATCAGTACTGTTGTTAACGGGCTCTGCTTAAGTGCTTCCCCTTTGAATAATAAATCGACTCTGTGCCGTCTCACACTGCCTCCTGCATTCTGGGTTCGGCTAAAAGTTCATTCTGTCATTTTTAATTTTGTACTGTGATATTTATTGTTAATATACAATCATATTTTATATTTCATATTTTATTCAGAAAGCATATTTTAGTGCATGTAATATGATACATAAGGTTTTACTTCCGGGTACAAAACTCGTG
>CM045732.1:838269-845769 GCA_024760905.1 Plotosus lineatus
CCCTCGACCTTTTGGCTGCTTCTGTGATCAATGCTCTCCTTGTCCACCTGGTTGGTTTAGGTGGACGGCCATGTCCAGGTCGGTTTGCAGTCGTGCCGAACCTTTTCTATTTTTGGATGATGGATTGAACAGCGGTGTCTGGCGAGTTCCTTGGGCTTCATGATGCAGTTTGTTCACTAATATTCTCTAACGAAGCGCTGAGTCCTTCAGAGAACAGCACGTGCACACTAATGCCGCCACCGTCGGTGCTGAGTGCACTCGTACGGGGCTGCTTATTCGTTTTCATTACGTATCCAACTTTCTGTAAAAAACAGAAGAGCTCTACTTCTAGGCATTGTCTATTTATGCAGTGGTGGTCTAGTGGTATAGGGCGCTGGATCGCTGATCCAAAGGTTGGGGGTTCGAGTCCCACTCTCCACAAGGTTGTCACTGTCCCCCCCAGTGCGGCTAACTGGGTTATCAAAGGCGGGCCATGTCTCTCACTGTCTATGGTGAGAGGTTGATGTAAAAGAACCATTGCTGACTTTCGTAAAGAGGAGCCGCAAAGTCGTGTGTTTCTGTCCCTCGCTAAAAAGGGTTGTGACAGGAAGGACATCCGACGTAAAAACCTCTGCCAAAATCAAAAACGTGCGAATCAGATGCTTCGCTGTGGCGACTCCCGAGTAAAAGGGAAAAAGCCGAAAGAAAGACAGACATAGAAATATATAAAACATTAAAAAATCTTGAATAAATTTCTTTCCGCTTCACAATCATACTCTACTTTGTCCATCACATGAAATCGCAATAAAACACATCCACGTTTGTGACAATCTTCTTCTTCTTTCGTCTGTTCCCTTTCAGGGGTCGCCACAGCGAATAATCTGCCTCCATCCTCATGGAAGCCACACTATTGATTCGCGTATTCGATTCGGTTCATAGGTTTTTACGTCGGGTGCCCTTCCGGACACAATCCTTTAGAAAGGGGCAGAAACACGCTGACGGCTATGCAGCCTACGTTTGTCCTACGTTTAGCCTATGCATATCCACGTTTGTGGTAATAACGTGACAAAATGTGGAAATATTTAAGAGGAATTAATACTTTTATAAACAACTGTACAGAGAACAAGAAAAAAGAGGGGTAGAGAGAAACATAGAAATTGAGAGAGGGAGATGGAGGGAGGGAGGGAGGGATGCATACTGCACTCTTCCATGTTCTCATCCGAGTTATCTCCACAGTCATCTTCACCATCACACTTCCAGCTGAGCGGCTTACAGAGTGTATTATTACACTGAAAGTTTTCCTCAGGACAATAACGACCCACTGGACACACACACACACACACACAAACACACACAAACACACACAAACACACACAAACACACACAAACACACACAAACACACACAAACACAAAATAGTGTGTTAAATTACACAATTTATTTAATATATATATATATATATATATATATATATATATATACACGCACACATACATACACACACACACACACACACACACACGTACCTCCACTACCACAGTTCTCCTCGTCGCTGCCGTCCATGCAGTCAGGATCAGCATCACACCGCCAACGAAATGGAATACAGTGACCATTCTTACACTGAAACTGATCACTATCACACTTCACATCACAACCATACTGTACACACACACACACACACACACACACACACACACACACACACACACACACAGAACAGTGTATTAAATTAATAAATATATTTTCCTGATCTGTGTGTGTGTGTGTGTGTGTGTGTGTGTGTGTGTGTTTGTCTGTGCGTACATGTGTGTGTGTGTCTGTTTGTCTGTGTGTGTGTGTCTGTGTGTATGTGCGTGGGTGTGTGTTTTACCTCGTCTGACCCGTCAGCACAGTCGTGATCTCCATCACATTTCCAGCGTCCCGCAATGCAGCGTCCATTAGTGCAGGAGAACTCACTCTCAGAACACTGTCTCGGAACTGAGAGCAGCAAAAACAACACTGAAGTGTTTATACACAAAATCATCAACATATATCACAATAATAATAATAATCTGCACTTAAACTCAGGAAATAAATGCCCTGTGATCACCTTTTATATACTGTATAAGTGGAGCCAGCGGTGTAGTGGTTAGGGTGCTGCGCTCATGATCAGGAGGTTGTGAGTTCAAATGCCACTGAGACCCTCACTGTGCTAAGTCCCCTGGGCAAGGTCTAAACCACAAGTGTGCTTCTGTTCACCCAGCAGTATAAATGGGTACCAGTAAAAATATACTGGGAAGGTAACCTGCGATGGACCAGCGTCCCATCCAGAAGGAGTCGAACTCCTGGTCGCTTCACGCTACGGAAACCAGGGATAAGCACCGGCCTGATGAGCCGCTAGGCTCGGGTGTAAAAACCTAACAGACTTTACATTTTCTTTTTTTTACCTAATATTTACATTAGTTTTACTATAAAAAGGAACTTAAATTACAAAAAAAAAGAAAAAACCCACAAAAATCCAAATCCTTCTGTACAAAACACAAAAAATCAGGTTCAAAGGTCAAACTGAGGAAGTGACAAGCCAATGTATGCCTACAGACGAGAAGAAACCTACATGCACAATATCCACCACCAGCTCTTTAAAATCTAACCTGAAACAAATATGGGCAGTGATAGGGACAGGCCACAACAGCACCGCCTGATGAAGGGGTAATAACGGCCTGACAGTGGAGGGGCAATAATACAGACTGGCTCCAATTATCCGACATCTTCGACACAGAACAGGCGCCAGAAAATCAATTTTGCTGATATATCAGGACCTTCCCACAAATTCATGTTAATTACAATTAAAATTAAATCTGGAGTAAACGAAATGATGCACATTATTACTTACCAAAAATAGCAGAAGACCAAAAAAAAAAAAAAAAAAAAAAAAAACCAAACAAGACGATGCACAATAATTACAGGAATAAATTATAAAAATAATGTCAAAATAAAAAGAAGCCGCAAAACAATAAGAGACCGACTGACGCACTCATAAAATGCTCATGAAAAACGTAAACCAAGGCCGGTGTTGATTTGTTTCGACCGGCTGCTACTAGACTTTTTCAGGACAAAATGTGACGTTAAATAAGGCCTGCCAATGTGTCAGACGTCGGATAATTGGAATTATTCTGAGAGCAGAGGGGTAAGAACAGCCTGAGGGCAGAGGGAATAGGGGTAATTATAACCAAATGGCTGAGGGGTAATAACATCCTGACCTTGGACGGGTAATAAATTCGTGACAACTGAGGGGTAATAAGATCCTGAGGCCTGACAGGTGATAACATTAAATAAATAATTACATTTTATTTGTATTTCAGGAGATCAGGTCAAGTTAATGAGAGCAGGTTTCAACGAATTATATTCAGACTGTACGGAGAAGAACACGGATGGATAACTGGACGAAAAAGAGGGACGCAGGTGGAGGAGCAAAATAATGAGAAAAAAAAGTACATTAACGACCAATACGTTTTTATCAGAAATAAGTTCGAGTTATCATTCCTGGAAAAGAAAAATGAGAAGAAAAAAGAAAGAAAAGAGGGAGGAGAAGAATAAGGTGTAGACCAAGGAGGAGGAGAAGCAGGAAAAAGTAGAACAAGAAGGAAGAGAAGACGACGTGAGCGATGAAGAAAAGGGAGATAAGAGAAGGAAAGGAAAGGAGAAGAAGCATGATGGAGAAGTCATTCATGAATAAATGAATAAAAGTGATGATGAAATAAAAGAGGAGCCTGGTCTCAGAGAGGACCTGAGGGAAATGAAAACGTACCTCTTTAGCACACGTCAGTGTCAGAGTGAAATGAGACAAAATCATAAGGACAGACGTGAGACGTGTGAAACGTGTGAGTCGTGACAGGAAAACATTTAAAAATCACGACAATTTCTATTGAAATTTCTATACAAATTCAACACGTGTCATGACACCTGATGTCATGTCACACATCATATTTAATGATGTCATGACACACGTCATGTTTAATGATGTCATGACACACATCATGTTTTAAAACATGACACTAGAGAAAAATTAAAAATAAGTCAAATCTTTGTCATCCCCCCCCCGACTTATAAATAATTTTGTATTCAAATGATTAAAAGAATTATTAGGAAAAGGAAGTCCAGTGTTTAGTAATATTTTTACCAGTTCAGCGTGTGGGAGGAGACATGGATTATTTCCAAATAAATAATTATATTTCCACTAAATTCCTCTGCTGGGAAATCCTGATCATAAAAACGGTAGGTTTCATCATTTTACCTACTGTTTAATTGGATGGAAAATTTCGCCCTTGCTCCACATTCGAATACATCATTTAAATTATTTTTAAAAATTACTTTCTTTGCTTTTACTAGAGGTAAGAAAGATATGTGTACAGTAGGCCCTTGCCCATTCGCAGTTTTGCACTCGTGCCCCTGCATATTCACGGATTGCCGACTGAACCGGAAGTAACTATCACGTGTTTCAAATTCAGCCAATGGCTGTTCTCCCTCCTGCTGATTGGTTGGGATGATGTACTAATATACACCCCTTTTTTCTCATTCGCGCACAAGCTGTCAATGTGCATTTTTTTAGTGTGCTTTAATTACCATTTAAGCTCAATGATGCCACTCAAAGCCGTGCGTCTTCTCTGGCTAAGCGCCAGAAAAAGGTAATGACGTTGGATGTCTCTTCTGAAGAAATAAGACTTTCTCCTGAAGAAACGACAGTTTCTTCTGAAGTGCCTGAAGTGTCATTTTCAATTATTATTCCAGTACAGTACCTAAGTTAATGTTTAGAATGTTTGTTTGTGAGATTTTATGTACTGTGCTGTCGCATGTTTATCCTTTTGTTTTGTTTATTCAATTTATTACGCTATGTTCTTTTATGTTCTTTCTGTTATGGTCTGTGTTTCTGGGGACTTTTATTTTGGCAGCTCTGTTCTCTAACTCCGTTTTCTCCCCGTTCCGGCTGAGGGGCGTGGCTGACCTGCTAGGGCTGATTGCAGCAGCGCACACCTGAATTCACTCCTCTCATCTACTCCCTATAAACACAAGCTGCACGCTCACCTGTGCACCAGAAGATTGTCTGGCATCACGTCCCTGCATCCCTGTGTTCGCTCTGGCTCCTGGTTCCTGCGCCGTAGTTTCCAGTGTTTGATGTTTGTGCTTCTCTTTGTCACCAATACTGTAGTTACTGTGTGTGCGCTCTGCTTAAGTGCCTCCCCTTTTAATAATAAATCGACTCTGTGCCGTCTCACACTGTCTCTTACATTCTGGGTCTGACTGAAAGTTCATTACGTCCCACTTTTATGTTCTTTACATATATGTAAATATCACAGTGCAAAATTAAAAAGTTTTGACTTAATCATTGCTATATTTTACAACATCAATACTGTATTAATGAGTAAGACTATAGAACGTGTTTCAGAAGCATATTTAAGCGCATGTAATTTGATACATAGGGTTTTACTTCCAGGTACACAACTCACGGATTTTCTTGATTTGCAGGAGGGGCTAGAACCAAACCCCCGCGAATAACGGGGGCCTACTGTATTCATGAGTAAATAAATCTAACAGTACACATTCCTCCATAAATTGAAATATTTAATTAAAGTTTAAGATCGTACCACACTTATCCTCGTCCGAGTTATCACCACAGTCGTTATCATAGTCGCACTGCCAGCGTCCAGGAATGCAGCGATTATTCTTACAGCGAAACTGATATGGCTCGCACGTCCTCTCATCTACATACACACACACACACACACACACACACACACACACACACACACACACACAGAGATATACACAAGTGCACAGAGACACACATACAGACACACATCCACACAGACATACCCACACGCACAGACAAACATCGACACATATACATACAGAAACACAAACACACACAGGCACAGACACACATACATACAGATACACACACATACATACATGTACACATTTACACACATGCACACAGACATACACACGAGCACAGACACATATACATACAGATACACACACACACACACACACACACACACACACACACACACACACACACGCACACACACGCACACAGACACACACATACAGAGACACATACACAGATACACACATACATACATGGACATATTTACACACACAGACAAACCCACGTGCACAGACACACACACACAGACACATATACATACAGATACACACACACACACACACACACACACACACATACATAGAAATACACATGTGCACAGATACACACATACAGAGACACACACATACATACATGTACACATTTACACACAAGCACACAGACATACACACGAGCACAGACACGCAGGCACACACACACACACACACACACACACACACACGCACATACACATGTACACACATGTACACACACGTACACACACATACAGACAGACAGACACACACATGCATAGACATGCATAGGCGTGCACACGCACACACACACACGGACACATACACTCTTGCTTATACTGTAGATAATATGATATGAATATTTTATTTTAATCTATTTATTTAGGGATTTTTTTTTACACTCACCACACTCCTCTTTAGGTTCATCTGATGCATCTCCACAGTCGTCCTCTCCATCACACTTCCAGCGAGCAGGAATACACCGTCCCGAATCCTTACAGCGGAACTCGTCCTCTCCACACATCATCTGAGCTACACACACACACACACACACACACACACACACACACACACACAGAGTAATGCACTGTGTGCAAATTGCATCGCTAAATAGATGCATGAGTGCATGTAAGCATATAACTATGTGTGTGTGTGTGTGTGTGTGTGTGTGTGTGTGTGTGTGTGTGAGAGAGAGAGAGAGCGAGAGAGAGACACACTGCAGTTGGCAGGTTCATCTGATCCGTCCACACAGTCGTTGTCCCGGTCGCACATCCACACTCGAGGAATACAACGCTTACTGATGGTACACTGAAACTGATTTGGAGCACAAGTCACCTCCGCTAATGAACACACACACACACACACACACACACACACACACACACACACACACACACACACACACACACACACACACCCTGAGTACATTAACCAGGCTTTAATTTGGGTGACATTTCTCCTCCACACTGAAACCGTATATTTAATATTTATGGTTCTATTTTGGGGTGAACTCACGGCAGTCCCTCTCGTCCTCTCCTTCTCCACAGTTATCCTGACCGTTGCAGCGGAAAATCCCGGGAATGCAGCGACTCGGACTGGTGCACTTAAACTGACTTGGCAAACACACGTGGATGTCTACAAAGAGGAGACACAACAAAAACATCTCAGAAACCAACGTCTCATCCGTGGCTACTGTAATACTGTAAAAACGCAAACAAGTCCCTGTGCTGCACAGTGCTGCCCATTCTCCCTGCGTGACCCTACCAGGCATGAACCTGCAGTCAGGTGCATGAGAAAGGGGGTGAGGCTTTCAAAGGACCTCCCAGGGTAGGAGAGGGTTTGTCTAAATCCCTGAAGGGATGCT
>CM045732.1:850769-868269 GCA_024760905.1 Plotosus lineatus
GCCATGGTTTGGGGTGAACCTGGTGTGGCCATGGCTTGAGGCGTACCCGTGTGTGGCCGTGGTTTGGGGGTAAATTTTGTGTGGCCATGGTTTGCGACATACCCGTGTGTGGCCGTGGATTGGGGTGTACCTGTGTGCCGTTTACTGCCATCCAGGTTGGCGAACTCGATGTAGTCCTCTCGGGCATCGGCCCAGTAGATTCGGTCATTAATGAAATCCAGGGTTAATCCGTTTGGCCACGTGATTCTCTGCTCCACAATCACACTGCGGTTTGTCCCGTCCATCCCGACACGGCCGATGTGCGGACTGTCTCCCCAGTCTGACCAGTACAAATACCTGAGCGGGACAAAAAGTCAGAATAAGTAAAAAAAAATATATATATGTCTATATGATTCCAGAGTATGGTAATATGGAGAGAAACCGTTATGACACAAAATAATCCAATAATATATCGACTTCAGGTTGACATTAATTGTTTAATTAATTTAATTCATTCAAAAAAGAGGAAGAAGAAAAAAAAAAAGAGCAGCCAGCTGAAAGGGCCAGTGCAGCAGATTCGGCCAGAAAATTAAATAGCCCAGCTCTACAAATTACAAATTACATTTATCATATTTATGAGTGTGTTGGCATATGTATATACGAGTGCTTCTCAAAAAATTAGTATATTGTGAGAAAGTTCATTATTTTCTGTAATGTACTGATAAAAATTAAAGGTTCAGATATTTTAGATTCATTGCACACCAACTGAAATATTTCAGGTCTTTTATTGTTTTAATACTGATGATTTTGGCATACAGCTCATGAAAACCCAAAATTCCTATCTCAAAAAATTAGCATATCATGAAAAGGTACTCTAAAATGCAGCCATGAGGGGGACACAAGCCAGTGTCTCTCCTTCACGCCGGTCCCAAGCCCGGATAAATGCAGAGGGTTGCGTCAGGAAGGGCATCCAGCGTAAAACAAATGCCAAATAAATCATGCGAGTCATATCAAGAAAATTCATACTGGATCGGTCGAAGCCCGGGGTAACAACGACCGCCATCAGTGCTGTCAACCAACAGGGTGCTGGTGGAAATTGGACTACTGTTGGTCGAAGAAGGAGAGGCGGGAGGCGTGGCCGTAGGCAGAGAGAGAAGAGGAAAGGCAGGAGTCTAGAACTGAAAGTAGGGACTTTGAATGTTGGAACTATGACAGGAAAAGGGAGAGAGCTGGCTGACATGATGCAGAGGAGGAAGGTGGACATACTGTGTGTTCAGGAGACCAGGTGCAAAGGTAGCAAGGCTAGAAGCTTAGGAGCAGGGTTTAAGCTGTTTTATAATGGCGTGGATGGGAAGAGAAATGGAGTAGGAGTCATCTTGAAGGCGGAGTTTGTCAGGAATGTTCTAGAAGTGAAAAGAGTGTCAGACAGAGCGATGAGTCTCAAGTTAGATATCGAAGGCGTGATGTTCAATGTTGTTAGTGCTTATGCCCCACAGGCAGGATGTGAGCTAGAAGAGAAGGAGAGATTCTGGAGTGAGTTAGATGAAGTGATGCAGAATACCCCCAAAGACGAAAGAGTAGTCATTGGGGCAGACTTCAACGGACATGTTGGTGCAGGAAACAGAGGAGATGAGGAAGTGATGGGCAGGTTTGGTATCCAGGACAGGAACGCAGAAGGACAGATGTTGGTAGATTTTGCAAAAAGGATGGAAATGGCTGTGGTAAATACTTTCTTCCAGAAGAGACAGGAGCATAGAGTGACTTATAAAAGCGGAGGTAGGAGCACACAGGTAGACTACATCTTGTGCAGACGATGTAATTTGAAGGAAGTCAGTGACTGCAAAGGAGTAGCGGGTGAGAGTGTTGCCAAACAGCATAGGATGGTGGTCTGCCGGATGACGCTGATGGTGAGGAAGGTGAAGAAGGCAAAGGCAGAGGCGAAAACAAAGTGGTGGAAGTTGAAAAAGGAAGAGGGTCGTGTTGTCTTCAAGGAGGAGTTGAGACGGGCTTTGGGTGGTTAGGGAGTGCTTCCAGGTGATTGGACAACCACAGCAAATGTGATCAGGGAGACAGGTAGGAGAGTACTTGGTGTGTCCTCTGGAAGAACAGTAGATAAGGAGATTTGGTGGTGGAATGAGGAAGTGCAGGAGTGTGTTCAAAGGAAGAGGTTAGCTAAGAAGAAGTGGGACATAGAGAGGACCGAAGAGAGTAAACAGGAGTACAGGGAGACACAGCGTAAGGCTGTGGTCACCAAAGAGGTGACCGGGCCCTGTGGAAGATTGTGGCGAAGGGCCGATTCCAGACCTTGGGGGACCTGTGGAAGCAGTGGACTGGGCTACAGGTGCTGCATTCCCCAGGTCAAGCCACTTTTGAACCAGAAACAGCGGCAGAAGCGGCTGACCTGGGCTACAGAGAAGCAGCACTGGACTGTTGCTCAGTGGTCCAAGAAATCTGAGCGAATAGGCTGTTCCCAGAGTGCTCGATCAAGGCGCCTCAGTGGGACGTCTGTGGGAAGGAAAAATTGTGGCAGAAAACGCTGCACAATCAGAAGAGTCTGGAGGAAGACTGGGGAGAAGGAAATGCCAAAATGCCTGAAGTCCAGTGTCAAGTACCCACAGTCAGTGATGGTCTGGGGTGCCATGTCAGCTGCTGCTGTTGGTCCACTGTGTTTTATCAAGGGCAGGGTCAATGCAGCTAGCTATCAGGAGATTTTCGAGCACTTCATGCTTCCATCTGCTGAAAAGCTTTATGGAGATGAAGATTTAATTTTTCAGCACGACCTGGCACCTGCTCACAGTGCCAAAACCACTGCTAAATGGTTTACTGACCATGGTATTACTGTGCTCAATTGGCCTGCCAACTCTCCTGATCTGAAGCCCATAGAGAATCTGTGGGATTTTGTGAAGAGAAAGTTGAGAGACACCAGACCCAACACTGTGGATGAGCTTAAGGCCGCTATCGAAGCATCCTGGGCCTCCGTAACACCTCAGCAGTGCCACAGGCTGACTGCCTCCATGCCACGTCGCACTGAAGCAGTCATTTCTGCAAAAGGATTCCCGACCAAGTATTGAGTGCATAACTGAACATAATTATTTGAAGGTTGACTTTTTTTGTATGAAAAACACTTTTTTTTTAATTTGGTCGGATGAAATATGCTAATTTTTTGAGATAGGGATTTTGGGTTTTCATGAGCTGTATGCCAAAATCATCAGGATTAAAACAATAAAAGACCTGAAATATTTCAGTTGGTGTGCAATGAATCTAAAATATATGAAAGTTTAATTTTTATCAGTACATTACAGAAAATAATGAACTTTATCACAACATGCTAATTTTTGAGAACTACTAGTACACACACACACACACACACACACACACACACACACACAGGGATCCCTCACTTTACATGGTTAATTGGGACTGAAATCCCCACGCAACCATCAAAATGTGCCAAGTAGGATTACCCCCAGACCCTCCCCGACTGACATATACGTACATATATATGTGTATATAATATCAATAAATACATATTCAATGCTAGAAATGCTTATAATAACAATTAAACATTAAAAAATAATGTATACGATATAAATAAAATATAAATACACACACATACAGATGCACATACAGAGGTGCACATGCACGAACTCAGATGCACACCTCACAATGTAAGTAGTTTGAATGTGAGATTTTGGGTTGTTTTTTGTTTTGTGTTTGTTTGTGTTTTTTTTGCATAATTTGCCTTGTTGTTGTGGCATTTTCCTTAACTTTTTCCCATATTCTTCCTTAATTTCCTTATTTTTTAAACTTCGTGAATATTTATTTATTTATTTATTTATTTAAAAAAAATGCAATGCACTGAAGCCGCATATGAATTGAAGCGCGAAGTAGCGAGGGATCCCTGTCCCTGTATATACTACTATATATGTTTGTTTGTTTATATGTGTATACACACACACACACACACACACACACACACACACACACACACACACACACACACACACACTGTATTCGATGTGATATGCGTCCAGGACGCATAAAAAATTGAAGTGGGTGGGCGCTTTTAAAAATGATTACCAGCAGAGTGAAACGGTAAAGCTTATTACCATCGAGGTGGAAAACATGAATAATAACAGAATAATAAAAGAGTTTTACTGATATTTGCGTTATTCATTTTTTGGTATCAACCAAATTACTTACATGAAAGCTGAAAAGAAACAGAAAACAGCATAATTAAAAAAGAGAAGTGAGAGTGTGTGCCTGTGTGTGTGTGTTAATCACCCATTGCGAACATCCACAGCGATGGCTCTCGGCTCCCTCAACCCCGTGTTAATCAGCACGGTCCTGAAGACGCCATTTAACTTTGACACCTCAATCATGTCCCGACCCTTATCACACCAGTACAAGTTCCCTCCAACCCAATCAACTGCCAGACCATCAGGGTTGCTAAGCGATGTACGGTGAAGGACCTGCCAAAAACCAATCAGTATAAAGAAAAGACTGAGCAAAAAAAAAAAAACAAACAAACAAAAAAAAACCTGAAAACATAAAACAATTCAGAAATTCATTTTCTGAAGAGCTCTAATTAGAATTAAGCTCTTCAGAAAATGAATTAATGAATTGCTTTATGTTTTAAGTGGGGCCAGTGGCGTAGTGGTTAGGGTGCTGCGCTCATGATCGGGAGGTTGTGAGTTCG
The DNA here is from genome assembly GCA_024760905.1 of Plotosus lineatus. Classification (NCBI taxonomy): domain Eukaryota; kingdom Metazoa; phylum Chordata; class Actinopteri; order Siluriformes; family Plotosidae; genus Plotosus; species Plotosus lineatus. The sequence goes on from CM045732.1 coordinate 855,448, forward strand.
AATCCCACTGAGACCCTCACTGTGTTAAGACCCCTGGGCAAGGTCTCAACCACAAGTGTGCCTCTGAACTCCTGGTTGCTTCACGCTATGGAAACCGGGGATAAGCACTGGCCTGATGAGCCACTATGGCTCGGGTGTAAAAAACCCAACAGACTTTACCTACCTTACCTTTATGTTTTAAACCCGAGTTGGCCAAGGGCAGAGTACACCCCGGACAGCTCGCCGGGCCATTGCGGGGCAGAATCAGGCTGATGGCTACACAGATCCTCTTCACAAAAGTCAGCAATGGATGTTTTACATGAACCTCAACCACAGACAGTGAGAGCCTTTCATAACCCAGTTTGGGGCACTGGGGAGGAGATGCGGTAATGACCCAGTGATGGTGAGGCTTGAACCCCCAACCTTGGGGTCGGTAATCCATTGCTTTAGCCCGGGTCCTGGGTTCAATTCCGAGCCATTTCTGTGTGGAGTTTGCATGTTCCCCCCGTGCTTGCATGGTTTTCTCCGGGTACTCCGGTTTCTTCCCACAGTCCAAAAACATGCGCAGTGGGCTATCTGGCTGTTCCAAATCTCCCCGAGGTGTCAGTGTGAGAGTGAATGGTTGTGTGAGTGTTGGCCCTGCGATGGTCTTAGGATTAAGCATCTTGGAAAATAAATAAATTAATATTTAATTCTATTAAATCTTTAAATTATTACTGTTTTTTCATCCTCAGAGATGTTTAATAAAATTTACGGTCCTGGTGTATTTACTCCTGTTAGTAATTATTAACGAGGTCGTAAAGTCGTTACCTGAACGTTAGAGCCGTTAATGTGCATGCGCCTTATCATACTGCCCTGCGTCGTCACGTCTGTCCAGTAAATCATCTCCTCTCTGTAGTCAAAATCCAATGCTACAGCATTGTTCAGACCCTGTATACACGCGCACGCACACACACACACACACACACACACACAAACACATTATATGTATATATATATATATATATATATATATATATATATATACACACACACATACACACACACACACACACACACACACATTATATATACATACATATACATGCATATATACATATATATATATATATATATATATATATATATATATATATATATATATATATATATCTTCTTTCCCTTTTGGCTTTTCCCTACAGGGGTCGCCACAGCAAATCATCTGTCTCCATCTCATCCTATCCTTTGCATCTTCTTCTCTTATACCAGCTACCTTCATGTCCTGCTTCACCACATCCATGAATCGTCTCTTTGGTCTTCTGCCTGGTAGTTCTAACCTCAGCATCCTACGGCCAATATACTCACTATCCCTCCTCTGTACATGTCCAAACCATCTCAATCTAGTCTCTCTGACTTTGTCTCCAAAACGTCTTACATGTGCTGTCCCTCTGATGTGATCATTCCTGATCCTATCCATCCTCGTTACTCCCAAAGAGAACCTCAACATTTTCATCTCTGCTACCTCCAACTCTGCCTCCTGTCTTTTCCCCAGGGCCACTGTTTCTAAACCATACAAAATCGCTGGCCTGATCACCGTCTTGTACACTTTTCCCTTCATTCTTGCCGATACCCTCCTATCACACATCACTCCAGACACTTTTCTCCAACCCTCCAACCTGCCTGCACACACTTCTTCACCTATTTTCCACACTCTCCACTTCTCTGGATTGTTGACTCCAAGTAATTAAAATCCTCCACCTTCCTTATCTCTGCTCCCTGTAACATCACCGTTCCTCCTGGGTCCTTCTCATTCACACACATGTATTCTGTTTTACTGAGGCTAACCTTCATTCCTCTCCTTTCCAGGGCATACCTCAACCTCTCTAGATTTTCCTCCACTTGTTCTCTGCTCTCACTACAGATCACAATGTCATCTGCAAACATCATAGACCATGGAGAGTCTTGTCCAACCTCGTCTGTCAGCCTGTCCATCACCATAGCAAACAAGTAGAAGCTCAGAGCTGACGCTTGATGCAGTCCCACCTCCACCTTGAACTCTTCTGTCACACCGACAGCACACCTCACCACTGTCTTACAGCTCTTATACATGTCCTGCACCACTTTAACATTCTTCTCTGCCACTCCAGACTTCCTCATACAATACCACAGTTCCTCTCTCGGCATATATATATATTAAATGCAGCCGTGGGGGGGGGGGGGGGGGGCACAAACCAGTGTCTCTCCCTCACGCCGGTCCCAAGCCCGGATAAATGCAGAGGGTTGCGTCAGGAAGGGCATCCGGCGTAAAACAAATGCCAAATAAACTATGCGAATCACAAGAAAGAATGACATACCGGATCGGTCGAGGCCCGGGTTAACAACGACCGCCATCAGTGCCGTCAACCAACAGGGTGCTGATGGAAATTGGACTATTGTTGGTCGAAGACGTCGAAGAAGGAGAGGCGGGAGGCGTGTCCGTTGCCAGAGAGAGAAGAGGAAAGGCATGAGTCTAGGACTGAAAGTAGGGACTTTGAACGTTGGAACTATGGCAGGAAAAGGTAGAGACCTGGCTGACATGATGCAGAGGAGGAAGGTGGACATACTGTGTGTTCAGGAGACCAGGTGGAAAGGTAACAAGGCTAAAAGCATAGGAGCAGGGTTTAAGCTGTTTTATCATGGTGTGGATGGGAAGAGAAATGGAGTCGGAGTCATCTTGAAGGAGGAGTTTGTCAGGAATGTTCTAGAAGTGAAAAGAGTGTCAGACAGAGTGATGAGTCTCAAGTTAGAAATTGAAGGTGTGATGGTCAATGTTGTTAGTGCTTATGCCCCACAGACAGGATGTGAGCGAGAAGAGAAGGAGAGATTCTGGAGTGAGTTAGATGAAGTGATGCAGAGTACCCCCAGAGGTGAAAGAGTGGTCATTGGGGCAGACTTCAATGGACATGTTGGTGCAGGAAACAGAGGGGACGAGGAAGTGATGGGTAGGTTTGGTATCCAGGACAGGAACGCAGAAGGACAGATGTTGGTAGATTTTGCAAAAAGGATGGAAATGGCTGTGGTAAATACTTTCTTCCAGAAGAGAGAGCAGCATAGGGTGACTTATAAAAGTGGAGGTAGGAGCACACAGGTAGACTACATCTTGTACAGGCGATGTAATTTAAAGGAAGTCAGTGACTGTAAAGTAGTAGCGGGTGAGAGTGTTGCCAAACAGCATAGGATGATGGTGTGCAGGATGATGCTGATGGTGAGGAAGATGAAGAAGGCAAAGGCAGAGCAGAAGACAAAGTAGTGTAAGTTGAAAAAGGAAGAGTGTCGGGTTGTCTTCAAGGAGGAGTTGAAACAGGCTTTGGGTGGTCAGGAAGTGCTTCCAGATGACTGGACAACTACAGCTAATGTGATCAGGGAGACAGGTAGGAGAATACTTGGTGTGTCATCTGGAAGGAAAGTAGATAAGGAGACTTGGTGGTGGAATGAGGAAGTGCAGGAGTGTGTAGAAAGGAAGAGGTTAGCTAAGAAGAAGTGGGACATTGAGAAAACCGAAGAGAGTAAACAGGAGTACAGGGAGACACAGCGTAAGGCAACGGTAGCAGTGTCAAAGGCCAAACAGAGCGCGTTTGATGACTTGTATGCTCAGTTGGAAAGTAAGGAGGGAGAAAATGATTTATACAGGTTGGCACAGCAGAGAAATAGAGATGAGAAGGACGTGCAGCAAGTTAGATTGATAAAGGACAGAGAGGGAAATGTATTGACTGATGACAGAAGTGTGCTGGGAAGATGGAAAGAGTACTTTGAAGAGCTGATGAATGAGGAAAATGAGAGAGAAAAAAAGAGTAGAAGAGGTGACTGTTGAGGACGGCATTGAAGAGGATGAAGAATGGAAAGGCAGTTGGTCCTGATGACATACCGGTGGAGGTATGGAAGTGTCTAGGAGAGGTAGCAGTAGATTTTCTGACAAGAACATTTAACAAGGTCTTAGAGAGTGAGAGGATGCCAGAGGAATGGAGGAAAAGTGTGCTGGTGCCCATTTTTAAGAACAAGGGAGACGTGCAGAGTTGTGGCAACTACAGAGGGATAAAGTTGATGAGCCATACGATGAAGTTATGGGAAAGAATAGTGGAAGCAAGACTAAGGGCAGAGGTCAGCATTTGTGAACAACAGTTTGGTTTCATGCCAAGAAAGAGCACCACAGATGCGGTGTTTGCCTTGAGGATGTTAATGGAGAAGTACAGAGAAGGTCAGAGGGAGCTGCATTGTGCCTTTGTGGATCTGGAGAAAGCATATGACAGGGTGCCGAGAGAAGAACTGTGGTATTGCATGAGGAAGTCTGGAGTGGCAGAGAAGTATGTTAGAGTGGTGCAGGACATGTATGAGAGATGTAAGACAGTGGTGAGGTGTGCTGTCGGTGTGACAGAAGAGTTCAAGGTTGAGATGGGACTGCATCAAGGGTCAGCTCTCAGCCCCTTCTTGTTTGCTATGGTGATGGACAGGCTGACAGACGAGGTTAGACAAGATTCCCCATGGACTATGATGTTTGCAAATGACATTGTGAGAGCAGAGAACAAGTGCAGGAAAATCTAGAGAGGTGGAGGTATGCCCTGGAAAGGAGGGGAATGAAGATTAGTCTCAGTAAGACAGAATACATGTGCATGAATGACAAGGACCCAAGAGGAACGGTGAGATTACAGGGAGCAGAGATAAGAAAGGTGGAGGATTTTAAGTACTTAGGCTCAACAATCCAGAGCAATGGAGAGTGTGGAAAAGAGGTGAAGAAGTGTGTGCAGGCAGGTTGGAATGGTTGGAGAAAAGTGTCCGGTGTGATGTGTGATAGGAGGGTATCGGCAAAAATGAAAGGAAAAGTGTACAAGACGGTGTTGAAACCAACGGTGTTGTATGCATTAGAAACAGTGGCCCTGGGGAAAAGACAGGAGGCAGAGCTGGAGGTAGCAGAGATGAAAATGTTGAGGTTCTCTTTGGGAGTAACGAGGATGGATAGGATTAGGAATGAGCACATCAGAGGGACAGCACATGTAAGACGTTTTGGAGACAAAGTCAGAGAGGCTAGATTGAGATGGTTTGGACATGTACAGAGGAGGGATAGTGAGTATATTGGCCGTAGGATGCTGAGGTTAGAACTACCAGGCAGAAGGCCGAGAGGAAGACCAAAGAGACGATTCATGGATGTGGTGAAGGAGGACATGAAGGTCGTTGGTGTAAGAGAAGAAGATGCAAAGGATAGGCTGAGATGGAGGCAGATGATTCGCTGTGGCGACCCCTGAAGGGAAAAGCCGAAAGGAAAAGAAGAGGATATATATATATATATATATATATATATATATATATATATATACACACACACACAGACACACACACACACACACATTACACAATAATGCTGATAACATTATTTTATATAATAAAATTATTTCTATAGATTACCTGTTTTAAAAGTGTGTAATTTGATCCGTCCAGATTGAGCTTCCTTAAATAATAACGATTAGCGAAGACGAGGAACGGCTCTTCATCTGTGATAAAAGTGTTTCAGTAATTTTAATCAATCATCCTGTTTACACATGATAAACAGAGAGGTGGACAGATAAACAGATAAATAAATAACTTAATGGATGGATGGATAGCTGGATGGATAGATAGATGGATAGGTAGGTGGATGGAATGATGGATAGATTGATATACTGTAGATAGATGATTAGATTAACAGATAGATGGATACATAGATGGATAGTAATTAGGTAATGAGTGTACCTGAGGTAGACTTGCAGACAGTGGCGTCGGTCGGACTGAGGCGATATCCGTCCACACACGTACACTTGAAGCTGCCGTAGGTGTTGATGCAGCGCTGCGTGCAGGGGAACGTACTGGAACACTCGTCCACGTCCACACACGTCTTCCCGTCATCCTTCAGTCTGAAGCCGGCGTGGCAGCGGCACTGCAGGGGATCATCACACGTTTAATTCTGACTTAAATGATCATTAAACGGATTTATTGCTCAGCGTTTGCGTGTCGGACCTTGAAGCCGATTTTCATGTCCTCGCAGTGCTGAGAGCAGCCACTCAGCTTACTGTTCCAACATTCATTAACGAAGCAGTTGAGCTCGTCGGTGCCGTCGCCGCAGTCGTCTTTACGGTCACACAGCAGCACCTCGTCCACACACTTCCCATTCCCGCACGCGTATGCCGTCTCATTACACGTCGTCACTGTTTCAGTTTAACACCAACAAAAACCGTTCTTACCAAAGTGGGGTTTCATTTAAGGGGCTTCACATTTCAGAAATTCTTACAGCAGAGAGAGGGAGAGAGGGATTTATAGAGAGAAAAGTAGACCTAACAGACGAGGTTAGACAAGAATCTCCATGGAATATGATGTTTGCAGATGACATAGTGATCTGTAGTGAGAGCAGAGACCAAGTGGAGGAAAATCTAGAGAGGTGGAGGTATGCCCTGGAAAGGAGGGGATTAGTCTTAGTAAGACAGAATACATGTGTGTGAACGACAAGGACCCAAGAGGAACTTTGAGGTTACAGGGGGCAGAGATAAAGAAGGTGGAGGATTTTAAGTACTTAGACTCAACAATCCAGAGCAATGGAGAGTGTGGAAAAGAGGTGAAGAAGCGCGTGCAGGCAGGTTGGAATGGATGGAGAAAAGTGTCCGGTGTGATGTGTGATAGGAGAGTATCGGCAAGAATGAAGGGAAAATTGTACAAGACGGTGTTGAGGCCAGCGATGTTGTATGGTTTAGAGACAGTGTCCCTGGGGAAAAGACAGGCGGCAGAGTTGGAGGTAGCAGAAATGAAAATGTTGAGGTTCTCTCTGGGAGTAACGAGGATGGATAGGATCAGAAATGAGTACATCAGAGGGACAGCACATGTTAGATGTTTTGGAGACAAAGTCAGAGAGGCTAGATTGAGATGGTTTGGACATGTACAGAGGAGGGATAGTGAGTATATTGGTCGTAGGATGCTGAGGTTGGAACTACCAGGCAAAAGGCCCAGAGGAAGACCAAAGAGAAGATTTATGGATGCGGTGAAGGCGGATATGAAGGTCGTTGGAGTAAGAGTAGAAGATGCAGAGGATAGGGAGAGATGGAGGCAGATCATTTGCTGTGGCGACCCCTGAAGTGAAAAGCCGAAAGGAAAAGAAGAAGATGTTTTTAATAATTGATTTAGGGGTGTTTTATGAGATACGGTAATGGTATTTATGGATGTATAGTACAGTATGAACATCATACGTCACTGGAATATACAGTAATAACTTACGTTTTTTTTCACCTTACGTTCAGCCGTCCGGAACCGAACTAAAACATAAGTCGGGGAGCATATGTACAGTATGTAGTACCTCACTTTACGAAAGTCTCACCAAACGAAAAATTCAGGTTATGAAAAGCATTTTCCTAAAATTTTTGCCTCTGTATACGAAACAAGTTCACATTACGAAATCTTAAAAATTCAAACACGCAATTCAAACATTAAAACAATGCATGAGCTGCTCGCCCATCAATGACGTTTAAACATCCTGCCCCGCTGGCCTCTCATTGGCGAACAGCTGAGCTGTCGTTCATGTCGCCTTCACTCGAGCGCCATTTTGGACAGGTCCACCTGACGCCATCTTGAACAGGGATCCCATTGGCAAGGAGGGATGACGCAGCTACCACTCATTGCCTATTATAGAGCGGAATCTACATTGATGCTTTTCGTGTAAAGGACAGAGTTACTGTTGTTTTATGCTTTATTTCTTGGCTCAGGCTTTTAACCTTCTCTAAACATTTGTAAGATTATAACGCTGCGAAGAAGACATGGTCAACACACGTGCACACACACATACACGCACACACACACGGACACATGCGCATGTGATCTCCGGTGTGAGCGAGAAGAAGAAACGTGCTCGAGTGATATCACAAAGGAATATGGCCAAACCTGTCTACGATCAGTACGATATCGAAGCAGAAGGTCTTAAAAGGTATGCTTTTATAATTTTTAAAGGGTTTAGGGGTTGTATTGGGAGTCTTGGAACGAATCACGCGTTTTACATGTAAACTGTGGTTCAATTTACGAAAAAAGCTCTGGAACGGATTAATTTCGTAAAGTGAGGTACCACTGTGTGTGTGTGTATGTATGTATATATATATATATATATATATATATATATATATATATATATACATACAGAGAGAGAGAGAGAGAGAGAGAGAGAGAGAGAGAGAGAGAGAGCTAGAGATAGAGGGAGAGATGTGTGGGTCATGTTCAAACTGTGGTAGGTGGAGACTCACCTAATCCGGTGCAGTTGGGGTTTTTCGGTGCCTCGTCGGATTGGTCATGGCAGTCGAATTCTCCATCACACTGCCACGAGCTCTGGATCAGGCAGCGGCCGTTAGCGCAACGGAACTCGTTCGGCTTACACGTAGGATATTCTGCACGATGAGAAATCGCTGACATCATAACATCCAGGACAAAATGATAACCATCACCACCCCCTAAATATGTCTTTAACCAATAAGATGCGATCTCAGATGAAGTCGACGCGCTCACCGCACTCGAGCGACTCGTCCGAGCCGTCGCTGCAGTCCTGATCGTGATCGCACACGAAGTGCTTTGGGATACACTGCTTATTACGACACATGAACTCGCTGGTGTCACACGTGTTACTGAAAACTGGAGAAACATAGTTAAGCCTCGTTATCATTTTCAAAATAAATATCCACTAAATCTACAAACGAGCGCGTCATCAGACACAAAGACGACACGGACCAATTACAACACAACGAGAGACTATGGATAAACACTACAGATGAAGAATGAAGGAATGAAAGTAAAAACGACAAGAAGGGGGTGAACATGACAAGAAAGAGTTCTCACAGCAGCCGGCTTTAGTGCTCTCATCAGCGCCGTCGGGACAGTCTCGGTCTCCGTCGCACACCCAGCGCTGGGGAACACACTGAGCAGAACCCGGACACTGTAACTCCTCCGCCGTGCATGTCTTGTTCTCTGGAGATCACACAACCGAGCTGATGAGTAAAGGTGAAGGATTTCCAAAGAAAAAGTGTAATGTGTAATAAAGTGTAAACTCGACGAAAGATTGAAGCGGAGCGTGAAAGGAATTAAATGCTGCGTAGTGACGACTTGACTCTTTGAAGTGAATCAGTTGTAATGAGTCGTATGTTTGATTCTGTCTGTGAAGTAAACAGTGATGTAATAATACACCAGTAAAAACTATACAATATTTTATAAAGGGACATATACAAATGTAGTATATACATCTAAACGGACATCATTACAAGTATATAACCATGAGTTTATTTATTTATTTATTTACCATATTGTTCGGACCATAAGGCGCACTTAAAATGTGGCAGTTTTGGCCTGGCGGTAGAGGGCACTGGATCGCTGATCCCAAGGTTGGAGGTTCAAATCCCACTCTCCACAAGGGTTGTCACTGTCCCCCCAGTGCACTAACTGGGTTATCAAAGGCCGGCCATGTCTCTCACTGTTTATGGTGAGAGGTTCATGTAAAAGAACCATTGCTGACTTTCGTAAAGATTAACTACACAGCCGTCAGCGTGTTCCTGCCCCCTGCTAAAAGGTTGGGTAAGGAAAGGTATCCAATGTAAAAACCTATGAACCAAATCAAACATTTGCATCATAGATTCGCTGTGGCAACCCCTGAAAAAGGAAACAGCCACAAGAAAGAAGAAAACACAAAGGCGCACTTAAAATCCTTTAATCTTCAAAAAATTGACGGTGCGCGTTATAATCCGGTGCGCCATCTCACTGGCACCGTCAAAACCCTTCATCTTCTTCCACTTATCCAGAATCGGGTCGCGGGGGGTCCGGACCCCTTGCTACGGGCCATTCGATCACTGTATTACCGGAGTCAGAGTTTGGTTCGTATTGGTAACAACAGGTCGAACTCGTTTCCGGTGAGGGTTGGAGTCCACCAAGGCTGTCCTTTGTCACCAATTCTGTTCATAATTTTTATGGACAGAGTTTCTAAGTGCAGCCGAGCCATTGAGGGGTTCTAGTTTGGTGGCTATCGGATCTCGTCTCTGCTTTTTGCGGATGATGTTGTCCTTTTGGCTCCATCAAGCCGGGACCTCCAGCTCTCATTGGAGCGATTCACAGTCGAGTGCAAAGTGGCCGGGATGAAAATCAGCACCTCCAAATCTGAGGCCATGGTTCTCGGTCGTACAAAGGTGGAATGCACCCAACAGGTCGGGAATGAGATCCTACCCCAAGTGGTAGTGTTCATGAGTGAGGGAAGGATGGAGCGGGAGATATACAGACGAATTGCTGCAGCCTCTGCTGTTAAATGGAGCCTGTACCGGTCCATTGTGATGATGTAATCTCAATTTACCAGTCGATCTACTTTCCAACCCTCACCTATGGTCACGAGCTTTGGGTAGTGACCGAAAGAACAAGATCGCGGATACAAGCGGCTGAAATGAGCTTCCTTTGTTGAGTGGCGGTGCTCTCCCTTAGAGATAAGGTGAGAAGCTCTACCATCTTGGGGGAGCTCGGAGTAGATCTACTGCTCCTCCGCATTGAGAAGGACCAGTTGAGGTGGCTCAGGCATCTGGTAGGAATGTCTCCCGAACGCCTCCCTGGTGTGGTGTTTCGGGAATGTCCAACCGGGAAGAGACCCCAGGGTTGACCTAGAACACACTGGAGGGACCATGTCTCTTGGCTTGTCAGGGAACGCCTCAGTGTTCAACCCCAGAAGAGCTGGAGGAAGTGGCGGGGGAGAGGGATGTCTGGACCTCTTTTCTTAGGTATCTGCCACCGCGACCGTCAAAACCCAAATGAAGCAAACTAATTCAGTGTCCAACCACTAGATATTGGTGTCAACAGGTCGTAGGTTAGAGGGATCTGGCTTTATGTCCAAATACCTGCATTACTGCTATCATAGTCAGGTGACTTGCTGAGGAGTACATGAGTAGCTGAGAGAAGTTTACGTCACGAGACCGAAAGATTTTTTCCACCTAATTTCCGTTTCTACAGACCATCGTCTTTTTACGAGGATGCTTCTGCGTCTCAGGTCACTCGGCTGGCCTAATGAGAGTTCCATGTTCATCACCGGGATAAAGCGCTGCTACAGGTCTCCTCCTGAGAGCTCGGATTAACCTTCTTGAATTTACAATTACACTGATACAACTCCTTAAGAGTAATGACCTCCATTCTGTAATGAACACAATACTCATGCTGCGAATGAGCACCGCCATGTTTGTTACTGTGATGATTCCATCAATTTAAGGGGGAGGGGCTGAGAGAATAGATTTCTTCCGGAAGACTTTTTCCACCTAATTCATTCATTCATTCATTTTCTGTAACTACTTAATCCTAATTTGGGTCACGGGAAGGCTGGTGCCCATCCCAGCCGACTCCGGGTGAAGGCACAATATACCCTGGACAGCTCGCCAGGCCATTGCAGGACGGAAACATGCCGGACTGTTATGCAGCTCCTCTTGTTGAAAGTCAGTCATGGTTCTTTTACATGAACCTCACACTATAGACAGTGAGAGACACGGTCGGCCTTCAATAACCCAGTAGTGCACTGGGGGGGGACAGTGACAGCCCGTGGAGAGTGGGGCTTGAACCCCAAACCTTGGGATTAGTGATCCAGCACCTTTACCACCAGGCCAGGCCGCCACCGCACTTTTCCACCTAATCTCCGTCTCTATTGCTCTGACGCCATGCGTGAGGGAATAATAAATAATAAAATAATACAATATAATATAATAATAAAAAATAATGAAGGGTTCCGGGCTTTATGTCAAACTCATGCAACTGTTAAACTCAAACACTGAAGATGAAGAATTTGATGGATTTGATGGAAGAGGAATGAACTCGGAAAGTGAGTTTATTGTTTTATATTATTATAACTGAACAATGTTGAGAGGTACTGGGAAGAGTACAAACCGGATTCCAAAAGAGTTGGGACACGATACAAATTGTGAATAAAAACTGAATGCAATCATGTGGAAGTGCTAAATTTCAATATTTTATTCCGAGTAGAACATATATGACACGGTCAAAAGTTTAAACTGAGAAAATGTATCATTTTTAGGGAAAAATATGTTGATTTTAAATTTCATAGTTTCAACAAATCTTTGAAAAGTTGGGACAAGGCCATTTTCACCACTGTGTGGCGTCCCGTCTTCTTCTTACAACAGTCTGAAAACGTCTGGGGACCGGGAGGCTTCTCAAGTTTAGAAATAGCCTCATACTGGCACTAATTATAACTATCACACACATACACACATACCTACATATACACACACACACATCCATACACACACACATACTAGTACATACACACACACATCCATACACACACACATCCATACACACGGCATCTCCACCTGAGCCCTCTGCAAAGAGAGAGAGAAAGCGAGAGAGAGACACTCACTGCATCTGTTGCCCTCGTCAGTTCCATCTCCACAATCATCCGCTCCATCACACAACCAACTGCTGGAGATACAGCGAGTGTTCCCACACTCAAACTGAGACACCATACACACCTTATCTACACACACACACACACACACACACACACACACACACACACACACACACACAATGAGGTTAACGTAATCAATGTAAATAGTGTGGGACAAAAAGCTGTGTCTATATGTGTGTGCGTGAGTGTGAGTGTGTATGTGTGTGTGTGTGTGTTTGTGTATATATGTGTGTGTGTATATGTATGATTTTGTGTGTGTGTGTGTGTGTGTGTGTGTGTGTGTGTGTGTGTGTGTGTGTGTGTATGTCTCACTGCAGTTGAGTTCATCAGCTCCGTTTTCACAGTCATTCTCTTTATCACATGTCCAGCTCTGTGGGATGCAGCGGCCACTCGGACAC
>CM045732.1:875769-885769 GCA_024760905.1 Plotosus lineatus
TGGAACGGATTAATTTCGTAAGTAGGGGGCCGACTGTATATAATGTATATATATATATATATATATATATATACACACATACAATATAATATACATACATATATATATATATATATATATACAGTGATACCTCTGCTCACGAACATAATTTTCTACTAAATAAGCCTTAAAACTACACAAAAATATACCTTATTTTATGTATAATAAATGTGCTATTGTATTGTAATTAAAGAAATAAACTGTACTGTATAATAAAGTGGTTTTATTTACCTTTGTGATGGTAGTTGATGGCTTGATGGAATGGAGTGGGAGGAGGAGGGAGGGAGGGACTTACTGTTTGGAAGGAGTGTTTGGAAACGCCTACCGTTTGGAAACACCCTTAGCCACACACGCACCCTTAATAGCTTCCTTGTTCTTAAGGATGGGAGCAATGGTAGACTTAGCGTACTGGTACTGGGACGCTGAGTCACACAAACGCACACCTCGTTCGTGTTTTTCAATGATCTCCGCCTGTGGTGGGTCTTTTTCGGTCCCATAATAGCAAAAGTACACTCAATATGGTCCAAAATGTCTAGCAAACACAAACCACTTCCGCATTCAAAGAAAGGGGTGATTTAACTGGGACGCCGTGAGCGTGCGTCAGCTTCTCGTGGCCGCCACCGTGGCGCTGTTCGACCGCGTGGTTTGGTTCGTCCGCCGAAAACTAGTTCGTCAGCAGAGACTATATGCTCGCAAATTTAATGTTCTTGAGGCGAAAAGTTCGTGAGCTTAAGCGTTCGTCAGCAGAGGTTTTACTGTATGTTACTTCCGGTTGCTCATTTGCGCGTGTAATATGATACATGGGGTTTTACTTCCGGGTACGGAACTCGCGGATTATCTTCATTCACGGGTGGGGCCGGAACCGAGCCCCTGTGAATAACGAGGATCTACTGTATATACACACACACACATACACACACACACACACACACACACACACACACACACACACACACACACACACACGAGTGTGTGCACGTGTGTAGACGTGTTTGTGTGTATGTGCATATGTAAGTGCGTTTGTGTATCTATGTTTGTATACATGTGTTTGTGTGTGTGTGTATGTATGTGTGTACGTATGTATTTATGTATGTATGTATGTGTATGAATGTGTGTATGTATATGCATGTATGTATATATGTATATGTGTGTATGTGTGTGTGTCTGTGTATGTGTATGCAGATGTTTGTATGTATATATATGTGTGTGTGTGTGTGTGTGTGTGTGTGTGTGTGTGTATATGTGTGTGGACGCGAGTGTGTGTGTGTGTGTGTGTGTGTGTGTGTGTGTGTGTGTGTGTGTGTGTGTGTGTGTGTGTGCGCGCAAGTGATTGAACAAGAACAAAGCACTGAGATTTTGTAAGGTTCAAAGGTCACCCTGTTGGTGTTTATAGGAAGGAAAGTCGCACAGGACTGAACCTGGTTGTCATGCAGGTAACAGGTGAAACTTTCCAGACGATTTTATGGATTAAAAATAAACTGAAACTGACCAATCAGATCCAGCAAATAGAGTTCAAAGGACAGACTTATCTGAGAGGCTCTTCCCACGGTTCAGAAGCGTGGTTCTGTTTCAGTAATGGATTAACAGCAGGAGGGATCCAGGTGGATGGATGAGAGATAAAAAGAGATAAAGATCATAATCGCTGTCTTTCAGAAAGTGAAGGTTTAAAGGTGTACAGTACAAATACGAGCAGGTCTCTAACAGACGCCGGAAATACTCAGAGCTTGCAGAGAAACCCGACGGACCTGAATCTCACGGGGCCTTCATCACAATCATTAAACACAGGAATCTGTAAAATCTGAGGATCGACATTCAACGGAACATCCATGAGCCTGCAGAGATCTGAGTGGTGCGACCTGGGCAGCTCTGCTCGCTCGCTGAATGTCCTTTGGACTCGCGACAGTGTGGGATTCATTCCAGCGAAGGTTGTATCAACTTTACACCGGCTATAAATATCGACCTGATTTCCTCATTCCACACACGGACGGACAGGAGTGGCACCGAGGCAGCTGGATTCTCTCCGGAATGCCGTTGTCTCCAGAATCTATCCTCAGCCTGATGTTTGGGTCTCTGTCGAATTTCAGGATTTGTTTTCTTCTGGATTAAAACTTACAGAAACTTTTGTGTGTGAAATGAGAACCCGCCGCTTATATTTCACATGGACAACTGTTAAATTCCAGGTCGGAAGACGTTCTCACGGATATCACTTGTGATCTACGAGTTGTAATCAGCAATAATCTTGTGGAATGGCTCTCTTCTTTACTGACAATGTGACGAGACCGGGTCAGAGTGAGAATCTTACGGATCCCACTGATATCGAGCGCGTCATCGTTCCCATACTCGACGCCCTTATCCTGGTGACAGGATTGGTGGGACACATCCTGGTCATCGTTATCATCATAAGAACAATGAGAGGACATGGAACTCGCTCAGCTGGAGTCCATCACGCCAACGCAAATGGAACGAACATTCTCCTTCTAAGTTTAAGCGTGGCGGATATCCTCCTCCTGTCCTGTATCCCGTTTCACACCGTCGCCATAGCGACCCATCATTGGCCCTTCGGAAGCTTCATGTGCAAAGCGGTGAGCTTTCTGGGAGCCACGTGCGCCTCTGCTAGCGCCTTTACGCTAGCTGTGCTAGCCTTCAGTCGATATATAATCGTGGTTCACCAGACCAAAGCATACCGCTGGCGAAGGAGCGCATGTATAAAAATTGTTGTTGTGGTTCTGTGGATGCCAGCGGTCATCTTGGCGATTCCTCAGCTTACCTGGAAGACGCTTATGTCCAGGATAGACCTGCGTGCGACCAGGCAGGACTTGATATGTTTTAACTTCCTGTCCGACATGGAGCAAGTAGCGTACGGCATCTGCCACTTTTTACTCGCCTTCCTTTTTCCACTAGTCATCATCATGCTGGCTTATGGAAAGATTTACTATTTCCTGCACAAAACCAAACAGAACCGGGAAACGAACCAGACCGGCCGGTTACAACGCTACCAAACGCAAGTCACCCACACTTCGGTTCTGCTGGTTCTGGCTTTTGTTTTGTGCTGGTTGCCATCTTATGGACTGATGTTGGTCCAGCTCGGGTACCGAGCCACAGTGATGGGACCTCTGCCCCAATTCGGACCTTTCGCTACTTTTGCCCGAGTCACGGCCACTTCGTCGACGGTCGTGAACCCCATCCTGTACGTCTTTATGTCCCAAAAATTCCGAAAAGAACTTAAAGAACTTGTGTGCAAAAATTGCTGCTGCAGTTGTCACTTCCACGCCACCATTTTATATTAAGATGTGTATATTCTACACGCCACAATAATGGTCACATGACTCATCATTTCAAAACAGAACCCATAGTGTTTAAGTATTTTTATATAATTTCACTGTACTACTGCGAATGAAAATGAAGTTCAAGTAAAATATTAAAAACAGAAAAGAAAACAATAAACACACAATTTATCACTGGGGTTCATCTTGAATTAATAAATGTATTTATTAATTTTTAATTGCATCTTTGTGGATGAATGTGAAAGTCCGGGTGAGTAAAAGACGAATCGGACGAGTGGAGAGCAGCACGGACGGCAAAGGTCACACACATATTTTAAAGGTTTTTCATACTTCAACATTATTGTAGGGCAGTGGTGGCCTGGTGGTTTAGGACGCTGGATCGCTGATCCCAAGGTTGGGGGTTCGAGTCCCACTCACCACAAGGTTGTCACTGTCCCCCCCAGTACACTAACTGGGTTATCAAAGGCCAGCCATGTCTCTCACTGTCTACGGTGAGAGGTTCATGTAAAGCAACCATTGCTGACTTTCGACAAGAAGAACTGCAAAGCCGCCAGTGTGTTTCCGCCCTGCGATGGCCTGGCGAGCCGTCCAGGGTGTACTCTGCCCTCGCCCGGAGTTGGCGGGGTTGGGCACCAGCCTCCCCGCAACCCTAATTAGGCTTAAGCGGTTACAGAAAATGAACTGAACTTACAGATGAACATTATTATAAAATAAATGCAGATGCTCTCCAGTTTGCGAACGAGTTAGGTTCCAGACGGCTGTTCGTTAGATGAATTTGTTTGAAAGTTGTTACAGGGCATTCTTTAGAGGGGAACGTATGTTTAAACCTTGTATAAGTAACCTAGAAGAGTTTGTACTGTATACAATCTCTCTCTCTCTCTCGCTCTTTCTTTCTCTCTCTCCCCATAATCATCACATTATCAATATCATCATGTCCCGTGTTTAAACTCCTGGTTCCTCTCAAGCACAGCACAGCGGATCTGATCAGATTTGCAGAGCGTTTCACTCTTATCCAGTTCATTATAATACTGGAGTCAATTTGTTCCTTCTTTGAAACTTTTGGCAGGAGTTCAGAAATGTATCATTCTGCTTCTCTGGACCTTGTCAGCCACGCCCCTCTGCCGGAGCCTAGTATTAAGTGTACCTCAGGATAATGTTTAATCATATTTCATGCTTATATTTATGATATATCTTTCTATAGATTTTATTCCATTTCTATTACTACTTGTTCTTCAATTTCATTTCACTTTCACTCTCGACCTCGGACCGGATGTTCGTATCTCCAGTTGTTTGTAAAACGAACGTTCGTTAGTGGGGGAGTGTCTATATTTCTTTCATGAGATCAAACAAACCAAAACTGCTACTTAGATTTTGAATTCTTCTTCTTCTTTTCCATTCAGCTGTTCCCTTTTCTCATTTTATAAAAATTATTTTATTGGTTAAAATTAACCTGGAGCTCCACCCACTAGTCAAAATCCCCAGGAAACAAACGCTTCACACTGACGTCGACTGTTTGATGCTTCACTCCACATCAAAAACTTGAAGGTTGAAAGGGGTTTTCAGATTTGCAGTAATTTATATTTCTGTGTTTGATCTCCTTTAACTCTGTATTCAGATTTGTTTCCCTATGGAAAAGCACAAATTGTTCTCATAAGTATTGTAACCAACATGTTCCTGTTCTCGTGAGAAACTGTCACCAAATGGTCAAGAACCATGTGTTCTTGTAATCAGCTCCTTGCATCAACTTTGTGTCCTGTTTAGCCAGCTGTTCTTTTAACTTTAGATTCTGGGGTCACACCTTGAGCAGGACTGGTCTCTGTAAGCTTCGGTGAGCTTGTGAATAGAGAACGTGATCCTTTATTGCAAACCACCCCAGAGCTCTGGATGACACAGAACGACTCATCCACGAGACGATTAGAACTCGCTCAGAACCAGAGAGAAAGAACTAGACAACGAAAAGAAATCACAACAAAGGTTCACTGGAGGTGGGTGGATCCCACCACCCAGCCCGAAAACGTCATTGAGAATCTGTAACCATTTTCAAATATACCCCGATTAATAGGCATTATTCTTCACCCCGCCCCCTTTTCACTATAACTTGCCCCATCTCACAGCCCCTCCCGGCCTCACTATGCTCCAACCCAACCCCACCCTGCTCTCTATCAGCACCTCTACACTTCTGTCAGTCCCAGTGCAAATTAACCATAACCCTCTCAGGGACTCCCCAACCTACTGACCCTCTCAGGCTCACCAAACCGGACTGTCAAACCCCTTCCCTGTCTCGGCTTTACTTAGCCCCACCCATCACCCATTTTCAAACCTCTTTCAAGGCCTTTTTTAGCCCCACCATAACCCACCCAGCCTCTTGCTCACATTTTTAGCAGGTTTTAAAATTTTCAGCGTATGGAATTAAGGTCAAAGCTGGGGGAGGAGCTACACTTCAAAAATTTGTCTAATTTAATATAAATAAATTGAAACAAACAAAACCTCATCATACAAAGGCCATTATTATCCTTACTTTATTACCGGGATCTCTGGTTTACATGGTTTTTTTTCTATTATTCCACTTACTTGTAAAATAAATATATTATTGATTCCTTGTGGTGAGTCAGGGACACGCCCTGCTGTCTCTGCTCAGCTGAGTCCAGATGTAAAAACAGAAACGCTCAACATTATAAACAAGGCAAATGGTAAGTGACTCACTTTCCACCACGGTTTTCCTCTCCGAGCCGTCATCGTTGATCTGCTGGATGTTTCCGTAGTGAATGTCGCTGTAGAAGATTCGGTTGGCCTCTTTCCCTCCGACTCCGCCACGGTAATCAAATGCTAACGCTATCATGTTCTTCATGTGTTCTGCGTCCTCAAACGGCTTTACGGGAGCGTTGAGGTTCTTCTCGTCCGAGAGGTGAACGCTCTTCAGGATGGTGCGTTCCGAGTACAGCAGGTATCCTGGGTAATCCCTGCAGCTCCGCCCATCTTCACCCAGAGCGCCGTGAGCACAGGCACAGGAACGCCTCCCGTTTCCACGGTAAAGACACAACTGCTGACAACCGCCGTTATTCTCTTTACACACATTTGTCCCTTCAGGAAGAGAACATACACATCATTACTCAAAGTCCACAAGGAACTGTTTCTGGAACCTTGTTAGGGTTCTATATGTGTATATTTTAAAATAAAATGGCCAGGGTTTTATTTTTATTTGCACATCAAATAAATTTATAGTATTGTCTAAATAAATTAATATTTAAACCGACAGAAACAACATTTATTTGAATTATAAATAAAATTATTACATTTTAACAACAGAAGCTCTCTCTCTCTCTCTCTCTCTCTCTATATATATATATATATATTTAAAAATAATGGTTGTGTAAGTGTTAGCCCTGTGATGACCTGGTGAGCTGTCCAGGGTGTATCCCACCCCTGGCCAGAGTAAGCTGAGACAGGCCTTCCTGCGACCAAATTAGGATTAATTGGCTCAGAAAATGAATGGATGAATAAACAATAATAATAATTATGATAATAATAAAAATATTGTTATTTTAATTATTGTTATTATTATAATGATTATTGTTGTTGTTACTGTTATTATTAGTAGTATTTTTATGATGATTAGGTTGATACTTGATGGGTGGGAATTGGATAGAACTAAATTAGGGAGAAAATGGGGAACAAATCCGCCAGAAAACAAAAAACCCACCAGCAACTAACCCTAACCTTAACCCTAACACTGCCCTAGCTTGGAGTCGGCTGGGATGGGTATCAGCCTCCCCGAGACCCTAATTAGGATTAAGTGGTTACAGAAAATGAACTGAACTGATATTAAATGATTATTTAGCACACGAGATCATTTATTTCTTGGTGTTAATGATGTTCAGCAGCAGTTTGAGGGTTGAGGCCCAACAAAACTCTGACCTTTGAATCAGTGATCAACAGCCTGAACCACCAAACTACCACATTTATTTGTTTATTTATTTGTTTGTTTGTTTGTAAGTATGAAGATGGTGCATTCTCACCCTGCTGTCTTGCTCTGTTGAACACTTTAATGTCTTTGAGCTGAACACCGAGTCCCGTCCTCAGAGTCACTGAATCTGTGGCGTTGTTTTTACTTCCTCTCTTTATAGAGCCATTAGAATGGGTACTAACACACACACGCACACACACACACACACACACACACACACACACATACGCGCGCGAGCACACACACACGCACACACACACATCCACATATGCACAGATGCGCGCGTACACACACACACACACACACACACACACACACACACACACACACAAACACACACACACACACATGCAGTGACACACACACACACACATCAACATATACACAGATGCGCGCGCACACACACACACACACACACACACACACACACACACACACCCACACACGCGAGCACACACACATCCACACACGCACATACAAACACACATGTATTTACACATACACACACACACGCATCCACACACACATATGCGCGCGCGCACACAAACATGCATGCACACACACACACACACACACACACACACACACACACACACTGATTCATGGATAGAGCAGGAGTTATGTTTTCATGTTTCATGATATTTTATTTCTTTTATTCTCCAATTTAACTCCATTTCTCCTTATAAATGTCCTGCGTATGAACCAGCCGTTGCTTGTATGGTTGCTCAGTATTTCTTTATTATCCACATTCACTACAGAACACCAGAACAACACCAGAACAACATCAGAACAACACCAGAACAACACCAGAACAACACCAGAACGATCCCCGTAATCATAGACTGCTAAGCCAATGTGAAGCCTCACAGCAGACATGCCTCGGTGTAAATACAGCTCAGTGGCATTAGAAAGACACGAGAACAATGTAGTGAACACGCCTCACAGTGAACACGCCTCACACTGAACATGCCTCACACTGAACGTGCCTCACACTGAACGTGCCTCAAACTGAACACGCCTCACACTGAACACGCCTCACACTGAACTCACACTGAACATGCCTCACACTGAACACGCCTCACACTGAACACGCCTCACAGTGAACACGCCTCACACTGAACATGCCTCACACTGAACGTGCCTCACACTGAACACGCCTCACACTGAACACGCCTCACACTGAACTCACACTGAACATGCCTCACACTGAACACGCCTCACACTGAACACGCCTCACACTGAACACGCCTCACACTGAACACGCCTCACACTGAACGCGCCTCACACTGAACGCGCCTCACACTGAACGCGCCTCACACTGAACACGCCTCACACTGAACACGCCTCACACTGAACGCGCCTCACACTGAACGCGCCTCACACTGAACGCGCCTCACACTGAACGCGCCTCACACTGAACGCGCCTCACACTGAACGCGCCTCACACTGAACACGCCTCACACTGAACACGCCTCACACTGAACACGCCTCACTCTGAACACGCCTCACACTGAACACGCCTCACACTGAACGCGCCTCACACTGAACGCGCCTCACACTGAACGTGCCTCACACTGAACGTGCCTCACACTGAACGTGCCTCACACTGAACACGCCTCACACTGAACTCACACTGAACATGCCTCACACTGAACACGCCTCACACTGAACACGCCTCACACTGAACACGCCTCACACTGAACGCGCCTCACACTGAACGTGCCTCACACTGAACGTGCCTCACACTGAACACGCCTCACACTGAACACGCCTCACACTGAACACGCCTCACACTGAACGCGCCTCACACTGAACGCGCCTCACACTGAACGCGCCTCACACTGAACGCGCCTCACACTGAACGCGCCTCACACTGAACGCGCCTCACACTGAACGCGCCTCACACTGAACACGCCTCACACTGAACACGCCTCACACTGAACACGCCTCACTCTGAACACGCCTCACACTGAACACGCCTCACACTGAAGCAGCCTCACTCTGAGCACGCCTCACACTGAGCAGCGCCTCACACTGAGCAGCGCCTCACACTGAGCGTGCCTCACACTGAGCGTGCCTCACACTGAGCGTGCCTCACACTGAGCGTGCCTCACACTGAACGTGCCTCACACTGAACACGCCTCACACTGAACTCACACTGAACATGCCTCACACTGAACACGCCTCACTCTGAACACGCCTCACACTGAACACGCCTCACACTGAACAGCGCCTCACACTGAGCAGCGCCTCACACTGAGCAGTGCCTCACACTGAACGTGCCTCACACTGAACACGCCTCACACTGAACCACGCCTCACACTGAACACGCCTCACACTGAACACGCCTCACACTGAACGTGCCTCACACTGAGCGTGCCTCACACTGAGCGTGCCTCACACTGAACGTGCCTCACACTGAACACGCCTCACACTGAACACGCCTCACACTGAACACGCCTCACACTGAACACGCCTCACACTGAACACGCCTCACACTGAACACGCCTCACACTGAACACGCCTCACACTGAACACGCCTCACTCTGAACACGCCTCCTCTGAACCACGCCTCACACTGAGCAGCGCCTCACACTGAGCAGCGCCTCACACTGAACGTGCCTCACACTGAGCGTGCCTCACACTGAACGTGCCTCACACTGAACACGCCTCACACTGAACACGCCTCACACTGAACTCACACTGAACATGC
>CM045732.1:890769-945769 GCA_024760905.1 Plotosus lineatus
AAAATTCCTATCTCAAAAAAATGAGCATATGATGTTCAGGTAGTGTAAACGAGCTATTAACCTAATCATCTGAATCAACCAATTAACTCTAAACACCTGCAAAAGATTCCTGAGGCTTTTAAAAACTCCCAGCCTGGTTCATTACTCAAAACCACAATCATGGGTAAGACTGCCGACCTGACTGCTGTCCAGAAGGACATCATTGACACCCTCAAGCAAGAGGGTAAGACACAGAAAGAAATCTCTGAGCGAATAGGCTGTTCCCAGAGTGCTCGATCAAGCCACCTCAGTGGGACGTCTGTGGGAAGGAAAAAGTGAAAGAAAGGCCGATTCCAGACCTCGGGGGACCTGTGCAAAGAGTGGACTGGGCTACAGGTGCCGCATTCCCCAGGTCACTTTTGAACCAGAAACAGCGGCAGAAGCGGCTGACCTGGGCTACAGAGAAGCAGCACTGGACTGTTGCTCAGTGGTCCAAAATACTTTTTTCGGATGAAAGCAAATTTTGCATGTCATTCGGAAATCGCGGTGCCAGAGTCTGGAGGAAGACTGGGGACAAGGAAATGCCAAAATGCCTGAAGTCCAGTGTCAAGTACCCACAGTCAGTGATGGTCTGGGGTGCCGTGTCAGCTGCTGGTGTTGGTCCACTGTGTTTTATCAAGGGCGGGGTCAATGCAGCTAGCTATCAGGAGATTTTGGAGCACTTCATGCTTCCATCTGCTGAAAAGCTTTATGGAGATGAAGATTTCATTTTTCAGCACGACCTGGCACCTGCTCACAGTGCCAAAACCACTGCTAAATGGTTTACTGACCATGGTATTACTGGGCTCAATTGGCCTGCCAACTCTCCTGACCTGAAGCCCATAGAGAATCTGTGGGATATTGTGAAGAGAAAGTTGAGAGACACCAGACCCAACACTGTGGATGAGCTTAAGGCCGCTATCGAAGCATCCTGGGCCTCCGTAACACCTCAGCAGTGCCACAGGCCGATTGGCTCCATGCCACGCCCGCATTGAAGCAGTCATTTCTGCAAAAGGATTCCCCACCAAGTATTGAGTGCAGAACTGAACATTATTATTTGAAGGTTGAATTTCTTTGGATTAAAAACACTTTTTTTATTTGGTTGGATGAAATATGCTAATTTTTTTAGATAAGGATTTTTGGTTTTTCTTTACCAAAATCATCAGAATTAAAACAATAAAAGGCTTGAACTACTTCAGTTGGTGAGCAATGAATCTAAAATATATTAAAGTTTAATTTTTATCAGTACATTACAGAAAATAATGAACTTTATCACAATATGCTAATTTTTTGAGAAGGACCTATATATAAAGTGTGTGTGTGTGTGTGTGTGTGTGTGTGTGTGTGTGTGTGTGTGTGTGTGTAAAACCTGCAATCCAGTCCACAGCGATCCCTTCCACTCTGCCAATGCCATTAGTGATGATGTCCTCTCTCCATGTCTGGTCTCTTTTTGCTCGACTGATGGTGCTCAAACCCATATCCACCCAGTAAATAGTGTCATTATCTACAGACACACACACACACACACACACACACACACACACACACACACACACACACAGAAACGATTGTTATTCAATATATGATGATTACAAGCAGCAGTGACTGAGTGATTAAAAGTGACAGGTTAGTCACCAGAAAGTCAGCAGTTTAATCCCCATTATCAGCATGATTGGGCCCCTGAGTGAGGCCCTTAACCCTCTCTTCCTCAATTGTACAAAAAAGGATAATTCTAAGTCCTTTTGGATAAGAGCAGCTGCCAACTTCTGTAAATGTAATTATTGATTACACTTGGTTTATAAACTCACCCGCATGGAAATCAATGCCAACGGTGAGAGACGAACCCGACACCGGAACCAGAGCATCTGATTTATCTGCTGGGTCAAGAGGAATTCCCCTGATACCTTCATGGACTGAGTAAAGAAGGAATGATCCCACACCTTTCAACACACACACACACACAAACACACACACACACACACACACACACACAATCTCTTTCAAAAGACAGTACAAGATGAAGTAAAATGTATGTGTGTGTGTGTTTGTGTGTGTGTTTGTGTGTTTGTGTGTGTGTTTGTGTGTGTGTGTGTGTGTGGTGTTTGTATATGCGTGTACATGTGATTTCCTGTGTGTTTGTGT
This sequence comes from Plotosus lineatus, assembly GCA_024760905.1. NCBI lineage: Eukaryota > Metazoa > Chordata > Actinopteri > Siluriformes > Plotosidae > Plotosus > Plotosus lineatus. The sequence goes on from CM045732.1 coordinate 892,930, forward strand.
GTATATATGTGAGGCGCTTCACCGAATGTAGGCGCTTGTTGCACAGACCACTTTTGAGATAAAGGCTAGAAAAGTAAAAATGGTCCATTTTTATCGAAGTTCGGATTTTTGCATAAACCATTAAAACAAGTATTCAACTATCACTTGCTGAAGTGAAATCAACTGAAACTCACTAAAAATGTCTTTTTTTCCATTTTTCTGGCGAGTACCCTCATAAAACTAGATAAAAACAGGAGCAAACTTACTGGTTTTCTTTGCAATTATTCACCGAGTTCGGTACAACACACACTATAATCCATACACCAGAAGAACGGCCGTGAAGTCGTCTCTCCGTTTTGGATACTGTTTTAATATTAAAATGTCATTTCAGTGAATAAAATAAAGGACACGAAGATGATATGCACATAAACAATGCAGGCTAGTTTCTAAGGAAGATCCGAAACGAGCACCCTGATTGGTCAGCTTGGGCTTGTACATGCGCGGTGCCCATCACACGTTAACTTCCTGTTTACTTCCTGACTCTAGTCATGTGGAATTTATCTCCGACTTTCTCTTCAATAACACTCATTAAGTTTATTTTTAAGATTGTGAATACACATCATTTCTGGAAAAGGAGAGTGAAATGTCATCTGTGATGTCTAGCAGCATCAGTATAGATGTTCAATTCCACGCTGGAATTGGACTTTGAAGATGCCGGAATGTTTGGCGTTCTTGAAGATTATTTCGCCGGTGAGTATTTTTATCTGAGTGCAAAATTCGATGATGGAATTTTTTTGGATTATTTGATTTGTGTATAATCTTGTCTGGACTGGACATGCAGGATCGTGGGTTGTTTAGTTTTGTACAAAAATTGGTCAAGACCTGAAAAATAGTTAAATGTTTTATTCCTTTTACATATAAACAAACTGACGATGATGATGCCAGCTGTGTTGATGAAGATTTTGATTTTGATGTTGATGAAGACGAGGCATCTGTTAATAAAAGTGTGATGACTGGTGTTTGTGAAGAAGATGTGATTTTATCTGCTGAGCAGGATCTAGATTAAGATTTTAATGTAATCACCTGAAGAGAGATGATGTTCCACAACCCCGCGAAACAGATCTCTAGTGAAAATGAAGTTTGAATAGAAAGTCTTTGTTCTGTCCTTTTATTTTTACTTTTATTTGCTCTACGAAAAAATATTGAGCACTCTCTTACAGAAGGATCTACTCAGAAAATTCTATATTTTATATATATATATATACACACACACACACACACACACACACACACACACACACACACACTTCTTCTTCTTCTTCTTTTCCTTTCGGCTTGTCCCTTCAGGGGTCGCCACAGCAAATCATCTGCCTCCATCTCACCCTGTCCTCTGCATCTTCTTCTCTTACACCAACGACCTTCATGTCCTCCTTCACCACATCCATGAATCTTCTCTTTGGTCTTCCTCTGGGCCTTCTGCCTGGTAGTTCCAAACTCAGCATCCTACTACCAATATACTCACTATCCCTCCTCTGTACATGTCCAAACCATCTCAATCTAGCCTCTCTGACTTTGTCTCCAAAACCTCTTACATGTGCTGTCCCTCTGATGTACTCATTCCTGATCCTATCCATCCTCGTTACTCCCAGAGAGAACCTCAACATTTTATATATATATATATATATATATATATATATATATATATATATATATATATATATACAGTACATGTGTGTGTGCATGTGTGTGTATGTGTTTTCCTGTGTGCATATCTGTGCAGGTGTGTGTATGCATGTGTGTATATGTATGTGCTTGTGTGTCTTTCTGTGTGTGTGTGTGTGTGTGTGTGTGTGTGTGTGTGTGTGTGTGTGTGCATATCTGTGTTTGCATGTATGTGTTCCTGAGTATGTGTGTATGTGCATGCGTTTGTGTGAGAGATTGGGATTTCCCTTTCGGCTTTTCCCTTTATCAGGGGTCGCCACAGCGAATGATTCACATGTTTGATTTGGTTTGTAGGTTTTTAGGTTGATTCCCTTCCTGACACAACCCTTTAGCAAGGGGCGGAAACACGCTGACGGCTTTGCAGCTCCACTTTACAAAAGTCAGCAATGGTTCTTTTACATGAACCTCTCATCATAAACAGTGAGAGACATGGCCCACCTTTGATAACCCAGTTAGTGCACTGGGGGGACAATGACAACCTTCTGGAGAGTGAAACTCGAACCCCCAACATTAGGATCAGTGATCCATCGCCCATTACCACTAGACCACCACTGCTCCATGTGTGTGTGTGTATACGTTTCAATGTGTCTGTGTGTCTTCCTGTGTGTGTGTGTGTGTGTGCATATGTTTGAAAGTTTGTGTGTTCCGGTGTGCACGTATGCGTTTGTGTGTGTGTGTGTGTGTGTGTGTGTGTGAGAGTGTGTGTGTTTGTTACCCTCGCAGGACTGTTGTTCACTTTTCAGACTGTATCCGGCGGTACACATGCAGGATCGTGTGGATGGTGATGTGGGTAAACAGAGCTGAGAACAATCTCCATTGTAACTACTGCACAGGTTCGAACCTAAAACACAAATCATATCAGTAAACAAAAAAACAAACAGATATATGTTGTGTTAATTGTACACTACATAAACATCTATTTCAAAGTCTCGATATAATTTGGGAAAATATTTGACGACGGCCCGTGATTTTTTTGAGTTGGTGACCGTCAGTGATGATCTGAGAGAATCGGCCGTGACTGTCTGAGACTGTTGGTTACAATCAGCGACACAAGTCGCGACCCAGCCGATGATATCTGTGACCGTAGTGATCCATGGAACCTGGAGATTCCTCAAACAATCAAAAGGAGTGCAGGAAAGAAAAACAAACAAATAGACAAACAAACAAGGCATTTAACTGCATTAAAGGGAAACAGATGAGAGAACAATAACATGACAGGATGTATCAGGAGAAGGAGAAGCGTCTGGGCGCAAGAATTTACTTTTTATTTATTTAACTTTAATCAATAAAGTTCAATGTGTCGTATCTGTGTGACAAATATTCAAACAAAAATCAATTGATTATATTTATGAACTGTTCAACAGTTAAAATAAATTAAGCGGATTTTGAACTCGAGTCTGTGGGTTAAAAGTCGGCGGTGCCGCACCTGCAGGTCTCCTCACGGCCTGCAGTAATATTAAAGAGTTAAAGTCGCGAGTCATCTTTACTCGTTTTCTCTCCCTAAAAGCTCAACCCGAGTTCGTGTTTAGTCTCGACGCTTATTAGCTGTCGGTGTCATGTCCTCATCCCAGTCTGTACTAACAGCGATTAAGCTCAAACCGGTTCAATCCGGAAAATCCGTCTACATCGATGTTTTTCTGCGGACTCAGTTTCGGTTTTATAAGCCGACACATGTCCTGCCATTCAGATGAAAATCTCTGATGGTCAGCAACAAGGTGTGAGACTATCTGCATCTAAGTCCCCAAAGACCTGCGACTACCTGCGATTGATCACACTTCGGTCAACAGTTGGCGAAGGCCACCGATTAGTACATTACCGTGGAATCGTCCAAACTTTGGAAACAGTTTTCAAAACACAGAGAGAAATGTCCACAGCGGGTGGATACCTCACCGACAGCGACTGACAGTCCGTGATATCTGTCACAGATCCATCATGCTCGGTCCCGACCTACAAACCGAACATCGGCATTATCGCCGTTGCCGCACAAATGACACCAGGGCTTAAGAGTTAAATATTTAAGTTTTAAATATGTATTACACATTTTATTATAAAACATTGAAAAACCTGCATGTTTAAAAATGTATTAAATATTAACATGAAAAATTAGAAACTGGATATATATATATATATATATATATATATATATATATACACAAATATATACTAAATGAAACATTTTCATTTAAATATGCATTAAAGATAGAAGTACAGTACAGACGCTCCCCGACTTACGTTCATCCGTTTTTTTTCGCTTTTATGGGTTTTTTTTCCAAAAAAAAAAAAAAAAAGTAAAATTTTGGGTTTATACGTACCTACATAGTACGCTGACGTAATGATGCAATGACGTAATGATTCTGCGTCCATTGTTTACAAACGACAGACTGAACGTGCCCCTCCTTCTTCCCATTTCAGTTTTATATATATATATATATATATATATATATATAGAGAGAGAGAGAGAGAGAGAGAGAGAGAAGATTTTTTGAGTAGATCCTTCCGTAGGAGAGTGCTCAATACTTTTTGGTAGAGCAAATAACAAAAATAAAAGGACAGGACAAAGACTTTCTATTGAAACTCCATTTATCACTACAGATCTGTTTCGAGGGGTGGTGAAACCATCCTCTCTCTTCAGGTGATTATAGAAGAACTTTTATTAAGAACTTTTAAGAAGATTCTTCTATAATCACCTGAAGAGAGAGGATGGTTTCACCACCCCTCGAAACTGATCTGTACTGATAAATGGAGTTTCAATAGAAAGTCTTTGTCCTGTACTTTTATTTTTGTTTATATATATATATATATATATATATATATATATATATATATATATATATATATATATATATATATATATATATATGTGTGACGTATCTCAGTTATATAGGGTGTTACCCTTGTGTTAAGACGTCGTCTCTGTGATCTTTGTGTTTACACTGTTTTGTGGACTTTTGTAACCCGAAGCAAATATGGTTGGTCAGAAGTGTAAGCCTACTAGCATGGGCGCAAGTCTCATACACAGAGATGAATTAACTGTCTGCGCGGATCGGCGCAATATACCATGCACACTCAGTTAAGCAAAGAGAGTTGTAAAATAAATGAAAACCCGAATCCAGAGGATTCCAAAGAGAACGCTGGTGATTCACATCAGTGCAGGCTGTGTTCTAAATGAGTTCAACGACACCCTTGTGCCCTTGAAAGACCGGAAGTCCGTATAATCCACAGCAAGTACACAACTTTTGCAAGTACACTACTTTCGGTATTGAGCGCCTCACATATTTTAAGCGTTGATTGGCTGTTTCAAGCTTCAAGTAAAGTGACTCAGTATAAATAAGTGACTTATTTGAAATTAATGTTGATATTATTTGATATATTTGATATTATTTTACAATGTTATGTTTATAATAATTGATTTAGGGGTGTTTTATGATGTATGGTAATGGTATTTATGGATGTATTGTATAGTAGGAGCATCATATGTCACTGTAACAACTTATATTCACTTTCAACTTACGTTCGGCCATCCGGAACCAATTAAAATGTAAGTCGGGGAGTGTCTGTATATGTGCAATCTTTATTTTATGTGTCAGTGAGGTCTTTATTTAGTGCCTCCTGCAGGTATAGAGGAGTCGTGTGAGGCCAGCAGGTGAGTGATGGAACACACCCGTGGCTGATCAGTAATCCTCTTTATCTGTGTTTATTGTGTGTGTGTCAGAACGAGAAGCTGGAGACTAGAGTAACAGACCTGGGATCAGTAATTTAGCGAGGGTGAGGGTGTGGGTGGAGGACATTTCACTGAAAGCTGGAGGCTCTGGATTGATGAAGCCAAAAGGAAAATATCCAAAAAAAGCAGAAACAAAATCCATTGGCCACCAAACCGGAACCCCTCAAAGCCTCGGCTGAGATTGGAAATTGTATCCACAAATATGAACTGAATTGGTGGCGGAGGACAGGACTCCAACCCTCAGCGGAAACAAATCTGAACTGTTGTTACCAAGGCAGACCAAGCTGGAGACAGAGACTGGATGGTGTGTATCAACGGTTCCAGAATGCTGTACTCCAGGAGCACGCCCCACAAGATCATCCGAGGGACACGGTCGAAAGCCTTCTCCAACTCCACAAAACACATGTGGACAGATGGGGCAAAAAGCCCGCCCCCGAATCCTGTAGAGCATATAGAGTTGGTCGAGAGTGCTGCAGCCACAACAAAAACCACTGTTCCTCCTGAATCTGCGGTTCAACCATCGGTCGGATCCTCCTCTCCAGTTCTCCTGCATAGACTTTCCCAGGTCAGCTGAGTGTGATTCCACGATAATTGGAACACACCATCTAGAGGTATGGCCCCCGATGACAACGCGATGTTGCAGAAACATGTCAACCAAGACAGTCCTACAGCATTCAAAGCCCCGACCACCGAGGAGCTTTTTGACTACCTCAGTGATCCCCACCCAAACCCCCTACTTACACTGTAAACAGTATTTGTGAAGAACTGCCCCCCCAGGTGTCGGATGATGGTCCAGAACCTTTTTGAGGCCAACGGATGATCGCTGTACACCTCCTCTAATGCCCAAGATTTTGCATCTGCGACAGCTCAGGCTACAGCAAGTTTGGCCTGTCGGTACCTGTCTGCTGCCTCAGGAATTCCACAGGCCAAAAGGGCCCGATAGGCCTCCTTCTTAAGCTGGACGTCCCCATTCACCATCGGTGTCCACCACCAGGTTTGTGGATTTTTACCATGACAGGCACTGATGATGTTCTGGCCACAGCAATAGGCTGCCATATTAATAACAGAGTCAATGAACATGGCCCATTCGGACCACAAGTCCTCGGCTTCGTTTGGGATGTGGTAGCGATTCTGTCGTAGGTGGGAGTTGAAGGCTCCTCTGACAGGAGACCCTAATTATGTGCTTGTGTCTAGAGAGCAGCTGCCATTAGATCCAGCTCACCAACAGGTGGTGAATAGCTGAGAGCTCAGCTCCTCCCTTCACTTGAGTGTCCCAAACATGCGGAGGAAATTCCGACGATACGACTAAATTATCATTATTATTGTCTTTATATTGAACACACACACACACACACACACACACACACACACACACCTGTCTGTACAGTCTCATTGTAGATCTTCATGTGCATCATGGGGGCTGTGCTGTTCCTCAAAACTTTCCAGTTTCCTCCATCGCTTTTGTCACACGTCCCGATCTGATCCGTCCCCTGATCCGCCCACCACAGCTTATCACCTAGGTAACGACACTGAATCAATAAGAGGACGCCACCTCACTACAGATCAACTCATGAAAACCGTCCTCTAGCTGAGCAGTGAGTACATAATCATAACAATATGCAGAAAAAGAGGAAGGAATTGCACACATTTAATAAACACACTCCGTAATCATCGTGAAGTAGCACACACTGCTGCAGAACCGCACTTCCTGTTCACAAGCGCCACAACTTCCCATCATGCATCGTTAGTACATGTGTCGTACCCATGATGGCCAGGGCGGAGGGTTTGTTTAATTTGCCCTTCACGCCTTCCATCACTTCCAGTCCGGTTCCGTCCAATCTGCAGCGACTGATGGTTCCGTTCCCAGAGCTGACCCAGTACAGACGAGAGTCTCCAAAGTCCAGAGACAAACCTGCAGCACGCATGCATACACATACACATACACACACATGCACACACATACACACACATGCACACACACACACACACACACACACACACACACACACACACACACATGCACACACATGCACACAAGTGCACACACACACAAGCACACATTAAAGCGCATACACACACACACACACACAGGAACACAAACACACACATATACACACATGCACACACAACAGTTAAACAGTTAATTCCTTTATTCTGTTTTGTGTGTGGGGGGTGGGTGGGGTGTGTGGGGGGGTGGGGGGTGGGGGTGGGGGGTGGGGGTGTCCCTCAATTGTTTTCATAGTTACACAATAAATGAAATACAAAACTATAGAATATTAATTTGTATAAAAGGCATTGTACAGAATGACATTGTCAAGTTTTAAAGATGTTTGTAAACGCCACGATAAACCACAACCAGTCAGTACTGTACAGTAACCATCACTCACCCACAGGCCCTCTCTGATTGGTGAAAATGATCGTGTGGTTGGTTCCATCCATGTTTGCCATGCTAATGTTATCTGCATCTGTCCAGTACATCTTCCTGAAACATCATCAAAATCCATATCATCATCTTCACTACACACGCAAGCAAGCACACATGTACGCACGCACACGCGCATGTGCATCCACATCTGTTAGTGTGTATGTGCACTGACCCGAGAGTGGGGTGGACCACAATGCAGTGTGGTTTGTCTAAATCCTGAATCACTGCGTTTTTAAAGGAGCCGTCCAGTCGAGCCACGTTTATCTGCTTTTTGTTGGCATCATAACTCGTCCAGAACAGGTTACGGGAAACCCAGTCCACTGCCAGGCCATGCACATTCGGTAGATCTGGAACACACACACACACTGAATATACAATAAAGTGTAATAGTCACACTGAGAAGATTAGTCACACACAATAAACACAGCCTAATGCTCCTAGCCAATCACAAAACTAGTACACCACAGAGAAAACAAGAAATAAAACATTATTATTATTATTATTATTATTATTATTATTACATAGGAACATATACATCGTGGAGCAGTGGTGGCTTAGTGGTTAAGGTGAAAGGCCACTGATTTGATGGTCAGCAGTTCGATCCCCACTGTTGTTGGGCCCTTGACCCTCATTTTTATATATATAAATTATATATAACATTCATAAATGGTTAAAAAGTAATTAAGAACTGATCAGAACAAACCAAAATTCTCTTAGCCAATCAGAACACTCCGTACTTCTCTCACCCATTCAGAAAACATGGCGATTTTCTCACTATAGTTCTCTCACCCAGTAATAACCCACTGTAATTCCATCAGCCAATCAGAACGCAGTGTACTTTTGTCGGCCAGTCAGTACTGGTCAGTGAAGGTGTATGTTTTACCTGCAGAGACGACGGTTTCAATGCCCGTGCCATTAATAAAAGCTCGCTTGATGGTCTGTGTACGAACGTCAGACCAGTAGATCCTTCGCTCTACAGAGTCGTAGTCCACGACCGTCACATTATCAATCTCAGGAACAGTGAAGGAGATGATGTAATTATAATACGGATTATAAATATCCACACCGCGGATCTCAATCTGACGAGCATATAGCAGGAACTGTCGAGATTCTATACCACAGACAGAGAGCAAGAAACAGTGAAGAGAGAAAGAGAGAGAGAGAGAGAGAGAGAGAGAGAGAGAGAGAGAGAGAGAGAGAGATTCACGGTTTCAAGCCAATAGACAAATTTACTACACACACACACACACACACAACACGTATAAAGTGGTGTACATGTGTGTGGAAGTGTGTTCAGATGTATCGATTTGTTTACAGGTATGTAGTCTACTTGCATGTGCGAGTGTGGCGTGTTCAGGTGTGTGGAGACGTGTACAGGTGAAGAGAGGTGTGTGTAGGTATCTACTACAGTACTATACAAGTGTGTAGAGGTGTGCACAGGTATCTAGAGGTGTGTTCAGGCGTGTTGCGATATGAAAAGGCTTGTACAGGTATGTCGAGATGTGTACAGATGTGCAACGTGCACTCACCATAGCAGGTTTTATTATCGTCACTCAGCCTCATTAAGTGAGGACACGCACAGGAGTAAGTCTGATTGTAATTAATAAGACAGAGATGAGAACACAGGCCGAGACCACCGTTCGCTGCACATGGGTTCAGAGCTGAAACACAAAGGGGGATACAAGGATCAGAATCAGAACCAGAAACAGGATCAGAATCCGAACACTACTGTGTACTATTGTGTACACACAGTTGGTCCACACAAGTCACAGTGAGATAAAGATAAAAGTCTCGATAAAGATAAATTTAAAAATGACAAATACTTATATACATACGGAATCTACACATACTGTATATAAATCTATAAATATATCTATAAGTGTGAAATGAGAAGTGAGTGAGATGTATATAAGCAGGTGGCGAATGAATGGAGTCGGTGAGGGACATGTAAAGTTTTATTAATATAATAAACAGTAGAATGTAAATGTGGATGTTGGTTCTGTATGGACCAGTTTTGTACAGTTTAATGTTCACAGGTACCAATGATTTCCTGTGTGGTTCAGTGGTACATTTCAGTGGTATCAGTCTCCCACTGAACAGATCCGCATGTGACGGATCAGCGAGTTGTGAAGCGGGTTGGAGTACCGTTCAGTGTCTTTTTTATTCTGGACTACATTCTCCTCTCCGACACCACTGTGAGGGAGTCCAGTTTCACCCCCACAACGGTACCGGTCTCGCAGATCAGGTTTTTTTGGTCTGTTAACCTCCACGACACTCAGCATGCTGCCCCAGCATGCATAGAGGACAGTGCTGGCCACAACAGACTCATGGAACATCCTGCGTAGTGTTCGACCTGTTAAACTACCTGAACCACCCCAAAAAATAAAGGCAGCTCTGGCCCTTCTTGTAAAGTGTGGTTCTGCTCTTAACCCAGTCCTGTTTATTGCTAAAATGAACTCCAAGGTATCTGCTAACATTTTCACACTGACACCCCTGGATGGAAACAGGAGTCACAGCTGTTTTGGATCCGAAAATCCACAATCCTTTCCTTGGGCTTTGTGACATTACGCTGCAGATAATTCTGCTAAAGCCATGTGATGAAGGAATCCAGCACGGCCCGATACTCCGTCTCCTCACCTCCACAGCAGAGTCATCAGAAAACTTCTGAAGGCTGCAGATTTTCTTTTCAATTAAATTCATGCTTTATTCAAACACAAGAGAGAAAGATAAAGAAAGAAGAGTTTGACAGATAGAGAGAGAAAAAAAATTGAAAGCAAAATCTCTCTTAATTTTTCAGAAATGAAGCATTGAATATGGTGCAAAATAGTGCAAACCTCCACCAGGGTAGTTTAATCTACAACTTTAAATCCAGGCTTTATTAAAAGATGATAAATTATGGCGCCACCCTGTGGCATCTTTTGTGATTATTTTTAGAGCTCTGTGTTTTGTTCCACTGTGCGTTGTGGGTGATTTCCCCCCTTTTGCCTGATCAGTAACAAAAAAAATCCTTCAAAACCACTCAGATATGAATCAGGATCTGAACCACACCCAGAACTTTATCAGTTCTTTGATGTTTACAAAACCTACATTTGCTATAAGTTTTTTGGAAATCCATCCATCTGTAAATTTCTCCTTATCATGGTCACACACACACACACACACACACACACACACACACACACACACACACACACACACACACACACACGAAACAAATAATAAAAACAATTATCAGGCCTCAGTTTGACTGAGCAGTGAATGGCGGTTCTGATACAGTATATCATTTCATTTTTATATAATTCACTTTTTCCTTATTTGCACTGAGAGGCAGAGACTGTGTGACTCGGTGGTAGGCCTGCCCACTTCTCCAGGAGAACTGAATCAGAGGAATAAAATTCTGAATGACTAGATATTTCCAGAGTTTCATCAGGAAATTCCACTCATACAGATGTGTTTAATAAAACCTTTTGTTAAGATGAGTGTTCGAGTGCTCGGGATGATGGTGTTGTGTTTGGGTTGATTGTGCTGTGGTCAGGATGAAGATACTGTGTTTTGGGTTGATGGTTGTGTGTTTTGGTTGAAGGCACTGTGTTTGGGTTGATAGTTCTGTGTTTGGGTTGATGGTGCTGTGCTCAGGATGACGTTACTGTGTTTGGGATAATGATGCTGTGCTCAGGATGAAGGTACTGTGTTTGGGTTGATGGTTCTGTGCTTGGGTTGATGGTTCTGTGCTCAAGATGATCTTACTGTGTTTGGATTAATGGTGCTGTGCTCAGGATGAAGGTACTGTGTTTGGGTTGATGGTTCTGTGTTTGGGTTGATAGCTCTGTGTTTGGGTTTATGGTTCTGTACTCAGGAAAAATGTAGTCTGTTTGGGTTGATGGTGCTGTGCTCCAGATGAAGGTACTGTATTTTGTGTTGATAGTTTTGTGTTTGGGTTGATGGTGCTGTGTTCAGGATGAAGGTACTGTGTTTGAGTTGATAGCTTTGTGTTTGGGTTGATAGCTTTTTGTTTGGGTTGATGGTGCTGTACTCAGGATGAAGATATTGTTTTGGGTTGACAATTATGTGTTTGAGTTGATGGTGATGTGCTCAGGATGAAGGTACTGTGTTTGAGTTGATAGGTCTGTGTTTGGGTTGATGGTACTGTGTCGGGTTGATGGTTCTGTGCTCAGGATGAAGGTACTGTGGCTGGGGTGATGGTTTTGTGTTTGGGTTGATAGTTCTGTGTTTGGGTTGCTGGTTCTGTGCTCAGGATAAAATTACTGTGTTTGGGTTGATGGTGCTGCATTTGGGTTGATGGCTCTGTGTTCAGGATGACGGCACTGTGTTTGGGTTGATGGCCCTGTGCTCAGAATCAAAAGACTGTGTTTGGGTTGAAGACACTGTGATTGGGTTGATTGCTCTATGTTTGGGTTGGTATTTTGTGTTTGGGTTGATGGCACTGTGTTTGGGTTGATGGTGCTGTGCTCAGGATGACGGCACTGTGTTTGGGTTGATGGCTCTGTGTTCAGGATGAAGGTACTGTTTTGGGGCTGATGGTGCTGTGCTCAGGATGAAGGTAGTGTGTTTGAGTTGAGAGTTCTGTGTTTGGGCTGATGGTGCTGTGCTCAGGATGAAGGTATTGTTTGAGTTGATAGGTCTGTGTTTGGGTCGATGGTATTGCGTCAGGTTGATGGTTCTGTGCTCAGGATGGAATAAGTGTGTTTTGGTTGATAGATCTGTGTTTGGGTTGATGGTGTTGTGCTCAGGATAAAGGTACTGTGTTTGGGTTGATAGTTTTGTGTTTGGGTTGATGGTGCTGTGCTCAGGATGAAGGTTATGTGTTTGGGTTGATGATTCTGTGTTTAGGTTGATGGTTTTGTGCTCAGGATGAAGGTAGTGTGTTTTTGTTGAGCTGAATTTTATTTTTTCTGATTTAATGAATTCAAACATTGATCAATCGTCTTTGGATTGAACTTTGATTAATATTGATGTGAGTTTGACTGTTCTGCCACTTTTCTGAGTGGAACCACACCAGTTCCACAATTTATTCCAAACATGTTGCTTCCATTTACATCAGCTCGATCATGAGCTCCAGATGCAACACATATGAAGGAAAATAACCTGACAAGTGTGATCTGAGAGAAGGTTCACAGGTCACAGTTGATCAAGACCGCAGTGGCCTTCACGTCCACAAAATCCTATCAGGTGCTTGCTTTCCTCTGTTGTAAACAAACAGACCTACAGACCGAAGTCCTGTTGTAAACATGTGACTTTTAATAAACTGACAAAGTCTATTAAGAGCAGGGTCACTCAAACAAATCTCCTGTGTCAGAATCTGCAACTCAGTAAAGACTTGAAGGGTCCGAGACACTTGCACTCTCTTCGTCAAGTCCATTACCTCTGACAAAATACAGTAATACAATAGAATAGCAAATAAGCACTGCAGGTAGTTTAGAAGAACCAAAACTGTCTTTCCTGACTGGAGGGAACATGGATTACAGAATAAAGAATATACTGCAGGGAAAAAGGATTAAGGAATATGGACTAGAGGTTAGGAAACAGGGATTAGGGTACAGGGACTACGGAACCAGGATTAGGGAACAGGGACCAGGGAACAGGGATTAGGGTACAGGGACTAGAGAACAAGGATTAGGGATTAAGGAACAGAGACCAGGGAACAAGAACTATGGATATGGGTAAAGAGACTCCGGAACAGGGACTAGGAAACTAGGGAACAGGAACTAGGGAACAGTGACTATGGAGCAGGGACCAGGGAACAGATAACAGGGATTACAGAACAGAGATGATCTCCTTCCTTCACTTCTCACCTTGTGGTTGTCTGGATGGATGATAAACTTGCAGATCGAATGGCTGCGTGTTGGTTCTCTGCACCACTGTGACATTGTTTCCTGTCCACTTGTTGGCTTTTGCAAGTGTGTTTGTGCGCCAGTCTGTCCAGTAAACTTCCCCGCCGTACATGGTGACAGCAAACGGGTGTGACAAGTACTCGTGTCCACGGAGAACCTCGATCAGGCCGGAACCATCGTACATGGCTGAGTAGATTGCATCGGATCTGAAAACAGAGAGGTTGTGGATAAAGAAACAGTCGTTTATTTAGTGGTTCAGACTTGCCGAATCTGAGGTTGCAAAAAGGAGCATCGGTTGCACAAGAAAAACTCCGCACTGCCATAGCAATCGTGATCAGGGCAACTAACTTAGTTACTTAGAGTTACTTAGAGGTTGTTCCAGATCAGGTCCCAGGGGGTTCCTCTACTTCAGACTCAAGTGTTCTGGCATATCCTGATACACCGATCTCAGCCCTGTGGTTGTATCGAATTTCTTGATCTTCCTATAGATTGTGCAGTCTGTTTTTAAAGCTGTTGATTGATGGGGCATTGACCACTTGCAGTGGTAGACCATTCCAGATATTAGCTGAATGACATTGGAATGAGTATTTTCTTATGCTGGTATTTCCTCTTGTAATCAGGATTTTCTTGTCATGGCCTCGACTAATGCTCTTTATGGAGTCTTCTCTCATCTGAATGAAGTTGGTGATAGACTTGTCATACTTTCCTTGGATTATCTTATACAGTTCAATCATATCGGCTCGAATCTGTCTGTACCTTATAGTTGGAAATTTTACAGCTTTTGGCCTATCTTGATAATTGAGGTGGGATATTCCTTGTACTTGCGTAGTTGTTCTTTGTACTCCTTCAATCTTGTCAATATCTTTCTTGAGATGAGGGGCCCATACAGAACTGGAATAGTCCAGATGTGTCCTGACTAGTGCTTTGTATATTGGTGCAAAGGTATCGATGTTTAGATTAGTGGAAATTCTTCTCACCATTGCAAAGGTTGTGTTGGCTTTTCTTACTTTCTCATATGTTCTTCGAATGAGAGTTTATTATCTATTAACACACCAATGTCCTTTTCTACCCGCACTTTCTCCAGCTTGTCGCCCATAAGCTTGTACTCCATGTTCGATTCAGGGTCTGATTTACCTAGATACATATTCTTCTGCTATTTCTTTTAACAATCTTGGATGCATTCCATCTATACCAGGTGACTTGTTACTATGTAGGTCTCTCAAGATCTTGAGGATATCTTCTCTGTCGATAGTTGGATTGGTCCACTTCACATCGTTTTCTTGTTCCTTCATTGATGGTATATCTTCTGGGGGCTCTTCTGTAAAGACACTGCTAAAGTAGTCGGCTAGAATATTAGCCTTTGTTTGGTCATCTTCTGTCTTCTGCGACTTGAGGTCCTGTGGGTTCATGCACAGCTCCCCAATCCCTTGTCTTGATTTGGATTTGGAGTTTATGTACTTCCATACTTTCTTAGGGTTTGCCTTTGATTCCTTTGCCAAATCCACTTCAAATAATCTTCTTGACTTTCGAGTCAATTTCCTCACTTTGTTCCTTACTCTGTTGAACTCTTTCCTTACTTCTGCACTTTTTGTCTTGACATACATTTTTGAGAGTCTTGTCTTTAATCAAGTTCCTTATATCTATGCTGAGTGGAATGATATTCCTTTTTCTGCTGTTTCCTCCTCTTGATTCTGGTATGAACTTTTCTACGAGGTATTGTATAATCTCCTTAAAGTGGTGCCAAGTACTCTCAATGTTTTCGTTTGGCCCCATTACCTCATCCCACTTGATATCTGCAGCCTCCTCTTTCATGTCTGCGTATCTACCTTTGTTATAATGTTTCCTCCTCCTCCTAGTTTCGTTTTTACGTATCCCGCAGCTGAAGGTAAACTTGATCACACAGTGGTGGCTTTTCCCATGTGGACTTATGTCGTCGAAGTCTTGGATTAAGTCCTCATCTTTACATCTGGTATCTAATAAGATCTAATATATTTGGGTTGTCGTCTCCTCTCCATCTGGTTGGTTCTTCCACCACTTGTACGAGGTAGTTGTTCTGTAGACATTCCATGAATTTCTCTTCCTCTGATTCAGGTGGGGCACACATCCCTTTCCAGTCAATGTTTGGAAAGTAAAAGTCACCCATTATGAGAATATGTTCGCACTTAATTCCACATACCTTGTCAATTAGGTGTCTCACATTTTGCAGTTCATCTGATGATGCCTTAGATGTTGAGCTATACACTAGGCTGACTATAATGTCCTTCTTTGTATCTGTTTTTATCTTCAAGACCAGGCTTTCCTCGAAGTCAATTCCAAGTTTTATTTCCTCCACTTCTATATCCTGGTGTACATACATTATCAATCCTCCACCTTCATTCTTGTCAATATTCCTGCTGAACAAGTTGTAGTTTACACAAAGCTCCAGAATAAACTCCTCCTGCAGCAGGTTCATGTGTCTATTTTTAGGTTTGACTTCACATATCCCTATAATCTTGGGTTTCTCCTCCTGTACTAGCACCTGCAGTTGTCATCTTGTTCCTCAGGGTGTCAGCATAATTGTGTATAATACCTTTGAAATCCTTCATATAAGACTTTTCTTTTTGTTTATTAAAATCCAGTCCACCTTTATTTGAATCTTTTTTGCTACTTTTAAAACCATTCTGTCTCTTCTGTACAATGTTAATATCTTCCTTAAAGTTGTCTACTTTCTGATCTTCACAACCTTGCGATCCCAAGGGGGCCCTCGTACTTTATATATATATATATATATATATATATATATATATATATATATATATATATATATATATATGTGTGTGTGTGTGTGTGTGTGTGTCTTCCCCTGTCGCCTTGTCGTTGAAATCCTTTGCTTCTTGTAGTCGTTTTTTTTTTTTTTTAATTTTCCCTTTCCAGCTTTGTTAGGTCATTCTGTATGGAGATGTCTTTGAACTCTGGTCCCCCTGTGATTTCCTTTATATGCTTGAATACCTTTAACTAACCATTGTTACTATGACAGGTCTGTGCTTTTGTTTGGTGTATTTCCCTATTCAGCTTACGTTTTTAATCTTCCCATCGTCTTTTCCTGTCCCACGCCTCAGAAGGTTTTGTATTTCTTGTGTGTCTTGTTTCTTTCTAGGTTCTGTTTGCAGACACAGTTTCAGGTATACCCAATATCAGTAAATTTGTTTTCCTGTTTGTCCTTTCTTGGAGGTCATTAACAACATCCTCTAGATTTTGCTTGTTATTCTTGGATCGCACTATTTCTTCCACCTCATTTCTGTTTATCTTTTTCTTTAATTCCTCTTCCAATTTTCTCACTCTCCCCTCAATACCTGACAGGAACTTCTTACACCTCTCCTCAATATCCAAATCCATAGCTAGTGCCTCCGACATCTTAATTTCACATTCATCTATGCAGTACCAATGTACGTGATCCATGGTAGAGATCACATCATATTCCTTTTTGGACCATTCAAGGCATTTTCTGCATGTCTATTTGTCACATCTGTCACACCGAACACACTGATCTGGCTCCAATAGCTTGGAACCACAAAGCTCACAAAAGACACTATCCTCTCCCCCATCTTGTTTGTTGTGATGGTCCATGTCCAGATGAGATGTTCTGTATGTAGATATGTCGCCAAGTCGTGGAGAAAGTCCACACGATTATTTGGATCCCTGGCTCCCTCTCCGAGTGTCACCCCGCCCATCACGGTAACTCATGCAAGCTAATTAACGTTACACTCAGAAAGAGGCTACAATCGAAAGATTCATGTAAAGCTTGAACTAGTTTGACTTTACACACACTTACAGATTTTGTTTATCGAACTAATAAACAGTAACAAACACCAAAATATACAAAATTAAGCACTGCGTTAGCAAGCAAGCAGGCTAACGTTACCTGACTAACAATAGCTTCCTCGAGCTGACTAGCATGCTAACTTCCTGATGTCGAATTCACGGGGTTTTCAATGATATGACGACTTCAAACTCCCCTTATGTTTATCAGGGCGTGCGTATTGTCGGTCTTCCTTTCGGCTTTTTCCCTTTTACTCGGGAGTCGCCACAGCGAATCATCTGATTCGCACATTTGATTTGGTATGGGTTTTTACGTCGGATGCCCTTCCTGTCACAACCCTTTTAGCAAGGGACAGAAACACGCTGACGACTTTGCAGCTCCTCTTTACGAAAGTCAGCAATGGTTCTTTTACATCAACCTCTCACCATAGACAGTGACAGACATGACCCGCCTTTGATAACCCAGTTAGCTGCACTGGGGGAGACAGTGACAACCTTGTGGAGAGTGGGACTCGAACCCCCAACCTTTGGATCAGCGATCCAGTGCCCTATACCACTAGACCACCACTGCCCCATAAACCCTGAAATATTAAATTAAATACAATTCTATTCCATGGAATATTTTAAACTTAGAAAAAAGTCGAAAAAGAAAAACACAAATAAAATCCTTCAGCCACTGCTGATACTCTCCCTCTCTCTCCCGCACTTCAACTTACCATCTCTATCCACCTTTCTCTTTGTTCCTGTAACATAATTTAGTAAGTCAATAACAGTGTGTCTGTCTTCCTTTCGGCTTTTTCCCTTTTACTCAGGAGTCGCCACAGCGAATCATTTTGATTCGCACGTTTTTTAATTTGGCAGAGGTTTTTACGTCGGATGCCCTTCCTGTCACAACCCTTTTAGCAAGGGATAGAAACACGCTGACGACTTTGCAGCCTACTCTTTCCGCAAGCCAAGTCAGCAATGGTTCTTTTACATGCCTCTCACCATAGACAGTGAGAGACATGGCCCGCCTTTGATAACCCAGTTAGCCGCACTGGGGGGACAGTGACAACCTTGTGGAGAGTGGGACTCGAACCCCCAACCTTTGGATCAGCGATCCAGCGCCCTATACCACTAGACCAGTGTGTAAACCATATAAAACAGGGGAGTCAAACTGATTTTCGCCGAGGGCTACAACAAATAAATTTAAAGGTTTTCAAGGGCCGAATAGTCAATGAACACTGATTGTAAAAGGGCAACAAAGAAATTTGCATGGCATAACAGTTTGCATAACAGTTTGTTTACACATTTGTCTTCTTTTGCTTGATTCACTGGATATTTTCTGATTACACTAAACCAGGGGTGTCAAACTCACACAAAGGGCCATGTGGCTGCAGGTTTTTGTTTCAACCAAGCAGAGGTACACCTCACTTGGCTCAGTTAATAAACTGGTCATTCTGTGTGCTCTGTACAGAGACTAACCAATCAACTGCCTGAAGACTCAAACCAGTGGATTAAATGATCGAGTCAGGTGTGCTTGCTGCTTGATTGAAACATAAACCTGCAGCCACACGGCCCAATGACACCCCTACACTAAACAGTGAGCCTGCAGTCTTTCTTGAGTCATCAGTGGCTAGCTGTTGAAATAGGCTGCTGCCACCTAGTGGAAGGGTGATGAATTAGAGTTCATGGCGGGTGCAAAAATGGATGCTAGTCATTTTCTTTGAAAGCACTGTGGGCCCCATAAAATGGCTTGGCGGGCCACATTTGGCCCGCAGGCCTCGAGTTTGACACCTGTGATATAAAATGATGTGTAATAACACCCAAGAGAGACACAATTTATTTAAAATTAATTTAATTCCCAACATCTGGCATATTTACTGCTATTCCCATAAACCTCTGCCTAGCTGTTCATCAACAAAATCCCTCACTCTCTTTGCTGTTGATTAGCTGGAATGCTTCAGGGTAATCTCTGGTATACTGATGATAAATGACTGGTGGAGCAAACACACACGTTCACGGACCTTTTGCTGGGACATAGGATATCAGGTCCTTGTTGTTGTGTAAATCATACGACTGATGTAATTAGATCCTGGCGTTGGGCCTCCCTAAGTTCCCAATTGTCTAGTAATAATAACATCAAGAATACACGCAAAAGGTAATAACTTACTAGGACTGAGTGCGCACTCAAACTGACAAACAGACTCACAAACAAACTGACGGACAAACGCAAGCACAATTTCCATCGGGACGAAAATCACTGGGTTGTACCTTCTGTGTAGCGCACACGAAAGCTAATAAAAAGAGTGAAGCCAATTGTTAGTGCTGGTGGTCAGAGAGCACTCACCGGGCGTCAATCCAGAGGATTCGCCTCTCCAGGTAGTCGACAGTAAGACCATTTGGCCAGCCTCCGTTTCCTGTCTCTTTATGGATGGTGCGTCTTCCAAAGCCACTCATAGAGGCCGCCTCAATCCTCGGCATGCTTGCATCCCAATCCGTCCAGAACAGGACTCTAAAAAGATTCATTCGCAGGACAGCAATTAATTAGAAACATTACTGCCGACTCCCGAGAAAAGGGAAAAAGCCGAAAGGAAGGAAGAAAGAAACTGGAACTAAACAACTAAAAGTGATCTACAGATGTGTGTTTAAGTGAGGGAGGAGCTTCTGACGGTTCATCTCACAGCCAGAGACTAATAACCTATAGGGAAACCGAATGAGTGTTAGAAAACCCCAAATCAATAAATTCAAGAGTTCAGTTAGGGGCGGTTCAACATTTTCAACATTTTCCGAAGCGTACAGAGCGAAAGCGTACAAATAAATGTTGACGATCTCTCGGCAGGATTTTTAAATAAGATATTAAACAAACCAATGGTCAAACCTGTTTTATAAAATAAATCAATGTATGTCCTTGATCAATACCTCTTTTATACACCAGTCAAATAATAATGAAATCAATAAAAAAATTTACTTTTAAAGAATTATTTTTAATGACACCTGCTTTAATATCAATATTATGACATTTGGTTTTAATAATAAAAACGACATTGTTTTTAATAATATTATTTTATATTAAAATATAATTCAAAATGTCTGCATTTTTTATTGGTCATTGGCTTTTGGACGACCACGCTTCAGTTTGTGATCAGCTGCCTTCTGAAGTTTCAGCAGCTGATACCAGGTTGGGTCGTATTCATAAATAAACCACTGCACACACAGCGCTTTTGATTTATGTGCTTGTCATATAAGTTATCGACCTGAAAGCCGCCATTGCTAAGTGCCCGCCTACACAAAGTTACTGTGACATCACTGGGTTGGTACAAAGTACCACATGAAATATAGTGCATGTATATCACAGCATATTATAGACATATTATAAACAACATGGAATCTCACACCAACAACACGCACAGTTTTTTAGCAGAAGACGATTCATCTATTATTCTCAGAAGTCTGTCTGCCTTCGTTTCGGCTTTTTCCCTTTTACTCGGGAGTCGCCACAGCGAATCATGATTGGCACGTTTGATTTGGCAGAGGTTTTTACGTCGGATGCCCTTCCTGTCACAACCCTTTTAGCAAGGGACAGAAACACGCTGACGGCTTTGCAGCTCCTCTTTACCAAAGTCAGCAATGGTTCTTTTACATGCCTCTCACCATAGACAGTGACAGACATGGCCCGCCTTTGATAACCCAGTTAGCCGCACTGGGGGGGAGGGGGGGGGGGGAGGGGCAGAGACAACCTTGAGAAGAGTGGGACTCGAACCCCCAACCTTTGGATCAGCGATCCAGCGCCCTATAGCACTAGACCACCACCGCCCCTATTACTCTCAGAATCAGAATGAAATATTATAGTTCAACCAAAAACAGTCTCAAATATATTTCAAACTACATCTGCAAGTACATGTGCCAAATACATTTACAAATTGAGATAAAGTTATTTATCTATTGAAAGGCACAAACAAATATTAATACATATTTACAGCACAAAAACATACTATTCATTGTATAAAAGTACTGAGCACGAGGCTGCAGATCCAGGCTGGATGGCTGATGATTATTTTATCCATTCATTCTCTGCAAGTCAATGTTTGTGCTCTAACACATGTGCAGGAGCCGGAGGCGGGACTAACAAACTGTGCTTTATTCTCACACTCGCACTTTGTTTGACTGACAGTGTTCAGCTACTATTGCTTACTGATAATATTATGTTTGTTGATTGGTCAGCTCGGGCGTGCACATGCGCGGTGCCCGTTACACGTTAACTTCCGGTTTAATTCCTGAGTCTAGTCATGCGGAACTGATCTCCGACTTTCTCTTCAATAACAGTCATTAAGTTTATTTATAAGATTGTGAATACACATCATTTCTTGTCCAGCGGAACTCAACTCCTACTGTGGTGGGGGGGGGGGGTGCACATGCACTCTGTGCCCACCCCCAACCTACGTCCTTGCGTAGCCTTAAACTTTAAAAGCTTTAAGCGTTAACACCGGTGTTAAGTCAAGCAGAGCGAATCAAACGATGTTGTTGTTGTGCGTGTACCGCTCTTAGGTGGTTGGCGACTCGCGCATTGAGAGTTTCAAACGTGCACGCACAAAAAAATATATACAGTATATACACTGAGCACATGCATTATTGTTGATCGACATTTTTATAATATTAAAAAGCGTACACAGACATCTTGCCCCCTCCCCCCCGAGCGTACATTTTGTACACTGAAGAAAATGTTGAAAATGTTGAATGATCCCTCAGTATAAACATTAAGGAGTTGAATACCCCTCTCTGGGGTCGAGGGCGATGGCTCGTGGGTGCTCAACGTCTCCGGCTAGCAGTGTCGTGCGCATGGTGCCATCCAGCTTCGCCACCTCGATTTGATCCAGGTTACTTTCCACCCAGTAAATATTTCCAGCGATCCAATCCACAGCTAATCCTTCAGGTGTCGCCAAGCCGTACTGAATCACTACGTCGAAAGTGGTCAGAGCCGCTGGGAGACGCACAAACATCCTTCTCAGGAAACTTTTCACCAAGCATTCGGAGTTTGATTGTATACATTTGTACTTTATTTTCTTCATTCACATTCAACCCTCACCTCCGTTCTCAGAGAGTTTTCCACAATAGATTTTATCCTCCACCACGTCGGTCCAGTAGAGCTTCCCCGCGCTCAGATGGAAATCGATAGCGATGGTATTGCGAAGTCCTGGTACGAGGACGCTGAACTCGCCTTTGTGCAGATCGATGCGTCGAATCTCGTGACGGTTTGAGAAGATGATGAACGGTTTAAAAGGGTCTGAGAGAAAGTGAGACGGATAAATGATATACATCAGTACATACAAGAAAAATGTCACAAAAACATCTTTTAAGAAAAAGCGTGGTAAGGTGCTGGTTTACTGATCTCAAGGTCAGGGGTTCAAGCCCCACTATCACCGGGTCATCCCTGCTGCCCCCCCCCAGTGCCCTTAACTGGGTTATCAAAGGTCAGCCATGTCTGTTACTGTCTATGCTGGAGGTTCATGTAAAAGAACCATCGCTGACTTTCGTAAAGAGCCCTGCGATGGACTGGAGTAGTCCAGGGTGTACTGTGCCCTCACCCAGAGTCGGCTGAGATGGACACTAGCCTCCCTGCGACCCTAATTAGGATTAGGCTGTTCAGAAAATGAATGCGTGTGTATATATATATATATATATATATATATATACACACACACACACACACACACACACACACACACACATATATATATATATATATATATATATATATATATATATATATAGAGGATTTTTTGAGTAGATCCTTCCGTAGGAGAGTGCTCAATACTTTTTGGTAGAGCAAATAAACAAAAATAAAAGGACAGGACAAAGAATTTCTATTGAAACTCCATTTATCACTAATGATAAAGTAGTGATAAATGGAGTTTCAATAGAAAGTCTTTGTCCTGTCCTTTTATTTTTGTGTATATATATATATATATATATATATATATATATATATATATATATATATAGATAGACACACACACACACACACACACACCCACCCACACATACATACACATACACATCCCTGTCTCTCGCTCTCTTTTGTTTTGTACATTACATTTCAATCACCCAGGAAGGTTTTTAGGAGGAAACAATTATTTAATTTACAGACATTAACTTTCTCGTATTAATGTCAGGATTTTCCTCCTTGGGATTATTTTGCAAAAAAACAAAAGTTGAACCCTTAATCAGTTATAAATGTTAAAATTGAAATTTTGTGTGTTTTTGTAACGGAATCATGATTTTTTTTTTTTTTTTTTTGCCATTATTTTCCTGAAATTAAAAAAGTTAGTTTAGTTTAAAGAAATTCTCTAAATGACAGTCTGAAACAAATAAAGAAATAAAAGTGTTTAATCAGAAACACATGACTTTCATTCAAACCTTCATTGTGTTTGGAAAACTCAGCCATACTTCCATTTCTGCCTCGAATCTCCAGAAACGCCATCAACTAGATGATGCTCCGTATCCATGGCAACTGTAGCACTTCCTGCCAGAATAAATGTTTTCCCTTTTCTTCTTCATATTAATAATGGATCCATTCACTGCGCCGCTGAATGTACCCAGTGCCCCCATTCACACCCCGTTCTTTATTCTCGACCCCTAAACCACCACCGCTGGTAGACAACAAGCGGATGACCTGCCAAGAGGCACGCGTCCTGCAGGACTGATCCATCGCCAACAACGTAAAAGCTTTGTTTTCCTTTTATTGTTTATTAATTTATACTATCTATTTATGTATCTATTTATTTATTTACTTATATAATATATATGTATGTGTGTATGTTTGTACTTGTATCTATTTTTGCACCCCCTACTGATGGTACTGCAAGAGCCTGTAACAGTGAATTTCTCCATTGTGAGATGAATAAAGCTGGATCTTATCTTATCTTATCGACTTTCAAGCTCTATTCTCTTCCTTTTAATCGCTTTAAAATTAAATGAAAATATAACAGACTTTTATTTGTAATTTAATCAGAACTTTTCATCTGTGTGAGGACCAAAACAAACATAAACAACAAGCTTTCAGACACATACACACCTGATTCACCTAATGTACCTGTGTTTGGACTGTGGGAGGAGCCCGAAGTAACCAGAGGAATGAGGAGTAAAAATAACAAGAATAATGTGTACAGAACAGGAGACACTCATTCTGGAATCGGGAGGTCGGGATCCAGGGTTCAGTACAGATCACGTGATCAGTGAACGCCGTGCTGTGCGTGTTATTTTACCGGTGCTCCTGCAGCTCTCCATGTCTGGCTCCAGCGCCCAGCCGTCGTAACATGAGCACTTGATGGTGAATTTGTCCTGCTCACAGCGCTGGCTGCATTTCAGATGTTTAGCACAGAAGCCCTGGATCTGGCAGGTTTTATTATTGGTGCTGAGCTCCATCCCGAGAGGACAGGAGCACACCAATCCCAAACCCGGAGCCACCGAACAGTTGTGACTGCAGCCGCCGTTCGCCAGAGAACACAGATCTGATCGTATACAGAGATCCACATCATGTTAAAGAACACAAGGTCATGCAGTAACACAGAACACCTGGACACACCTTTATAAGCATTAGAATGACTAGGGGGCGGGGCACGGACAGAGAAGACAGGGGACAGGAAGAGGAAAGAAAAGAGGAGAGAAGAACAGAGAAGAATGAGAAGATGGAAGAAAGGAGAGAAAAGATAAAAGCAAGAAGATGGAAGAGATGAGCAAAGTTGGAGGAGAGGAGAGAGAGACAGAAGAGAGGAGAAAGATAAAAGAGAGGAGAGAGACAGAAGAGAAGAGAGAGACAGAAGGGAGGAGAGAGAGACAGAAAAGTACACACTTGAGAATAGAGGAGGGAAATAAGAGAAGGGACTGCAGTCTCCTGGAAGTAGCAGAGTAACGAAATCAGGGAGGTTTTCTTTTCCAGGTGGTTGATGTTCCGCAGGTTAATTTCTCTCACCGCACAGTTTCTCATCCGATCCATCAGGACAGTCATCCTTCCCGTCGCACAGTCTCTCTGGCGCCAGGCAGATCTGGGAGTCGTTAGCACACACGTGGTGAGAGAGTTTACACACCAGTGATTCACAGTTCTCCTCATCCGAGTTATCCTCGCAGTCGCTGTCTCCATCACAGACCCACGCCTTACTGATACACTTTGCTACAGTGCAGAAGGTCAAAGTTCACAGTTAATAGCGCCGTGATCTATTATACCCCAGGATGTGTATTTATTTATAGTACAGTTAATGGCTTATGGATTCAACATCATTTATATGAATATCACCAACAACAAACACAACCACCATGATGACAACCACCACCATCACCGTCATCATCACCACCACCACCACCACCATCGTCATCACAACCATCAACACAACCACCATCTTTACAACCACCGTCATCATTCGCCGCCACCACCATCATCGTCATTCAGCACAGTCATCACTAACACTACATTTTCCTCACCTGAGTCTTTGCAGCCGAATTTGACTGCAGGGTCGCAGGTGTTGGTGACGCCTTCGCAGTTTTTCTCGTCGCTCATGTCAATGCAATCAGTGTCTCCATCACAGCGCCAGCGCAGAGGAATACAGAGGCTGTCCATTGTACACTGAAACTCATCTGTGTGACATCCGCCGGGGGGGCGGGTCGCTGAATCATCACACACACACACACACACACACACACACACACACACACACACACAATAAATAAATAATACTAACGGTCTTGTTCTACCATTGTGAGCACTGTATTTATCATTATTATTATTATTATTATTATGATCCTTGTCATTATTATCATTACTGTTATTGGTGCAGTTGGCGTGGGTCTCATCACTGAAGTCGTTGCAGTCGTTGTCTCCGTCGCAGGTCCAGTAATCGGGGATGCAACGGCCACTGTTGCATTTAAACTGTGTGCTGGAGCACGAGTGAATGCAGCCTGCTTCATCACTGTTATCTCCACAATCATTGTCTACAACACAACGCAATTACACAACAATCGCCAGGGGATACACAAAAATTAAACAACGCTACACAAGCCTTTATTCATTCCAACGGATCAGAGGGTGCAATTAATTTAATCTACAGTAATGTAAATAATATGCAAATGAAAGTCATCCTGTGGGTTCTGCTACACAATATGCACTACGGCTGGGCGAAAAATCAGTAAACTACCGTTATTGCGATATGACCATCAGTTTCATAAACCAACCGACGATCATCAGAACCTTCAGAAATGTAGAGTAACAGGTTTTAGCCCCGTGAGCACTTCACTGAGACTGTGTGATGTAGCGTGATCTGCACAGCTCGTGTAAAGATTACACCTCGTATATGATGTGATGTATAAGTGGGTGGTAGTGGGAGGAGTACAGATGGTTCATGCATAGGAAAAATACAAGGTGCAAACACAGCAGTAGAGCTGAGCTGTGCAGAAGAACGATGAATGCTGAGCGTCACCTGGTGTCTGTACACGTACTAAACACTCTGCATCTCCTGCCATGGTATTTTCATCAGATATTGTGAAAATTGTAATCGTAAATGTCCAAAAAAAAAATCACACATTTAAAATGCGATACTCTATGTATATACAATTTTTAGCTAATATCACTCAGCCCTTATGCATATGTGTTAGTGCATATGTAAATTATACGCAAATCAAACCGATGTCATTTGAATGCCAAATTTCTAATCACTTGAAATCAAAAAAGGCAATTAACACACAAACACATACACATACACACACACACACACACACACACAAATAGATGAATTAAAACACAAAACATTATTAATATAATCACAGAAACTGCATAGATCGGCCCATGCACCATGAATAAAATCTTATAAAATGACATCTCTGTACAGCTGCAGTGTTTTATTACAAATATTTACTGCTTTATATTCATTGTATTTACTGTGTAGGAAAGTATTTTAATTTATTCAAATTAAAATGGAAAATATTTTTCTTCCTACTAAGAAAATTCCAATGACAAAATCTGTAGAGATGATAAAATTGACAGTTGATAATTAATAATTCTTCCTGAATAAATCCTGTAGTTATTTTGCTGTAGAGATTATGGTGCATGTTGATCTATGCACTAACCGGTCAGGATGGGACAATTGAACTCATCAGATCCATCCCCACAATCCTTTTCTGCAACAGCGAGCCAATTGGAGACAAGGGGGCAGGGCCAATGGCACAGAGAACAGGAAATGATGTAAACACACACAGATGGACAAATAAGGTAATGATCACAAAGCACACAAGACAAACAAATGATAAGAAAGGAGATGTAATATGCAAACACAAACACACAAAATGCACACAAAACACGGCAATATACACACAAACACAACAATACACACAAACGCACACAAAACACAACAATGCAAACAAAACAATACACACAAACACACAAAACACAACAATATACACAAAACACAATACCCATGAACACACACACACACACACACACACACACACACCACATACAAACACACACAACAATACACATACACAAAACACAACAATACACACAAACACACAACAATATGCAGACACAAAACACAACACAACAATACACAAAAACATACACAACACAACAATACACACACAAAACACAATTATATACACAAACACAAAACAACAATACACACACAAAGCACAATATACACAACATACACACAAAACACAATACACACACAAAACACAAAAATATACACAAACCGACACAAAACACACACAAAGCACAAGAACATACACAAACACACACACAGACAACACAATACACACAAACACACACACACACACACAAAAATACACACACACAAAAGCACAACAATGCACACAAACACACAACACAACACACAAACACACAACAAACAAAAATACATATGATACAACACGATGATATACCCAAACACACACACAAAACACAAAAATATACACAAACCCACACAACCACACACACAAAACACACCAACACACATACAAAGCACAACAACAAACACACTCACCCAACACAAAAATACACACAATACACACACAAACACAAAATACACTGATATGCACAAACACGCCCACACACACACAAAACAAAAATACACACATAAAACACAATATACACAAACATACACACAAAACACAATAACCACACACAGTACACAAACACAGTCACACAACACAACACAATACACAGAGACAACACAACAATGCACACACACAAAAGAGAACAACACACACAAACACACACACACCACAATACACAACCCAAATAATACTAACAAACACACACAAAACAACAATATACACACACAACACAACAATACACACACAAAACACAAAAATATACACAAACCCACAAAACCATACATACACACAAACACACAGACACACAAAGCACAACATATACAAACCCACACAACCACATACACATAAACACACTCACATAACAATACACACACACAAACCAAATAATACACACAAACACACACAAAACAATACACACAAAACACAATATACACAATACACACATGCACACAAAACACAAAATATGCACACACCCACACAACCACACACAAAAAGCACAACAACAGACACAAACAAAACACAATTATATAGTGCAAAACATGAACAAACAAAACAACAAATAAAACAAATGAACATGAGCAAAGAAACAATTTGACTCTGCGAAATCCGCGACGTCGCCCTCTAGGCAGCGCCATCTTGGAGACATCACTCCAAGATGTCACTTCATGTTCAAAGTAAAAGGACATGAAGCGTAATAAAGTTAATCCTTTTGGTATCGTTTCTTAAACATGCTTCAGAACATAAAATCTCATGCACAAACATCCTAAACATTAACTTAAATACTGTACTGGAATAATTGAAAAATACTTTACTGTTGCTTTACAACAGTATATGCTGTATAATGTTTATATTTTATCATCAATAAATACAGTAGGACCTCGGTATTCGCAGGGGCTCGGTTCCGGCCCCTCTCGTGAATGAAGATAATCCGCGAGTTCTGTACCCGGAAGTAGAACTCCATGTATCATATTACATGTGAATGAGCAACCGGAAGTAAAATACTATGTATATATTGCGTGTGCTAAAATATGCTACTTAAACACATTCTATAGACAGTCATACTCATTAATACAGTATTATTTTCTGTAATGTACTGATAAAAATTAAACTTTCATATATTTTAGATTCATTGCACACCAACTGAAATATTTCAGGTCTTTTATTGTTTTAATTCTGATGATTTTTGCATACAGCTCATGAAAACCCAAAATTCCTATCTCAAAAAATGAGCATATGATGTTCAGGTAGTGTAAACGAGCTATTAACCTAATCATCTGAATCAACCAATTAACTCTAAACACCTGCAAAAGATTCCTGAGGCTTTTAAAAACTCCCAGCCTGGTTCATTACTCAAAACCGCAATCATGGGTAAGACTGCCGACCTGACTGCTGTCCAGATGGCCATCACTGACACCCTCAAGCAAGAGGGTAAGACACAGAAAGAAATCTCTGAGCGAATAGGCTGTTCCCAGAGTGCTCGATCAAGTCACCTCAGTGGGACGTCTGTGGGAAGGAAAAAGTGTGGCAGAAAACGCTGCACAACCAGAAGAGTCTGGAGGAAGACTGGGGACAAGGAAATGCCAAAATGCCTGAAGTCCAGTGTCAAGTCCCCACAGTCAGTGATGGTCTGGGGTGCCATGTCAGCTGCTGGTGTTGGTCCACTGTGTTTTATCAAGGGCGGGGTGAATGCAGTGAGCTATCAGGAGATTTTGGAGCACTTCATGCTTCCATCTGCTGAAAAGCTTTATGGAGATGAAGATTTCATTTTTCAGCACGACCTGGCACCTGCTCACAGTGCCAAAACCACTGCTAAATGGTTTACTGACCATGGTATTACTGGGCTCAATTGGCCTGCCGACTCTCCTGACCTGAACCCCATAGAGAATCTGTGGGATATTGTGAAGAGAAAGTTGAGAGACACCAGACCCAACACTGTGGATGAGCTTAAGGCCGCTATCGAAGCATCCTGGGCCTCCGTAACACCTCAGCAGTGCCACAGGCCGATTGCCTCCATGCCACGCCGCACTGAAGCAGTCATTTCTGCAAAAGGATTCCCCACCAAGTATTGAGTGCAGAACTGAACATAATTATTTGAAGGTTGACATTTTTTGTATTAAAAACTTTTCTTTTTTTTTTTTTTGGTCGGATGAAATATGCTAATTTTTTTGAGATAGGAATTTTGGGTTTTCATGAGCTGTATGCCAAAATCATCAGTATTAAAACAATAAAAGACCTGAATTATTTCAGTTGGTATATGCAATGAATCTAAAATATATGAAAGTTTAATTTTTATCAGTACATTACAGAAAATAATGATTTATCACAATATGCTAATTATTTGAGAAGGACCTGTATTATCCAGTTAAGCTGTAGATGCCACTCTCTTCTAAGAAACAAGACTTTCTCCGAAAGAAACAACAGTTTCCTCTGAAGTGCCTGAAGATAATCAGCTGAACTGCTGAAAAGCTGTAGTATTAAAGTCTTTCTCAATTACTACTCCAGTACAATGCCCAAGTTAATGTTCATGATAAATGTTAAGAAGCCACGGGGCAGCTGAGCCACGCCCCCTCAGCCGGAGCGGACAGTCAGTTAGAGAACAGCCGTCAAAATCAAAGTCCCCCAAAAAGAACATAAAATAAATGAAATGTAATAAGTTGGCTAAACAAAACAGAACGACAAATATGCTACACAACAGTACATAAAATCACATACACAAAAATTCAAAAAATTAACTTATGTACTGTACTGGAATCTTCTTCTTTCTTCTTTTCTTTTCGGCTGTTCCCTTCAGGGGTCGCCACAACGAATCATCAGCCTCCATGTCACCCTATCCTTTGCATCTTCTTCTCTTACACCAACGACCTTCATGTCCTCCTTCACCACATCCATGAATCATCTCTTTGGTCTTCCTCTAGGCCTTTTGCCTGGTAGTTCCAGCCTCAGCATCCTATTACCAATATACTCACTATCCCTCCTCTGTACATGTCCAAACCATCTCAATCTAGCCTCTCTGACTTTGTCTCCAAAATGTCTTACATGTGCAGTCCCTCTGATGTGCTCATTCCTGATCCTATCCATCCTCATTACTCCCAAAGAGAACCACAGCATTTTCATCTCTGCTACCTCCAGCTCTGCCTCCTGTCTTTTTCCCAGGGCCACTGTTTCTTAACCATACAACATCGCTGGCCTCATCACCGTCTTGTACACTTTTCCTTTCATTCTTGCCGATACCCTCCTATCACACATCACACCGGACACTTTTCTCCAACCATTCCAACCTGCCTGCACACGCTTCTTCACCTCTTTTCCACACTCTCCATTGTTCTGGATTGTTGAGCCTAAGTACTTAAAATCCTCCACCTTTCTTATCTCTGCTCCCTGTAATCTCACCGTTCCTCTTGGGTCCTTGTCATTCATGCACATGTATTCTGTCTTACTGAGGCTAATCTTCATTCCCCTCCTTTCCAGGGCATACCTCCACCTCTCTAGATTTTCCTGCACTTGTTCTCTGCTCTCACTACAGATCACAATGTCATCTGCAAACATCATAGTCCATGGGGAATCTTGTCTAACCTCGTCTGTCAGCCTGTCCATCACCATAGCAAACAAGAAGGGGCTGACAGCTGACCCTTGATGCAGCCCCACCTCCACCTTGAACTCTTATGTCACACCAACAGCACACCTCACCACTGTCTTACATCTCTCATACATGTCCTGCACCACTCTAACATACTTCTCTGCCACTCCAGACTTCCTCATGCAATACCACAGTTCTTCTCTCGGCACACTGTCATATGCTTTCTCCAGATCTACAAAGGCACAATGCAGCTACCTCTGACCTTCTCTGTACTTCTCCATTAACATCCTCAAGGCAAACACTGCATCTGTGGTGCTCTTTCTTGGCATAAAACCAAACTGTTGTTCACAAATGCTGACCTCTGCCCTTAGTCTAGCTTCCACTATTCTTTCCCATAACTTCATTGTATGGCTCATCAACTTTATCCCTCTGTAGTTGCCACAACTCTGCACGTCTCCCTTGTTCTTAAAAATGGGCACCAGCACACTTCTCCTCCATTCCTCTGGCATCCTCTCACTCTCTAAGACCTTGTTAAATGTTCTTGTCAGAAAATCTACTGCTACCTCTCCTAGACACTTCCATACCTGTCATCAGGACCAACTGCCTTTCCATTCTTCATCCTCTTCAATGCCCTCCTCACTTCACCCTTACTAATCTTTGCTACTTCCTGGTCCTCAACAGTCACCTCTTCTACTCTTTTTTCCTCTCTCATTTTCCTCATTCATCAGCTCTTCAAAGTACTCTTTCCATCTTCCCAGCACACTTCTGTCATCAGTCAATACATTTCCTTCTCTGTCCTTTATCAATCTAACTTGCTGCATGTCCTTCCCATCTCTATTTCTCTGCTGTGCCAACCTGTATAAATCATTTTCTTCCTCTTTACTTTCCAACCGAGCATACAAGTCATCAAACGCGCTCTGTTTGGCGTTTGACACTGCTACCTTCGCCTTACGCTGTGTCTCCCTGTACTCCTGTTTACTCTCTTCGGTTTTCTCAATGTCCCACTTCTTCTTAGCTAACCTCTTCCTTTATACACACTCCTGCACTTCCTCATTCCACCACCAAGTCTCCTTATCTACTTTCCTTCCAGAGGACACACCAAGTATTCTACCTGTCTCCCTGATCACATTAGCTGTAGTTGTCCAGTCATCTGGAAGCACTTCCTGACCACCCGAAGCCTGTTTCAACTCCTCCTTGAAGACAACCCGACACTCTTCCTTTTTCAACTTCCACCACTTTGTCTTCTGCTCTGCCTTTGCCTTCTTCACCTTCCTCACCATCAGCATCATCCTGCACACCACCATCCTATGCTGTTTGGCAACACTCTCACCCGCTACTACTTTGCAGTCACTGACTTCCTTTAAATTACATCGCCTGCACAAGATGTAGTCTACCTGTGTGCTCCTACCTCCACTTTTATAATTCACCCTATGCTCCTCTCTCTTCTGGAAGAAAGTATTCACCACAGCCATTTCCATCCTTTTTGCAAAATCTCCCAACATCTGTCCTTCTGCGTTCCTGTCCTGGATACCAAACCTACCCATCACTTTCTCGTCCCCTCTGTTTCCTGCACCAACATGTCCATTGAAGTCTGCCCCAATGACCACTCTTTCACCTCTGGGGGTACTCTGCATCACTTCATCTAACTCCCTCCAGAATCTCTCCTTCTCTTTTAGCTCACATCCTCTCTGTGGGGCATAAGCACTAACAACATTGACCATCACACCTTCAATTTCTAACTTGAGACTCATCACTGTATCTGACACTCTTTTCACTTCTAGAACATTCCTGACAAACTCCTCCTTCAAGATGACTCCGACTCCATTTCTCTTCCCATCCACACCATGATAAAACAGCTTAAACCCTGCTCCTATGCTTCTAGCCTTGTTACCTTTCCACCTGGTCTCCTGAACACACAGTATGTCCACCTTCCTCCTCTGGATCATGTCAGCCAGCTCTCTACCTTTTCCTGTCACAGTTCCAACGTTCAAAGTCCCTACTTTCAGTCCTAGACTCATGCCTTTCCTCTTCTCTCTCTGGCAACGGACACGCCTCCTGCCTCTCCTTCTTCGACGTCTTCGACCAACAATAGTCCAATTTCCATCAGCACCCTGCTGGTTGACGGCACTGATGGCGGTCGTTGTTAACCCGGGCCTCGACCAATCCAGTCTGTCATTCTTTCTTGTGATTCGCATAGTTTATTTGGCATTTGTTTTACGCCGGATGCCCTTCCTGACACAACCCTCTGCATTTACCAGGGCTTGGGACCGGCGTGAGGGAGAGACACTGGTTTGTGTCCCCCCCCCCCCCACGGCTGCATTTAGGTACTGTACTGGAATAATGATTGAAAAAGACTTTAATACTAGAGTGCTTTCAGATGTTTATTTCTCTTCAGGCACTTCAGAGGAAACTGTCGTTTCTTCAGGAGAAAGTCTTATTCCATTCAACGTCATTACCTTTTCTAGCGATCAGCCAGAGAAGACGCACAGCGTTTGAGTGTCATCACAGAGCCGAACCGGTAATTAAAACACATGAAAAAAAGAGGCTCATTGAAAACTTGTGCGCAAATGAGGAAAAAGGGCGGAACATCATCTCAACCAATCAGCAGGAAGGAGGACAGCCATTGGCTGAATTTGAGTGACGTGTCAGCTGCTCGACAGTCCGCGAATACTCAAACTGCAAGTGCAAAACCGCGAATAGTCAAGGGCCTACTGTATAACAGTAAAAGTTTATATATATATATATATATATATATATATATATATATATATATATATATTTCTATCGAAGAAGAATAGGTCGAAGAAGGAGAGGCGGGAGGCATATCCGTATGAGGAGAGAGAAGAGGAAAGGCTTGAGTCCAGGACTGAGAGGAGGGACTTTTAATGTTAGAACTATTACAGGAAAGGGTAGACACCTGGCTGACATGATGCAGAGGAGGAAGGTGGATATACTGTGTGTTTAGGAGACCAGAGGGAAAGGTAGCAAGGCTAGAAGCTTAGGAGCAGGGTTTAAGCTGTTCTATCATGGTGTGGATGGCAAGAGAAATGGAGTAGGAGTCATCTTGAAGGAGGGGTTGGTCAGGAATGTTCTAGAAGTGAAAAGAGTGTCAGACAGACTGATGAGTCTCAAGTTAGAAATTGAAGGTGTGATGTTCAATGTTGTTAGTGCTTATGCCCCACAGGCAGGATGTGAGTGAGAAAAGAAGGAGAGATTCTCCAGTGAGTTAGATGAAGTGATGCAGAGTACCCCCAGAGGTGAAAGAGTGGTCATTGGGGCAGACTTCAATGGACATGTTGGTGCAGGCAACAGAGGGGATGAGGAAGTGATGGGCAGGTTTGGTATCCAAGATAGAAACACAGAAGGACAGATGTTGATTGATTTTGCAAAAAGGATGGAAATGGCTGTGGTGAATACTTTCTTCCAGAAGAGACAGGAGCATCGGGTGACTTATAAATGCAGAGGTAGGAGCACACAGATAGACTACATCTTGTGTATATGATGTAATTTGAAGGAAGTCAGTGACTGCAAATGAGCAGTGGGTGAAAGTGTTGCCAAACAGCATAGGATGGTGGTGTGCAGGATGACACTGATGGTGAGGAAGATGAAGAAGGCAAAGGCAGAGCAGAAGACAAAGTGGTGAAAACTGTCATGTTGTTTTCAAGTAGGGGTTTAAATAGGCTATGGGTGGTCAGGATGTGCTTCTGGATGACTGGTCAACTACAGCTAATGTGATCAGGGAGACAGGTAGTAGAGTACTTGGTGTGTCCTCTGGAAGGAAAGTAGATTTGAAAGAAAGGAGACTTGGTGGAGGAATGAGGAAGTGCAGGAGTGTGTACAAAAGAAGAGGTTAACTAAGAAGAAATGGGATATAGAGAGGACCGAAAAGAGTAAACAGGAGCACAGGGAGATGCAGTGCAAGGCGAAGGGAGTGGTGTGAAAGGCCAAACGGAGAGCGTATGATGAATTGTATGCTAGGTTAGACAGTAAGGAGGGAGAACATGATTATATAGGTTGGCACAGCAGAGAAATAGAGATGTGAAGGACGTGCAGCAAGTTAGAGTGATTAAGGACAGAGAGGGAAATGTATTGACTGATGACAGAAGTGTGCTTGGAAGATGGAAAGAGTACTTTGAAGAGCTGATGAATGACGAAAATGAGAGAGAGAGAAAAGAGTAGAAGTGGTGACAGTTGAGGACCAGGAAGTAGCAAAGATTAGTCAGAGTGAAGTGAGGAGGGCATTGAAGAGGATGAAGAATGGAAAGGCAGATTGTCCTGATGACATACCGGTGGAGGTATGGAAGTGTCTAGGAGAGGTGGCAGCTGATTTTCTGACAAGAACATTCAACAAGGTCTTCGAGAGTGAGCAGATGCCAGAGGAATGCAGGAGAAGTCTGCTGGTGCCCATTTTTAAAAACAATGGAGACATGCAGGGTTGTGGCAACTACAGAGGGATAAATTTGATGAGCCATACAATGACGTTATGGGAAAGAATAGTGGAAACTACACTAAAGGTGGTCAGCATCTGTGAAGAACAGTGTGGTTTCATGCCAAGAAAGTGCACCACAGATGCAGTGTTTGCTTTGAGGATGTTAATAGACAAGTATAGAGAAGGTCAGAGGGAGCTGCATTGGGCCTTTGAGGATCTGAAGAAAACATATGACAGGGTGCCGAGAGAAGAACTGTGGTATTGCATGAGGAAGTCTGGAGTAGCAGAGAAGCATGTTAGAGTGGTGCAGGACATGTATGAAAGATGTAAGACAGTGGTAGGTGTCCTGTCGACATGACAGAAGAGTTCAAGGTGGAGGTGGGACTGCATCAAGGGTCAGCTCTGAGCTCCTTCTTCTTTGCTGTGTTGATGGACAGGCTTCCAGACGAGGTTAGAGAAGAATCTCCATGGACTATGATGTTTGCAAATGACATTGTGATCTGTAGTGAGAACAGAGAACAAGTGCAGGAAACTCTAGAGAGGTTGAGGTATGCCCCGGAAAGGAGAGGAATGAAGATTAGCCTCAGTAAGACAGAATACATGTGCATGAATGACAAGGACCCAAGAGGAACGGTGAGATTACAGGGAGCAGAGATAAGAAAGGTGGAGGATTTTAACTACTTAGGCTCAACAATCCAGAGCAATGGAGAGTGTGGAAAAGAGGTGAATAAGTGTGTGCAGGCAGGTTGGAATGGTTGGAGAAAAGTGTCCGGTGTGATGTGTGATAGGAAGGTATTGGCAAAAATGAAAGGAAAAGTGTACAAAACGGTGTTGAGGCCAACGATGTTGTATGGTTTATAAACAGTGGCCCTGGGGAAAAGACAGGAGGCAGAGCTGGAGGTAGCAGAGAAGAAAATGTTGAGGTTCTCTTTGGGAGTAACGAGGATGGATAGGATCAGGAATGAGCTCATCAGAGGGACAGCACATGTAAGACGTTTTGGAGACAAAGTCAGAGAGGCTAGATTGAGATGGTTTGAACATGTACAGTGAAGGGATAGTGAGTATATTGGTAGTATGATGAGGTTGGAACTACGAGGCAGAAGGCTTCGAGGAAGACCAAAGAGACGATTCATGGATGTGGTGAAGGAGTACATGAAGGTAGTTGGTGTAAGAGAAGAAGATGCACAGGATAGGGTGAAATGGAGACAGATGATTCGCTGTGGAGACCCCTGAAGGGAGCAGCCGAAAAGAAAACAAGAAGAAGACACATACAGGGATCTCTCTTACTTTCCACGGTTAATTGGGACCGAGATCCCCACGCAATCCCCACACCAATTACATTAAATACACAAACACTCATCAACACACACACACAATTACACTAAAATACACACACACACACACACACACAATTACACGAAAATACACATACACTTTAAAACACACACACACAATTACACTAAAATACACACATTAACGCACACACACACACACACACACACACACAATTACACTAAAATACACACATTAACGCACACACACACACACACACACACACAATTACACAAAAATACACACATTTATACTAAAATACAGACACAGACACACACACACACACTTTAAAACACACACATAATTACACTAAAATACATTAACACACACACACACAATTACACTAAAATACAGACACACTCTTACATTAAAATACACACATTTATACTAAAACACACACACACTTTAACACACAGAATTACACTAAAACACACACACACGTACATTCACACACACACGCACACACACCCGCACAATTACAATAAAATACAGCTATACTCTTACATTAACACAAACACACATTTATACTAAAATACACACATTAACACACACAATTACACTAAAATACACACACACACACACACACACACACACACACACACACACACACACACACACACACTTACATTCCACCAGTCATACAGGCACACACTGCAACAGAGTAGACGTGAGAGAATTAAGATGTCTCACCGCTATCGCAGCGCCAGTTCATGTTGATACAGCGTCCGTTGTCACATGTGAACTGCGTCAGCGGGAAACACGTCGGATATGCTGGAAAATACACAACCATGGTATCAGGAACAGTATCACGACTCCATATAAGCAGTGAGTCCGGAGACGTCCTGCATTCATATCACTGCCGGGAGTTATTACTGACCACGCGGATCAATGTCAACATCAACATCAGATCAAAAGAAACATTGGACGAAAATTTCTCAATTCGAAAGTAATCATTTATTCAATAACTACAAATAAAGTATAGTTTATTTTTATATTATTATATTATTATATTTATTATTATTATTATTATTATTATTATTATTATTTACAGTAAAGATTTATATGCAGCAGAGAGAGACACGCAGCCCAGACAGCAAATGGGATTTCTCCCAGGAAGCACTGACTAGTCAAACCCAGGCACACTCTTGATCTGTGTTAATAGATCAGGAGGTACCAAATCGAGGGCGCCGAGAACAATGGGGGAGTCGGACGACTCTGTACTTTGGATACAAGTGAGACATTTCAGAGGCGAGGTCCGCATATTTTGCATGCTTCTCCTGAATCTTGTCAATCACATTGCTGTCAAAAGGGACAGAAAATTCAATAATATTAATAATTCCATTGGATTTATCAAAAAGGACAACATCAGGTTTGTTGGCTTCAATTCTCCTCAGGTTGTATATGGGCCAATTCCAAACAAGCTTGAAATGATCATTTCCCATGATGCCCTGGACATGATCAGGGTCGTACCATGGATGGACCTCTGAGGCAAAACCACACGCATGACGGAGACGATAATAAAAGGAACGTGCCATGCCATCATGTCTTTCCAGATAAAGAAGTTTGTGCCAAAACAGGACAACCACTGACAAGGTGTTGGACAGTTTCACTAAATTCACGACACAAACAACATTTGGGATTTACATTTTCCCTTATAATATTAATATTATATATAATATTACGTTGACGATTGCATGTTGGAAGTGACTGGTCCTGAGCAGCAAAAAGAAAGCCCAGTGTCACTTTTCAGACCAGCCGACTTCATCCAGGCAAAGGAGTCGGAAGGATGACTGTTCTGCCCAACACACTGCACATAAACACGATGTAGTGGTTTTACAGACAGTTTTTCCTTGAAATGAAGACTCTGAGCAGATTTTATGAAAGACTTCACCTGGTTGACACAGAGATGTCGCGTCCAGCAGTACTTCGCCATCGACAAAATCACCATTGACGTTGAGATTCTGTCCAGCAGTACTTGGCGCGTTTAAGATAACTATGGAAGTCCTTGCTTTCATCATGAGTCTTGATATGCTTCACAAGAGGATCATCAGATAAATCAATATGTACAAAAGTACACAATAAAATACCATCATCAAGTGCCTCCACATTCATCAAACCTCATCCCCCGGAATTGATTGATAAATATAAACGATTGATAGAGAAAAATAATTTAATTGGAGGAGCAATAGGATGACACGAGATTTGTCAAACACCCTGTAAAGATTTTGTACATAGTATTCAGGCAGGTAATAGGGCGGTCATTTTAGGATCTGTCAAGTCTCCTTTCTTTGGGAGGAGTATTGTGCGACCTTTACAGAACCAAGGAGGGACATCTCCTGTGTCCATCAAATAATTAAAACAAGTGAGCAGATGTGGTTGGACACAGGGAACAGTTTACAACACCGATTTTGAATGCCATCAGGTCCAGGAGCTGTGATTTGGACATTTTTATTGTTTTCTTCAGGCAGTCCGAAGTAATGAGACACAGCATTGGTGAGTTAACGTTTTCTGACGTGGCTTTGCTGGATTCTTCCACCCATGTTCCTCAAGGTTACAGTTGCCAGGTATAGACCACAACTGTGACCAAAACCTCTCACTGGATTCCCTGGGTGGTCTCTGGTGGTCATCACTTGTAGGTGAATTTAGTTGCCTGTAAAATTGTTTTTCGTTGGTTTTAAATATTTTGTTTTTGTCTAATGAATTTATTCTTCTTTTCCCATTTTCTTTTTCTCTCTGTCCAAATCTTAACCTTTGCCTTCAGGGAATCAAGTATCTGAAGGAGAATTTTTTTCCTTAGTTTTTTGTATTTTGCCTTTAAATTTCTCCAAATTGTCTTTTGTCTTCTTGACATTGATTTGCCATGAGATCTTAATTTAAGGCAAAGCTCCAGCCACGACATGTCTTTCCTTGTTTCTTTTAATTTACGTTGAAACCGGTTTTCTTTACTTTTCTTGCTTTGACCATTGTTGGAAGGTTTGGAAACTGTATGTAATTCCTCTAAAGTTCGAATAGCGGCAAACATGCAACAACTAATCTCATGCAGGGAACACGCCGCGTCGTTACAGAAATTATTTCAGTTAATTTATCAATTTCATTTGGTGGAAAAGATTTTATTGCAATTTTAACTGGCTTCCTTTTGTCAATCCGTCAATCTAAAATTTCTCTACAGTAACGGTTAAACAAAACAGAGATATGATCATCATGAACTGAAGATGTGGAAAAATCATTGGTCAAATCAGAAAGTGGAAAGCCAGGGGAATTTTCATTGTTGCCGTCAGGTGGGCGAACTTCATTGGGAGGAGGGGAGAGGATACGGGCGTTCATCTGCAATTTTGGGTTCTTGAGAAGGTACCTGACCACTTGCAGGGAAATTATCATCTGCATCACGGCGCATGTAGATCTTTACTCGCCGGAGCTGATCTCACAAATTTTGTTGGGTCAGGTGAGCATACAAAGGGTTGGCATTGTCCCAATGTTGCTTTAGCGACTTGCCATTGATACGTGGATTTTCAGGCCAATTAGTCGCCTTCGCACACTCAAGTAGTGTGGATTTTAGATGTTTCGTCCAGGATATTCGGAGACGGGTTCTTTGCCTTCCCCTGGGGCAAGTCCCATTTCCAGTTTGGCAGGTTTGATTACCAGAGGGAGGCTGACTGGGCTGCGAAACTGAAAGATTAAAATTTTTTTTCCCGTTCAGTAACCCAGTAGTAAACCAGCTGCGGGGGGTCAGCCCTAACTGTGTGATGTACGTTTAGTTCAGGGAAAATCCCCTATCCAGGCCCACCACACGGAGGCTACATCATCGGGTCCCTTATTATTATTATATTATTATTATTATGATTATTATTATTGTGATTATGATGATGATGATGATGATGATGATGATTATTATTATTAATAATAATAATAATAATAATAATAATGAGTTGAGCATATAATGTATTTAAGTTGAATAAAGGAAGTGATGCCAGTGACTGATGGTTAGTATACCACATGACGCAGGTTCATCAGATCGATCGCCACAGTCATCGTCCAGGTCACATTTCCACGAACTTGGAATACAGCGTCCGCTCGCACACGAGTACTGATTGGCTGGACACGTCCAGGCTAAAGTCACAAAAAACATGATATATTTAAAGATAAAAATTATTTGATTATATTTTTCCTGATAAATAAATTGATTAATTGTTTAGAGCGTTTGTGAAAGGAATCAAAGCTGAAGACTCACGATCAGCCCAGAATTGCCCAAAAACTTCAAACAACACACCCTCAAATTCATGATTATATTTATTTCTCATTTGATTTAACTATATTTACTTTTTAAGAATTTTTTATCCAAACCAGAAAAAAAAAAGTTGGCACACGATACTGTAAAAATTGTGAATAAAAACTGAATGCAATGATGTGGAAGTGCCAAATTTCAACAGTTTATTCTGAATAGAACATAGATGACAGGGTCACAAGTTTAAACTGAGAAAATCATTTTAATGGGAAATATGTTGCTTTTAAATTTCATGGTGTCAACAAATCTCAAAAAAATTGAGACAAGGCTATTTTTACCGCTGTGAGGCGTCCCCTCTTCTTCTCACAACAGTCTGCAAATGTCTGGGGAGCGAGGAGACAAGTTTCTCAGGTTGAGAAACAGGAATGCAGTCCCATTCCTGTCTAATACAGGCCTCAAACTGTTCAACTGTTTTCGACATTGTATGCTGCACCTTCCTCTTTTATGATACGCCAAATGTTCACTATAGGTGAACGATCTGGACTGAAAGCTGGCCATTTCAATACCCAGATCCTTTTCCTACGCAGCCATGATGCTGTAATTAATGCTGAATGTGGTCTGGCATTATCATGTTGAAAAAGGTCTTCTCTGAAAGAGATGACGTCTGGATGGGAGCATAAGTTGTTCTAGAACCTGAATATACATTTCTGCATTGACGGTGCCTTTCCAGATGTGCAAGCTGACCATTCCACACACACTCATGCAACCCCATACTATCACAGCTGCAGGCTTCTGGACTGAGTGCTGATAACAACTTGGGTCGTCCTTGTCCTCTTTAGTCCGGATGACACGTTGTCCCAATTTTCCATAAAGAACTTCGAATCGTGACTCGTCTTATCACTGAACACTCCATTTTAAATGACCCCTGGCCCAGAGAAAACGCCTGCGCTTATGGGTCCTGTTTAGAAATGGCTTCTTCTTTGTACTGTAGAGTTTCAGCTGGCAGCGGCGGATGGCTCGGTGGACTGTGTTCTAGACAATCTTTCTACTACTTTCTAGAAGTATTGCTGAGCCCATTGTGTGATTTCCCGTACAGTAGCATTCCTGTTTGTGGTGCAGGGCCGTTTAATGGCCCGAAGATCACGGGCATCCAATATGGTTTGTCGGCCTTGACCCTGACACACAGAGATTGCTCCAGATTCTCTGAATCGTTGGATGATGTTATGCACTGTAGATGATGATAACGTCAAACTCTTTGCAATTTTTCACTGGGAACCACCTTTCTGATATTGCTCCTCTATCTTTCTGTGCAACATTGGGGAATTGGTGATCCTCAACCCATCTTTGCTTCTGAGAGACACAGCCACTCTGAGAAGCTCTTTTTATACTAAGTCATGTTGCCAACGGACCTCGTTAGTGGTAATTCGTCTTCCAGCTGTTCGTTATAAGCGCAACTGACTTTTCCAGCCATTTATTGCTACCTGTCCCAACTTTTTTGAGATTTGTTGTTGTTCTTCTTCTTTTCCTTCTGGAATTCGGTGGTCACGTGGGGATCCTGGTCCCAATTAACTGTGGAAAGTGAGGGATCCCTGTATGTGTCTTCTTCTTCTTTTCCTTTCGGCTGCTCCCTTCAGGGGTTGCCACAGCGAATCATCTGTAGACCACCTCTTCTACTCTTTTTTCTCTCTCATTTTCCTCATTCATCATCTCTTCAAAGTACTCTTTCCATCTTCCCAGCACACTTCTGTCATCAGTCAATACATTTCCCTCTCTGTCCTTAATCACTCTAACTTGCTGCACATCCTTCCCATCTCTATTTCTCTGCTGTGCCAACCTGTATAAATAATTTTCTCCCTCTTTACTATCCAACTGAGTATACAAGTCATCATACGCCCTCTGTTTGGCCTTTGACACCGCTACCTTCGCCTTACGCTGTGTCTCCCTGTACTCCTGTTTACTCTCTTCAGTCCTATCTATGTCCCACTTCTTCTTAGCTAACCTCTTCCATTGTACACACTCCTGCACTTCCTCATTCCACCACCAAGTCTCCTTGTCTCCTCTCCTTCCAGATGACACACCAAGTATTCTACCTGTCTCCCTGATCACATTAGCTGTAGTTGTCCAGTCATCTGGAAGCACTTCCTGACCACTCAAAGCCATTTTCAACTCTTCCTTGAAGACAACACGACACTCTTCCTTTTTTAGCTTCCTCCACTTTGTCTTCTGCTCTGTCTTTGCCTTCTTCACCTTCCTCACCATCAGTGTCATCCTGCACACCACCATCCTATGCTGTTTGGCAACACTCTCACCCGCTACTACTTTGCAGTCACTGTCTTCCTTCAAATTACATCACCTACACAAGGTGTAGTCTACCTGTGTGCTCTTACCTCCGCTTTCATAAGTCACTCTATGCCTATGCTCCTCTCTCTTCTGGAAGAAAGTATTCACCACAGCCATTTCCATCCTTTTTGCAAAATCTACCAACAACTGTCCTTCTGCGTTCCTGTCCTAGATACCAAACCTGCTCATCACTTCCTCATCCCCTCTGTTCCTGCACCAACATGT
Source organism: Plotosus lineatus (assembly GCA_024760905.1). Taxonomy (NCBI): domain Eukaryota; kingdom Metazoa; phylum Chordata; class Actinopteri; order Siluriformes; family Plotosidae; genus Plotosus; species Plotosus lineatus. The sequence goes on from CM045732.1 coordinate 937,634, forward strand.
CCATTGATGTCTGCCCCAATGACCACTCTTTCACCTCTGGGGGTACTCTGCATCACTTCATCTAACTCACTCCAGAATCTCTCCTTCTCTTCTAGCTCACATCCTGCCTGTGGGGCATAAGCACTAACAACACTGAGCATCAGTTCATCATCAGTTCCTTTTCTGTAACCGCTTCATCCTAATTAGGGTCGCGGGGAGGCTGGTGCCCATCCCAGCCAACTCAGGGCGAGGGCAAAGTACACCCTGGACAGCTCGCCAGGTAATCGCAGGGCGGAAACACGCTGACGGCTTTGCAGCCTACTCTTGTCGAAAGTCAGCAATGGTTCTTTTACATGCCTCACACCATAGACAATGAGAGACATGGCCGGCCTTTGATAACCCAGTTAGCTGCACTGGGGGGGGGGGACAGTGACAACCTTGTGGAGAGTGGGACTCAAACCCCCAACCTTTGGATCAGCGATACGGCGCCTTATACCACTAGACCACCACTGCCCCCCCACCAGACCACCACTGCCCTCAACTAGACCACCACTGCCCCCCACTAGACCACCACTGACCCTGAACATTGAACATCACGCCTTAAATTTCTAATTTGAGACTCATCACTGTATCTGACACTCTTTTCACTTCTAGAACATTCCTGACAAACTCCTCCTTCAAGATGACTCCTCCATTTCTCTTGCCATCCACACCATGATAGAACAGCTTAAACCTGCTCCTAAGCTTCTAGCCTTGCTACTTTTCCACCTGGTCTCCTGAACACACAGTATGTCCACCTTCCTCCTCTGCATCATGTCAGCCAGGTGTCTACCTTTTCCTGTCATAGTTCCAACATTCAAAGTCCCCACTCTCAGTCCTACGCTCATGCCTTTCCTCTTCTCTCTCTGCCTACAGACACGCACACACGGACGCACACGGATGTGCACCTCACATAAAAATGTAAACAGTTTGATTGGGTTAATTTTTTTGTTTTTGTTTGTTTGTGGGACTTGTTTGCATAATTGGCCTTGTTTTGCTGCAATTACCTTAACTCTTCCCCTATTTTTCCTTATTTTTTTATTTTTCAATAAATATGTTTGAAAAACTCATGATGCAGTGAAGCCGCAGACACTGAAGCACGAAGTAGCGAGGGATCACTGTCTGTGTGTGTGTGTGTGTGTGTGTGTGTGTGTGTGTGTGTGTGTGTGTGTGTGTGTGTGTGTGTGTGTGTGTGTGTTTGTGTGTGTGTTTGTATATTCACAGTGGAACCTCAACTTACGAAAGCCCCAACAAATGAAAAATCCAGGTCAAGAAAAACATTTTCCTAAAATTTTTGACTCTGGATACGAAACAAGTTCACGTTACGGAAGCACCATCACAAAAATTCAAACAATGCTCTCCCATTGACTATATCTCCCAACATCCCGCTCCGCTAGCCTCTCATTGGATATCTCCCAACATCCTGCCCCACTGGCATCCCATTGGCTCAGAGGGATGACGCAGCTCCCTCCCATTGGCTATTATGGAGCACCTATAATGCTTTTCGTGGAATGGACAGAGTTACTGTTGTTTCATGAGTTTTTCGAGTGTGCTCATTGCAACTTTATTTTTTGGCTCAAGCTTTTAACTTTGCATAAACATTTGAAAGATTATAACTCTGCTAAGAAGACATGATCAACACACGCACGTACATACACACACACACACACACACACACACACACACACACACACACACACACACACACACACACACACATGTGATTCCCAGTGAGAGTGAAAAGAAGATGCGGGCTCAAGGCATGCGGTTGAGTGATATCGCAAAGGAATATGGCCAAACTCGTCTACCATCGGTACGATATTGAAGCAGAAGGAGGCCTTAAAACATATGCTTTTATAATTTTTAAAGTGTTTCGGGGGTAGTATTGGGGGCATTGGAATGAATTACACGTTTTGCATGTAAAACCGCTTCCGGAACAGATTAATTTCGTAAATTGAGGTACCAGTGTGTGTGTATATATATATATTTATATGTGTTTGTGTATGTGTGTGCATGTGTGTGTGTGTGTGTGTGTGTGTGTGTGTGTGTGTGTGTGCGTGCGTGTGTGTGCGCATGTGTGTGTGCGCGCATGTATGTGTGTGTATATACCTGAGCATGTAGAGTTGGATTCATCCTCATCATTGCCACAGTCATTGTCTCCGTCACATAGCCAACGCATCGGGATACAGCGATTATTCTGACATTTGAAACGATCAGCGGGACACGTGTGCTGATCTACACACAACACATCATTACTAAAGAACACATACACACACACACACACACACACACACACACGGATACAAACACATACACATACTGGTCCTTCTCGAAAAATTCACATATTGTGATAAAGTTCACGATTTTCTGTAATGTACTGATAAAAATTAAACTTTCATATATTTTAGATTCATTGCACACCAACTGAAATATTTCAGGTCTTTTATTGTTTTAATTCTGATGATTTTGGCATACAGCTCATGAAAATCCAAAATTCCTATCTCAAAAAATGAGCATATGATGTTCAGGTAGTGTAAACGAGCTATTAACCTAATCATCTGAATCAACCAATTAACTCTAAACACCTGCAAAAGATTCCTGAGGCTTTTAAAAACTCCCAGCCTGGTTCATTACTCAAAACCGCAATCATGGCTAAGACTGCCGACCTGACTGCTGTCCAGAAGGCCATCATTGACACCCTCAAGCAAGAGGGTAAGACACAGAAAGAAATCTCTGAGCGAATAGGCTGTTCCCAGAGTGCTCGATCAAGCCACCTCAGTGGGACGTCTGTGGGAAGGAAAAAGTGTGGCAGAAAACGCTGCACAACCAGAAGAGGTGACCGGACCCTGAGGAAGATTGTGGAGAAGGGCCGATTCCAGACCTCGGGGGACCTGTGGAAGCAGTGGACTGGGCTACAGGTGCCGTATTCCCCAGGTCAAGCCACTTTTGAACCAGAAACAGCGGCAGAAGCGGCTGACCTGGGCTACAGAGAAGCAGCACTGGACTGTTGCTCAGTGGTCCAAAATACTTTTTTCGGATAAAAGCAAATTTTGCATGTCATTCGGAAATCGCGGTGCCAGAGTCTGGAGGAAGACTGGGGACAAGGAAATGCCAAAATACCTGAAGTCCAGTGTCAAGTACCCACAGTCAGTGATGGTCTGGGCTGCCATGTCTGCTGCTGGGGTTGGTCCACTGTGTTTTATCAAGGGCAGGGTCAATGCAGCTAGCTATCAGGAGATTTTGGAGCACCTCATGCTTCCATCTGCTGAAAACCAGCACGACCTGGCACCTGCTCACAGTGCCAAAACCACTGCTAAATGGTTTACTGACCATGGTATTACTGGGCTCAATTGGCCTGCCAACTCTCCTGACCTGAACCCCATAGAGAATCTGTGGGATATTGTGAAGAGAAAGTTGAGAGACACCAGACCCAACACTGTGGATGAGCTTAAGGCCGCTATCGAAGCATCCTGGGCCTCCGTAACACCTCAGCAGTGCCACAGGCTGATTGCCTCCATGCCACGTCGCACTGAAGCAGTCATTTCTGCAAAAGGATTCCCGACCAAGTATTGAGTGCAGAACTGAACATAATTATTTGAAGGTTGATTTTTTTGTATTAAAAACACTTTTTTTATTGGTCGGATGAAAAATGCTAATTTTTTGAGATAGGAATTTTGGGTTTTCATGAGCTGTATGCCAAAATCATCAGTATTAAAACAATAAAAGACCTGAAATATTTCAGTTGTGTGCAATGAATCTAAAATATATGAAAGTCTAATGTTTATCAGTACATTACAGAAAATAATGAACTTTATCACAATATGCTATTTTTTTGAGAAGGACCAGTATAAATATAACAAATACATGCATGCACACACACACAAACACACACACACACACACACACACACACACACACACAGATGGACATGTACATAAATGCACACAAACGCATACACAAATGCTCACTCTCTCTCTTTCTTACACACATACAGAAATAAGAAAGAAAAATAAATCCAGTCAGAAGAAAGATAGAATAAAGAAAAGAGATGAAGCAGATAGTGTATGTTGGGTCAGTGTTCTAAAATAAGTGTTGTGTATTGGGTGTGTGTTGTTCAGTATTCCTGTGGTATGTGTGTGTGTGTGTGTTTGTGTGTGTGTGTGTGTGTGTGTGTGTGTGTGTGTTGGATGTGTGCTGTGTGTGCGCGTGTGTGCGTGTGTGTGTGTGTGTGTGTGTCTGCTTTGTATAGTAATGACGTGTGTATGTTGGGTGGGTGTTGGATGTGTATTGTTTATGTATGTGTTAGTGTATGTGTATGTGTTGTGTATGTGTTAGTTGGATGTCAGGTCAAGTTAGATGTTATATTTATTATAAATCTACTTGCCACTGGTAAAGCTGTAAACCAGTGCAACCTGTCTCAGTTCCACTGCCTTGTGGGTGTCTATTGTTGTAGACAATACTAAGGGAGTAAACTTACTTAGTAAGACTTACTCACTAAGGGAGTAAACCCTGAAAGAAAATCAGGAGTGGAGCCCCTAAGGCGGTTGACTGACATACGTTGTCACCTTCCGGCAACTCCTGCATCCTGACCCGTCCCCAGTTGTCTTGACCCCGTCATGCCACTGGATATTGATGGTTTTTGGATGAGAGAGTGAGGTCGATGCTGCGCAACTCTTCATTCACTTTAAACAAAGTCATCATGCAATTTCATCCATCATCCACCACCCTCATCCCCCAAGTCCTGCGGTGACAGGCAAGCAGCGAAGCAACAGGTGTGGGTACACTGGCAGTCATAGTGGCAAACCTGCACACAGGCAGCTCAGACCATAGGGTCGTTATCTATGGAAAGGAGCAGCTGTAGATTTTGGCAGCCGTCTGAGCGTATGAGCAGCCCTTTTTAGGAATGCACTGCTCACCTCCATGCTTGAGGAAGGGGCTAGAATAGGTGCCCAAACATTGCCTGCTCCACATTACCCTGGCTAGCTTACCGTAGCTGGAGGGGATCCTGTGAATGCGGTAGAGAAAAAAGAAAAAAGCAATAAAAACTAAGATCCACAGTCTGATCATTGCCACTTGGAATGTGAGTACGCTTCTTGACAGGAACAACAATGAAAGACCCCAGAGACGGACTGCACTCATAGCAAGTGAACTCACCCGATACAACATCTACATTGCTGCCCTTAGTGCCTATTTCGCAGCGTTGTCCCTCGCCTGCTAGCCTGGTCTCACTAAGGGCAGCAACATCAACATTGCTGCCCTTAGTGAGACCAGGCTAGCAGGCGAGGGACAACTCTGCGAAATAGGCACAGGCTATACCTTCTTTTGGAGTGGACGAGAGCCTGAAGAGAGACGAGAGGCTGGAGTGGGTTTTGCAGTGAGAACTCCACTTGTCAACAAGCTGGCTGGACCCCCTAAAGGAGTGAATGATCGGCTTATGACAATGAGACTGCCCCTTTCACACGGGAAGAAGTTTGCTACTCTTGTCAGCGCTTATGCTCCCACCATGACAAACTCAGGTGAGATCAAGGACAAATTTTACGAAGACTTAAATGCAGTCCTCATCACACTACCCAACGCAGACAAGCTCATCATCCTTGGTGACTTTAACGCAAGAGTAGGCTGTGACAGCACCACCTGGGAAGGTGTCATCAGAAAGCATGGAGTAGGAAACTGCAACAGTAATGGTCTACTACTTCTCCAGACCTGCGTCAAACATGACCTGCTAATTACAAACACGACCTTCTAACTCTCAACGTGCAACAAGACATCATGGATGCATCCTCACTCTAAGCATTGGAATCTCATCGTTTATGTCATCATGTGCGGAGCAGAGTGCTGGACAGATCACCGCCTTATTGTCTCAATACTCCGGCTACGAATCCAACCAAAAAGACGTCCGCAAGGCATGAAAGCACCAAAACGCCTGAATATCAACAATCTGAAGATCAACACCATCAAGTAGTCATTTGCTACAATGCTGGAAGAACGCCTAGAACCCATAGTGCTGGACAACCACGATGTGGAAGAAGCATGGGGTACATTTCATGAGATAGTCGATAACACAGCCATGGAGTGCCTTGGGCCTACCTCCAGACGGCACAAAGGCTGGTTTGATGAAAACTGTTCTGAGATCACACAGTTGCTGGAAGACAAGCGCCGTGCCTACAAAGCCCACCTTGATGACTTACACTCAACAGCAAAGAAAGATGCACTGAAGATTCGCAGCACCATCCAGCTAAAGCTGCGTCAGATGCAAGACTCCTGGCTCAGCGACAAAGCCAATGAGATTCAAGGATATGCAGACAGGAGAGACATGAAGAACTTCTATAGTAGCCTCAAAGAAGTCTATGATTCTATCAATTCTCGATCACCAGCTCTTCTCAGTGCAGACAGATCTACTCTCATAAATAACAAAGACAAGATCCTTGAGAGATGGGCTGAACATTTTGAGAGTGTACCGTCCTTCTACCATCAATGATGAGCCTATCAATTGTCTCCCACAAGTTTGTCAATGAGACAATGGATGCCTCGCCAACTTCTGAGGAGATCCAGAAAGCAATCTGTTGTCCAGCGGTAAGGCACCTGGCCCAGACTCAATTCCAGCTGAGTTCTATAAGGAGGGCGGCAGAGCACTCATTGAAAAACTCCATCAACTATTCCTAGTCATACGGCAACATGAGACACTTGCACAAGACTTTAAGGATGCCTACATTATACACCTTTACAAGAACAAAAGTAATCGTCAGGCCTGTGACAACCATCGAGGAATATCCCTGCTGTCCATTGCAGGAAAGGTCCTGGCCAGATTGTTGCTGAATCGGCTCATAGCCCATCTTGAGCAAGGCCTCCTTCCAGAGAGTCAGTGTGGTTTCCGAAAAGATCGTGGGACTATCGACATGGCTGCCAGGAAGCTCCAAGAGAAGTGTCAGGAACAGAACACCACACCTTTATTCCACCTTTGTTGATCTGACCAAGGCCTTCGACACTGTAAGTAGAGAGGGTCTATGGAGAATAATGGCGAAATATGGATGCCCAAGAAAATTAATCGCCATCATACGACAGTTCCATGATGGTATGCTGGCTCGTGTACAAGACAGTGGAGAGGTGTCAGAACCATTCCCAGCTTCCAATGGAGTGAAACAGGGCTGTGTGCTTGCCCCCACCCTCTTCAGCCTCATGTTTTCAGCAATGCTGAGGGATGCTTTTGGAGACGATGACGTAGGAATTGGCATCAGGTACATGTTTGATGGCTCAATTTTTAACCTCAGGAGGCTACAAGCAAAAACCAAGGTTTCAATTGATACCATCAACGACCTTCTATTTGCTGATGACTGTGCCATCGATGCTGCTTCTGAGGCGGATATGCAACACAGTGTTGAGATGTTCTCCGATGCCTGTACCAACTTCGGGTTGACAATCAGCACCAAGAAGACTGAGGTGATGTACCAACCAGCCCCAGGGAAAACCTACGTTGGACCCAACATATTTGTCAGTGGACAAAAACTGAAAGCAGTGGACAAGTTTAAATATCTTGGCAGCACACTCGCCTGCACAGTTTTCATTGATGATGAGGTTAACATCAGACTTGCTAAAGCAAGCGCTGCCTTTGGCAGACTCCATAAGAATGTATGGGATAGAAGAGGCATCACCACAGAAACAAAGATCAAGGTCTACAAAGTGGTAGTGATCCCCACCCTGCTCTATGGCTGTGAGACTTGGACGGTCTAACAACATCATGCCAAGAAGCTAAATCATTTCCACACCACCTGCCTAAGAAAACTGTTTGGCATAATGTAACAAGACAAGATCCCAGACACAGAGGTGCTCACCCGAGCAAACCTTCCCAGCATCTATACCATCATGATGCAGACCCAGGTATGCTGGGCAGGCCATGTTGTTCGAATGCCTGACCATCGGCTCCCAAAGAAACTTTTGTTTGGCGAACTACAGCATGGTAAACGATCCCAAGAAGGACAGAAGAAGCGCTTTAAAGACACCCTGAAAGCTTTACCAAATGCCTTCAACATCAAGCACGTCTCTTGGGAGAAAGCAGCTATGGATAGGAATTCATGGAGCGCAGCTATATGCAAGGGTGCCGAGTCATACGAAACCAACAGA